>JASKMD010000011.1:1551189-1588966 GCA_030144725.1 Haematococcus lacustris
TTCGACAGTTGGTGATACCTGGTCTAAGGGCGCCCTTAACTGATGTCAGGGTAAACTACGGGGACCCTTTTACACTGTTCATACCCCAAAAAATTTCGCCGGCCTGCGGCCGGCTTGAAATAGGCATGTTAGCTTACAGCAGCTAACAAGGAGGCTTCAAAGGTGTCCTCTGGGACACCACCTGCCTGTGTGCCAAACAAGGCCTCATCCACTTCATCACTTGACTCATGCTCGCACTCTTCCTGCTCGCTCTCTTCCCCCCATAAAGATTCTACCTCCTCCATATCCCCTTCTAGGTCTAGTGGCACATTAGGCTGCTCCACTTCAAGTGGTAGTGCCGCTTCAGATAGAGCTGCTAGGATGCCCTCGGGCTTCCCCGCTGCCTTCAACTTCAACATCTCATCCATAGCACTCGCTGCATGTGCAATCAAAGCCTCTTCCTTTTGGTAGCTGTGCTTGCTGGGCCCAATGAGCCTAATGCGCATGAGAGAGTCAACAGTGGCCAGCTTCAACCGGTTTGTGAGCCGGTGCTTGATGATGCGGTGGATGCTAAAGCCTCTCTCAACCACTGCAGTTTGCAATGGCACGAGGAGCATGATCTGGGCTAACTGCATCATCAATGGAAAGTGCACATACCCCAGCTCCATCAGCTGCACCCATGCTGATTGCAATGTGACACTACGATTGGCCTGGACAACCCTCCACATCTCACGCTTGAAGAAAGTGAGCTGCTGGACCAAGCGAGCCACACCAGCAGTTCCCTCCACCCTAAACAACTGCTGCCTCTGACTTGCATTGCAGAAGTGCTTGACCAGCTCTTGCAGCTCTTGCTGGCCATAAGCAACCAACTCAGCGGCAACCATGCCAACATAGGAGCGTGGCACAAAGATTGCAAAACTGTTAAGGATGCTGGAGGGAAAGCGCTGATCTAGCTCACCAAGGACAGCTTGTGCCAATGACCTAAAGGATGACTGCATGCTTGACAACTTGACGCCCCCTACTCTTATTGAGACAGAAACCCCATTGACAGCCCATGCACCAGCGCTAGAGAGAGTCCTCCTCATGCGAACAAAGCTGGTGCATGCCGTCAACGAAGACCTGATGAAAAGCTGCTCTAGGGCTGCCTTGGCAATAGCCACATGAGAGGCAAGCATGTGGGGCTCTAGAGCATCACTCTGGAACAGCTTGCTTAACTGCTCAAGTGGTTGCATCATGTCATGCAACAAATGCAGACCAGCAAGGGTGCGGAACTTTTGCAGCCTGGTCAACAAGCTCCTGCCCACTGCCCACTCAGGGTGTAGATTGAGGAAGCGGAGGAGAGTGTGGTAGTTGCCTACAAGCACACTGACACATTGCGCCCTGCTGAACCACCTAGTGCGGTTGAAGATGGGGAACTTCAGCAGTGTGACACCCAATGGCTTGGCAAAAGCTTCCCACCTGCCCTGCCACTTGGGGGACTTGGCAAACAAACTATGTACCCCCTTCAAGGCACTATCAAGCTGCTGCATCAGGGGGCTCACACGAAAGGCATCCCCCACCACCAGTGCTGTGCGGTGTGCAACACAATGCACACCAACCATGTAGCTGACATGTTGTTGCTGTAGTTTGGCAATGACCCCATTGTGAGCCCCCATGAAGGTGCTGGCACCATCAGAGCAGAAAGCCACCAGCTTGCCAACATCTAGGCTGAGGGTGTCAATCACACGCAGTATGACAGCTGTGATGTGCTCAGATGTGGCCCCCACCACTTTGACAGCGCATAAGAAAGAGGTGTGGTAGATAAAGGAGGACGGCTCCAGATAGCGCACGTAGAGGAGCAGGTGGTCCTCAGTTCCCACGTCCGTGCTGCTGTCAGCTAACAAGCTGAAATAGGGGCTGGCTCGTACAGCTGCTAGCTGTTGAGTGAGGAGGGTTTGGCTGATAGAGTAAAGGGCGGCATTGAAGTAACGGGTGGCACTGAAGTCATGCGGCATAGCTGGTGCCCCACTGTGAGTGGCAAACTGGAGGTGGGCTGCAAAGGACATGGCTGAATGGCCCCACAACACCATGAAGAGGGCTGCCAGCACCATGCGGCGGTAGGTGCCTTGGACCACTGTTGTTGTTGCAGCCTTCACAGCTGCTTTGATGGAGCCGGCACCCCCCCCAGCACGCTGTGCCATGCCGATGGCTTCTGAGTGGGCCTTGCTCTTGGCGTGTTGGGCCAGCTCCGCCTCACACGTCACAGCCCCACCACCACCACTCGCCTTTGCGAATAGGGATGAGTTGGGTTTGTGCTCCAAGCAAGTGGAGCAGTGGGCTTGGGGGGTGCCTTTCTCGTTGCATCCGCCACTGAACCTGCACCATGGGTACTTTGCTTGCAACTCCTTCTGCTTAGCCTCAGTCATTGCGGTCTTGTGGCCTCTGCGGATGCTGGAAGGAGCTGGCTCTTGGTCAATGAGAATAGGAGCGTCTGAGCTAAGGCTGGCCTCTGGCTGCGGGGTGGACGGAGCCGAAGAGGCTGGGCTGGAAGGGGATGGGCTTGGTGGGCGCATTGGGCTGACAGGGCCAGTTTCGTCGGGAAATGCGGGATTGCGGGCTGCGTGGTCTGCGCGGTTCAAGAAGTTAACATGAAGTTAACATGTGAACGCGGAGATGTCAACGTCGAAGATGTCAACGATGCGATGGTACCCACCAAGCGCCATCTGAATTGTCATCTGTCGCTGGTCCGACGGAGTCTGCTTTACTCTCTTGCCTGGCTTTCCCATTGTTGACGCAGCCGTGAGTTAGGTTTGAGATATGGCAGAAATGTACGGGCGCAACTAAGAATAACAGGCGCCCGTAGATAGCCCGTGAACTCCCCCCCGTAACCAAAATTTTGAAAATCACGGGCCCCCGTACTGGGCCTTCGGCCCAGTTACGGGGGCCCTCGCCAAAATCGGTCAAAAGTACGGGCCCCGTACGGGGGGTCGAACCCTGAAGGGCACCGACAAGCACAAGAAGGGCCCGCCCAGCCTGGAACCAGCAGCGTGACCAGCCAGTGAGGGGCCTGATGTGGAGCCCGGTAGTGGCCCCACGCAAGCCCCCACAGGTCCCATGCAGCAGCCAGGAAGCCACACCGGCAGCAGCCTCAGAGCCGGGGCCCAGCACTCCCCTGCCAGCGAAGTGCAGCAAGCCCACGAAGGCTGAGCAGGCAGCTGAGCCCACCCAGCCCACCAAGGGCAAGGGCAAGGCTGCCAAAGCCAAATCAGCACCACAGCCAGGCAGGTGGCTGGACAGGGACTGCAACGCAGCATTGAAGATGCAGTGCATTGGGGAGAGCAGGTGGCGTCCACTAGAGCTATGCTGGTGGCCAGAGCAGGGGAAGCTGCCAGCCAAGGGCAAGGAGTACCCTGGCCTGGGCTACAAGCGGCTGCGAGACAAGCCACCCAAGGCCCAGCAAAGCAGCAGCAGCAGCCTGCTGTGGCACAGTAGTGTGTGCCCCATTCTTGAGCTGTTATCAGCTTACATTAGCGCATGTTCTGTCATACCAACTCTACACAATAGCCCTCAGGGGTCAGGCAATGATGTAGGTGGTAGGCACTCGTGCACCATGTCCATGTGCATCTGCTAGTGGCCACTACTGGTCCGGCTCGAATGGAGGCCCTAGTGAGGGACAAGGGGGCTGTCTGAGACATGTGCTCGTAAGGTGCTCGTTGTAAAGTGCGCATCTCTGGAAGGGATTGTCGCTTCGCGTCGTCTGGGCTGTCTCGTGAATGCGAGCCGTCGCGGGACGCGGGTTACACGTGTAGAGTGAGATTTGGCAGGTAAAGACTAGCGACATTGCGTTCGTGAGTACAACTGGTTCGATTCCAGGGAGCCCCGTTCTAAGCTCTAGCCATTCTCGCAATACACCGCTGTAACCCAACACCCTAGTCGGAAGTCACCGCCTCGACTGGACCGGCCTTCGAGCTTGTGTCAAAAGGTCATCTGACGTTGCGTCCCCGCACGTTACAGCTGGTTTCCGACCCCGAGCATTTAAGCTCGCGGTCCAGTCAACATGACTTCAACTACCCAGAATGTCGCTTCGGCGAACAAGACCAATGGCGCCTCTGGCGTCCTTCCTCCAGCCTCAGCTGTTACAGCTACAGCGGAGACGGGTCCCGCACTTTGTGCGGCACCGGAACCGGGCGAGTCCTTCGACCCCAAACCGCCTCACTTCTGCGGCAGCTGGTCGCGGCTGGTCCTCCTGCGGCTAAGCGGCAGCTGGTCGCGGCTAAGGGTGAGTCCTCCTGCGGCTAAGCGTGCTGCTGGTGTTGCTTCGCTCCCAGTCAGCCCTAGACCAGCTAGGAAGCCTGTCGCTGTCGCACATGTTTCGACATTGCTTGCCAAGCCTCTGTCGGACGCATTGCGTGCATTGCAACACTTGTATGCCGCTCTGCAAAAGCTTGTTGCGCAGAAAGGTGTTGCCTCGGGTTCACCCGGCACTTCGAACCCTCGCACGCTTGCTGCTGGCCGGGAAAGGTATGCCGGTTCACCCCGCTGCTGCACCCCTGCCTGCTGATCCCATTGTCACTGCTGGTCATGACTCCAACTCATGTCGCGGGTTGCCCGTGACTGAGCGGTGGACTGCTGCCAGTTCGACCTCCGGTCGCCGTGCACTCACTCGTAGAAAAGATCGCATTATAAGTGCCACCTAAGGGTACTATTTTTTCTGATGGAAGTCTTCAGTTTCCCATTGGCAAGCCAACGCACTTGAAAAAAAAATCAACTCCAAGTGGCTGGCGAGATTTTGGCGTTGGCCTGTCGTGCCGTTTTGAGAGGCAACCAGTACTGGTTCAGGTCCAGTACTGGTTGCTAACCAGTACTGGACCTCAACCAGTACTGGTTGGCATCCAGTACTGGTTGTCAGCTTTGGCAGAGTTAGGGCATGGAGATATCAAAGTTTCCGCGTATCACATTCAAGCCTTCCCATATGTAATACTTGCATCGCTGGTCTTAGCGCTTCGCTAAAAGCTCCCCAACGGCTGTCTACGTCGATGTGCGATGTGCGATGTCCAGTCGATGTGCGCTACAATGTGCGCTTGTGATGGGTTGACAACTCTCCATTCTGCCTAGTCTTTCTGACGTGCGATGTCCAGTCGATGTGCGCTATCATGTGCGCTTGTAATGGGTTAACATCTCTCTATCATGTCAAGTCCTATGGATGAAGCGAGTATGCTTACACACAATTGGATGATAGCTGAAGGGTTAGGGCTGAGGACTGAGGTCAGGGCTGGGAGCCTTGGTTAGGTACTGTATAGGCACCGACTACAACAAGAGGACAACACGCTGTAACACATTGCATGTGCTATCACTCACTAAGCAATGTCATTGAGATTACTATGTACGTGTGTTTGTTATCACTGTCACTAACATTACATAGTACACTGCTTCGCATGCTATGTAGCATCAACCAAGACACTCCATCCGTCCTCTATCTCATTCCCTTATAATGCAAGGCGACCTCAATGTGATGAAGGTAGTCGTCCAAGCTCCAACCCCTGCAAAGTGACACAGAGTCTGGCTGGCTGGCTGTGACCAGTACTGGCTGGCTGACCAGTACTGGCTATCTGACAAGTACTGGCTGGCTGGCTGTGACCAGTACTGGCTGGCTGACCAGTACTGGCTGGCTGGCTGTGACCAGTACTGGCTGGCTGACCAGTACTGGCTGGCTGGCTGTGACCAGTACTGGCTGGCTGACCAGTACTGGCTGGCTGGCTTTGACCAGTACTGGCTGGCTGACCAGTACTGGCTGGCTGGCTGTGACCAGTACTGGCTGGCTGGCTGTGACCAGTACTGGCTGGCTGACCAGTACTGGCTGGCTGGCTGACCAGTACTGGCTGGCTAACCAGTACTGGCTGGCTGGCTGTGACCAGTACTGGCTGGCTGACCAGTACTGGCTGGCTGGCTGTGACCAGTACTTGCTGGCTGACCAGTACTGGCTGGCTGGCTGACCAGTACTGGCTGGCTAACCAGTACTGGCTGGCTGGCTGTGACCAGTACTGGCTGGCTGACCAGTACTGGCTGGCTGGCTGTGACCAGTACTGGCTGGGTGACCAGTACTGGCTGGCTGGCTGTGACCAGTACTGGCTGGCTGACCAGTACTGGCTGGCTGGCTGTGACCAGTACTGGCTGGCTGGCTGTGACCAGTACTGGCTGGCTGACCAGTACTGGCTGACTGGCTGTGACCAGTACTGGCTGGCTGGCTGTGACCAGTACTGGCTGGCTGATCAGTACTGGCTGGCTGGCTGTGACCAGTACTGGCTGGCTGACCAGTACTGGCTGGCTGGCTGTGACCAGTACTGGCTGGCTGACCAGTACTGGCTGGCTGACCAGTACTGGCTGGCTGACCAGTACTGGCTGGCTGTGACCAGTACTGGCTGGCTGACCAGTACTGGCTGGCTGGCTGTGACCAGTACTGGCTGGCTGACCAGTACTGGCTGGCTGACCAGTACTGGCTGGCTGTGACCAGTACTGGCTGGCTGACCAGTACTGGCTGGCTGGCTGTGACCAGTACTGGCTGGCTGGCTGTGACTAGTACTGGCTGGCTGACCAGTACTGGCTGACTGGCTGTGACCAGTACTGGCTGGCTGACAAGTACTGGCTGGCTGACCAGTACTGGCTGGCTGTGACCAGTACTGGCTGGCTGACCAGTACTGGCTGACTGGCTGTGACCAGTACTGGCTGGCTGACCAGTACTGGCTGGCTGGCTGTGACCAGTACTGGCTGGCTGACCAGTACTGGCTGGCTGACCAGTACTGGCTGGCTGTGACCAGTACTGGCTGGCTGACCAGTACTGGCTGACTGGCTGTGACCAGTACTGGCTGGCTGGCTGTGACCAGTACTGGCTGGCTGTGACCAGTACTGGCTGGCTGACCAGTACTGGCTGGCTGGCTGTGACCAGTACTGGCTGGCTGACCAGTACTGGCTGGCTGACCAGTACTGGCTGGCTGTGACCAGTACTGGCTGGCTGACCAGTACTGGCTGGCTGGCTGTGACCAGTACTGGCTGGCTGGCTGTGACCAGTACTGGCTGGCTGGCTGTGACTAGTACTGGCTGGCTGACCAGTACTGGCTGGCTGGCTGTGACCAGTACTGGCTGGCTGACCAGTACTGGCTGGCTGACCAGTACTGGCTATCTGACCAGTACTGGCTGGCTGGCTGTGACCAGTACTGGCTGGCTGACCAGTACTGGCTGGCTGGCTGTGACCAGTACTGGCTGGCTGACCAGTACTGGCTGGCTGGCTGTGACCAGTACTGGCTGGCTGACCAGTACTGGCTGGCTGGCTTTGACCAGTACTGGCTGGCTGACCAGTACTGGCTGGCTGGCTGTGACCAGTACTGGCTGGCTGACCAGTACTGGCTGGCTGGCTGTGACCAGTACTGGCTGGCTGGCTGTGACCAGTACTGGCTGGCTGACGAGTACTGGCTGGCTGGCTGTGACCAGTACTGGCTGGCTGACCAGTACTGGCTGGCTGGCTGTGACCAGTACTGGCTGGCTGACAAGTACTGGCTGGCTGACCAGTACTGGCTGGCTGGCTGTGACCAGTACTGGCTGGCTGACCAGTACTGGCTGGCTGACCAGTACTGGCTGGCTGTGACCAGTACTGGCTGGCTGACCAGTACTGGCTGACTGGCTGTGACCAGTACTGGCTGGCTGACCAGTACTGGCTGGCTGACCAGTACTGGCTGGCTGACCAGTACTGGCTGGCTGGCTGTGACCAGTACTGGCTGGCTGACCAGTACTGGCTGGCTGGCTGTGACCAGTACTTGCTGGCTGGCTGTGACCAGTACTGGCTGGCTGGCTGTGACCAGTACTGGCTGGCTGACCAGTACTGGCTGGCCGGCTGTGACCAGTACTGGCTGGCTGACCAGTACTGGCTGGCTGACCAGCACTGGCTGGCTGTGACCAGTACTGGCTGGCTGACCAGTACTGGCTGGCTGGCTGTGACCAGTACTGGCTGGCTGACAAGTACTGGCTGGCTGACCAGTACTGGCTGGCTGACCAGTACTGGCTGGCTGGCTGTGACCAGTACTGGCTGGCTGACCAGTACTGGCTGGCTGGCTGTGACCAGTACTTGCTGGCTGACCAGTACTGGCTGGCTGGCTGTGACCAGTACTGGCTGGCTGACCAGTACTGGCTGGCTGGCTGACCAGTACTGGCTGGCAAACCAGTACTGGCTGGCTGGCTGTGACCAGTACTGGCTGGCTGACCAGTACTGGCTGGCTGGCTGTGACCAGTACTGGCTGGGTGACCAGTACTGGCTGGCTGGCTGTGACCAGTACTGGCTGGCTGACCAGTACTGGCTGGCTGGCTGTGACCAGTACTGGCTGGCTGGCTGTGACCAGTACTGGCTGGCTGACCAGTACTGGCTGGCTGGCTGTGACCAGTACTGGCTGGCTGACCAGTACTGGCTGGCTGACCAGTACTGGCTGGCTGTGACCAGTACTGGCTGGCTGACCAGTACTGGCTGACTGGCTGTGACCAGTATTGGCTGGCTGGCTGTGACCAGTACTGGCTGGCTGATCAGTACTGGCTGGCTGGCTGAGACCAGTACTGGCTGGCTGACCAGTACTGGCTGACTTGCTGTGACCAGTACTGGCTGGCTGACCAGTACTGGCTGGCTGGCTGTGACCAGTACAAGCTGGCTGACCAGTACTGGCTGGCTGACCAGTACTGGCTGGCTGTGACCAGTACTGGCTGGCTGACCAGTACTGGCTGGCTGGCTGTGACCAGTACTGGCTGGCTGACCAGTACTGGCTGGCTGTGACCAGTACTGGCTGGCTGACCAGTACTGGCTGGCTGGCTGTGACCAGTACTGGCTGGCTGACCAGTACTGGCTGGCTGACCAGTACTGGCTGGCTGTGACCAGTACTGGCTGGCTGACCAGTACTGGCTGGCTGGCTGTGAATAGTACTGGCTGGCTGGCTGTGACTAGTACTGGCTGGCTGACCAGTACTGGCTGGCTGGCTGTGACCAGTACTGGCTGGCTGACCAGTACTGGCTGGCTGGCTGTGACCAGTACTGGCTGGCTGACCAGTACTGGCTGGCTGGCTGTGACCAGTACTGGCTGGCTGGCTGTGACCAGTACTGGCTGGCTGACGAGTACTGGCTGGCTGGCTGTGACCAGTACTGGCTGGCTGGCTAGCCAGTACTGGTTGGGGGGCCAGCCAGTACTGGTTGGGGGCCAGCCAGTACTGGTTGGGGGCCAGCCAGTACTGGTTGGGGGCCAGCCAGTACTGGTTGGGGGCCAGCCAGTACTGGTTTGGGGTAAACCAGTACTGGTTGGGTGTGAACCAGTACTGGTTTGGGGTAAACCAGTACTGGTTTGGGGTAAACCAGTACTGGTTTGGGGTAAACCAGTACTGGTTTGGTTTTATTATAATTATTTTTTTAAAAAACCAGTACTGGTTTGGGTAAACCAGTACTGGTTGGGGGTGAACCAGTACTGGTTGAGGTGAACCAGTACTGGTTTTCTCGTATCTCCTCAGCCCGATTTTTCCTCGATTTTAGGTTTACACCCCCATTCTTAGAACCGCAAAAAAATACAATCTATCAAGCCACTTTGTCAAAAAATTCAACTTTTCTCATGAACTTTTCTGCGAGTGCTGTCCGGATGACCTAGTAGCACATTGTGTTGCACATGGCCTTGACCTTGCTCTTGCCCTGCCCTCTTATCCGCTTGGCTTGGACTGCATGACAGATGTCTTATTGGTCAATGTGGTTGAACGTGGTCCTGCTGCCATGACCTGCATGCCCTTGTGGCCCCCACTGTGGATGATGCCATTTGTGCATCCATCACCAACCACAATGCCCTCGTGGCTGCTGCTGGCTCTGGTGTGCATCCTGCCTAACGGTGCTTGGTTGCTGTTGTGCACCATGTGGCCCAGGTACATCATGGGGTTTTGCAGTTGGCCAGGTACCCTCTCACACCTCCTGATTGTCATACCATGAGCTCATATGATAGTGAGGGTTCCCCTCCTGTCAATGGCTGCTGCTGCCATTGTAGTTTGTGTTGCTGACATGGTGGACTGCATGTCATGTCAAGTCATGTCAGACTGCATGTCATGTCACACCACATGTCATGTTACACATGTGCTGAATACACGGAGGCATGCCTTGTGTGTGAACCTGCTCATGTGCCTTTGCTGGTCACCTGAATGAGCACCCTGCACGTGTCCTGTGTGACACTGGTGCTACCCACAGCTTTGTCAGTGCATCATTTGTTGCTGCACATGCTGTACCTGTCCACATGTTGAAGCAAGAGTGGCATGCTGCTAACAACACTGTGTTGAGCTGTTCCCAGTTTGTCAAGGCTGATCTGAGTCTGCCAGGTGTTACTGAACCCTGCAAACTCAACGTTATGCCTTCTCTCCTGCCAGACTTTGATGTGCTGCTGGGGAATGACTGGTTGAATGAGCATGAAGCCGTGATGTCATACCAGGACAAGACTCTCAGCCTGGCATGTGACAAGGGTGAGCCTGTAGTGCTGCCATGTCCCCCTGCTGATAAGTCTGAGTCAGGGCAGTCTGCTGTAAGCAACCCTGCCTCTTTCCTGGTCAATGCTCTACGTGCAAAAACCCCTCTGGCTTCTGCAAAAGTTGCTGCCAGGTGGTTACGAAAAGGAGGCACAGGTGTCCTGGCCCTGATCACTGTGGACAATTCCAGTACCCCTGATCCAGCTCCAGCTGAACCTGACCTACCTCCAGGTGTGTCCCAGGCACTCAATGCTTTGTTGGATGAGTATGCTAATGTGTTTGCACCCATCACATCTCTGCCGCCTGAGCGTCCTGTGGGCCATGCCATCCCCCTGGTGCCTGATGCACGACCCTCTGTGGTACCTCAATACCGCATGAGCCAGGAAGAGCATGCTGAGCTGAAGAAGCAGGTGCAGGACCTACTTGCCAAGGGCATGATAGAACCAAGCTCCAGTCCTTTTGCTGCTCCTATCCTGTTTGTCAAGAAGAAGGCTGGTGAGTTACGCATGTGCCTTGATTACCGTCAGCTCAACAAGATCACCATCAGGGATCAGTATCCACTGCCCAGGATTGATGACTTGTTTGACAAGCTGTCAGGTTGCACTGTGTTCTCTTCCCTAGACCTTCAAGCAGGTTACAACCAGATCAGGATCACCCCTGAAGATGTGCCTAAGACGGCCTTCAGGACCCCTGACGGCCACTACCAGTTCAAGGTACTGTCTTTTGGGCTCTGCAATGCACCTGCTACATTCCAGCGTGTCATGAATGATGCATTTGCCCCAGTCCTGAACCAGTGTGCCCTGGTGTACCTGGATGACATCTTGGTCATGTCCAAATCTGTGGACGAGCATTTGAAGCATCTCAGAAAGGTCTTTGACCTCCTGAGGCTCAACAAGCTCTTTGCCAAGCAGTCCAAATGTGAATTCATGCGTACCACGCTGAAATTCCTTGGCCATGTCATCTTTGCTGGTGCAATTGCTGTGGACCCTGAGAAAATCAAGAGCATTTCTTCCTGGCCTGTGCCTCAATCCCTGCAACAGCTCCAGTCATTCCTAGGTGCTGCTAATTTTGTGCGCAAATTTGTGCATAATTTCAGTGTCCTAGCTGCACCTCTCACAGATCTGTGTGGCAAAGCTGGTGACTCATTTCTGTGGCAGAACTGGCCTGCTGATGAGCTGAAAGCCTTTGCTTCCCTCAAAGCTGCTGTTGCCCAGGTCCCCATGCTACGTCTACCTGATCACACCCAGCCCTTCCAGGTCTACTGTGATGCCTCACTCCAAGGAGTAGGAGCAGTCCTGATGCAAGATGGCTACCCCCTTGCATACCTCAGCAAGAAGCTGTCTTCTGCTGAGCGTAACTACACCACTGGTGAGCAAGAGCTTCTTGCCCTCATCACTGCATGCAAGGAGTGGAGGTGTTACCTTGAGGGTGTACCATTCACACTCTTCACCGATCACAAGCCTTTGACTGCTCTGCCCACCCAGAAGGTGCTGTCTAGACGTCAGGCTAGGTGGATGGAGTTCCTGTCACGGTTTACATTTGACCTGCAGTACCTGCCAGGTGATGCTAATCCTGCTGACCCACTGTCCCGGATACCTGCTGGACCCCAGGACTGTGCCATGGTGTGTGTTGTTACCACCCGGCGGCAAGCTAAACAGTCTTTGGAGAGGGGGGAAGTGCGTGTGGCGCAGGCTCTGCCCCAGGTTCCACCTGTGGGTACTCCCTCAAAAGCCCCCACTGCCGTTGATGCTTTGGCCCCCCGGCCCACAGTGTCTGATAACCCTGTTGCTGCTCACCATAGTAGGCTCCCTGAGCTTGAGGCCCCATCTGCTGCTGACACCTCAGTGCACTATCCTGCAGCTCCTGCCCACCCATTGGAACTGGCTGATCACCTGGTCCATGGCTACCGGCTTGACCCTGCGTTTACTGCTGAAGCTGACTTGTCTGGCATGTACATGGACGACCATGGCCTGTGGCGGCGCACTGGCAAGGGCACAGTGATGGTTCCCAATGACCCTGAACTGCGTGAGTACATTCTGCATGAGATGCATGATGCTGCCTATGCTGGTCATGTGGGTATAACCAAAACCCTTGAGAGGCTGTCACGTGTGTTCTACTGGGACACCATGCGTGCTGATGTCAGGCACTATGTCACTACCTGTGATGCCTGCCAGCGTGACAAGTCCTCTACACTGAAGCCTGGTGGCTTACTCAACCCACTGTCCATTCCAGATTACCGTTGGGAATCAGTGTCAATGGACCTGATCACCAAGCTGCCATCTGCTTCACATGGGTTTGATGCCATCTGTGTCTTTGTTGACAGGCTCAGTAAGATGGTGCACTTTGTGCCCTGCAAGGAGAGCATGAATGCCAAGGGCTTTGCCCGTCTGTTTGTTGACAATGTCTTCAAACTGCATGGCCTGCCACAAGACATGGTCTCTGACCGTGGTCCCCATTTCCACAACACTTTCTGGCACCATGTGCAGAAGTTGTTGGGCATGAGGGGATCCCTGTCTTCCTCCTATCACCCTCAGTCTGATGGCCAGACTGAGAGGTACAACCGTGTGTTGGAAGAGATGCTACGTCATTACATCTCTCCCACCCAAGCTGATTGGCCTGACTATCTGTCACTTGCTGAGTTTGCTGTGAACAACTCATGGCAAGAGTCCATCAAGTCTACACCGTTCCTGGTTAACACCGGACAGTCCCCCATTACCCCTATGCTCCACTCTCTACCTGACAAGGGGCGGTGCCCTGAAGGCCTGTCCTATGCTACTTGGTGGCAGGAGGCTGTGGCTAAGGCCAAGCTATGCATGCAGGCTGCTCAGCAACGTCAAGCTGCCTATGCCAACCAGGACCGTCGAGAGGTGCATTACAAGGTGGGTCAAATGGTCCTGCTCAGCACTAAGAACATGAGGTTGAAGCCAGGCAAAGCACGTAAGCTGCTGCCACGTTTCGTGGGGCCCTTCAAGGTGCTTAAATTGGTTGGCCAGGTTGCAGTGAACCTGCAGCTGCCTGCCTCCATGTCACGTCTTCACCCTGTGTTCCATGTGTCACTCATCAAACCCTACACTGGCACTGATGTGGGCTTCATGCCTCCGCCTGTTGAGTGGCTTGATGAGGAGCCTGTGTACTATGTTGAGCGTCTGCTGGACCACAGACATGTGCATGCAGGAAAGGTCAAGGAGTACCTGGTGCAGTGGGAAGGCTATGATGCCGACCACAACACCTGGGAGCCACGTTCCAACTTGGTTGGCTGTGACAAGATCCTGGCTGAGTACAATGCAGCTCACAACCTGAAGTAAGTCCTAGGCCATGCATGCTGGTATGCTGCTGGACTATGGCATTCTCAGCATGCTTGTACCTATGGTCAGCTGCTACCTGTGTGGTTATGGTTTCCCTGTGTCTAGTCGGCACGATGGTCTTTGACCGCTCCCTGAGCTATGACCTGGTGCGCCCTTTGGGTTGCCCAGTAGCTAAATCAGCATGCTGTAGGCAATGCGAGTCACGTGGTTTCACCCGTGGCGGAACGGAAGCCCCTTTGGAGGGGGAGGAATGTAAAGTGCGCATCTCTGGAAGGGATTGTCGCTTCGCGTCGTCTGGGCTGTCTCGTGAATGCGAGCCGTCGCGGGACGCGGGTTACACGTGTAGAGTGAGATTTGGCAGGTAAAGACTAGCGACATTGCGTTCGTGAGTACAACTGGTTCGATTCCAGGGAGCCCCGTTCTAAGCTCTAGCCATTCTCGCAATACACCGCTGTAACCCAACACCCTAGTCGGAAGTCACCGCCTCGACTGGACCGGCCTTCGAGCTTGTGTCAAAAGGTCATCTGACGTTGCGTCCCCGCACGTTACACTCGTAAGCTGCATGGTTCAAGCATTGGCCTGGTTCACATGGGTGGCACCGCACCTGCTGGACAGGCAGCATTCAGCAGAGGTCCGCACAAACATGAGTAGGTTCAGGTTTGGCAATATCACTCGTGCAAATTAAGGCCTGGCTGGCTTGAAAAACCTGATAGTTGGGGTTTGAAACTTGGTATGTGGGCTGCTGTGACCTAGGGGATGACAAGACTCTCTTGGGCCAAAGTGTAATTCTCACTCGGTGTCGAGTTGCTGGGCCAGGTGTGGGGCTGAGACCCTGATTTTGGCTAAGGGAGTTGGCACCGTGTGACCAAAGTGACTTTCCATTAAATGTGAGTATGAGCGATTGTAGAGGGTGGTTACAGCTGCCCAACCTAGTAAGTGGCATGCAAAACGTCCAAGCCAGTGATGAGCTATGGCCCGTGTCCTAGGACCCTGCGCCGGGTCCTAGCGTCACCATGGTCGCAGGACCCGGTGCAGGGTCCTGGCGACCCTGTGCAGGGTCCTACTGACAAGACCTTGTTAGGCATCCTTACGGCCTTGTGTGCCAGGACCCTGTTGGGCTTCCTGCAGACCCTGTTCTTGGTCCTGCAGACCCTGTTTGGCCTCTTTCCAACCCTTGGTGCCAGGACCCTGTGCAGGGTCCTACGACCATGATGACCCTAGGACCCTGTGCCGGGTCCTACTGACCCTGTGCAGGGTCCTGGAAACCCTGTGCAGGGTCCTGCTGACCCTGTGTGCCAGGACCCAGTGCAGGGTCCTACGACCATGGTGACCCTAGGACCCTGTGCAGGGTCCTGAAAACCCTGTGCAGGGTCCTGTTGACCCTGTGTGCTAGGACCCTGTGCAGGGTCCTACCGACCGTGCTCATTGATTCATATCATCTTAGACTTGACCATTAAGTTACACAGTACAGCCAAGCCCTAACAACGAAGCCAACATGTTACAAAATAAATCGGCAGCATGGAGGCTGCATGAAGTTCTCGCAAAGGAACTGCGAAGGAAGCAAAGGCATCGCGCAAGAATTAGGACTGCCCCGCCAAGCTGGCAATAACAGCCAGGAGCGGCCAGGAGCAGCCAACAGGGCCGGCAGCATCTCTCACCACCAGGGGCGATGATGTAGATGCTAGCCACGAACACACCGTAGCCACTAGCCAGCCAGCCATTTACCCAGCAACCGCACAACATCAGCGATTAGCCACAAAAGGTAGCGGACAACAACACAGGCGGACACGACGCAGTCATCAACCGCCAGGAGCGGCATAGCGGTTGCAGCCAGGAGCAGCCAGCAGCTAGGAGCATATCATAGCCAAAAGCTTAGCTGCGAGCCTGCCAGCCATGCGACCAGGATGAGCGAAGGGGCCAAGATGTAGCGAGATTGCTAGCCAGGGAAAGGTGCGACGTGAGGGAAAGGTCATAGCGAAGATCATCGACAAATGCAAAGAATGTGCTTCTCATGTGGCTCGGGTTGCTTGCAGGTGGAATGCCAAGAACTCAAGATAAGAACAACATGGCACAATGAAGACAATAAAGACCATACCCCTATGCCAGGTAAGTGCCTTCGTCATGCAACACATGACAGCCAGCTTGCCATGATGTTATGCCAGCCTCAATGTAAGCACGTTCCTTGCTTGCTGCAGGTCTGATGCCTACACTCCTGCCCTTGCCTCCTTCCCACTTCCCTACCCTGTGCCACCACCACCACCACGTCTCCCTACCCCGCACTTCCCCCTCCCCCTAACCTCCCTACCCTACCCTACCCAGTAGCCAGGAGACCCACCCCCTCCCTATCCTACCTTGCAACCTGGAACCATCCCCTCCACCTCCACCTTCCCCTCTCCCACTCCCACTCCCACTCCCCCATCAACAAAGGTACGCCCACCACTGCCACCCCTATCTCTTGCCCAACGCCGGGAGGAACCACTCAGGTAAGAAGCTTAGTATGCTCTAGTCCCACTCACAAACCTAATGAGCGGCGAGCCCCCACCCAATGTGTTTGTGACCCCTTGTTTGCTGCAGGTACTCCCCTCCCCTACTCCCTACTCCCTCCCCTCTCCTCCCCTGCAGCCATGAGCAGTAAGCAAGAGCAGCAGCCAAGAGCAGCAGATAGGAGGCGCTTGGAGCGGCAGCCAGGACTTCAGGTGAGTGCACATGCTCTGGTGGTGTCAGCCTACCCAGCCCAGTTCTGGTCATGCATGTCCTTATTCATCTGCGTGTTGGCTGATGTTTGCTTGCAGTTGTTGACAGCTGGAGCATGACAGGTGTAGCATAGCTTGGTGATTCCAAGCAAGGCGGTAGTGGCGTCACATGGAGCATAACTGTAAGTGGCCAGTCCCTGCACATGAGTTGTCCCCAACGCCAAGCCTAATTGCAAGGATGCCTCTTGCTGCCGCAGGTCTGATGGTCACACTGCTGCCCATTGCCCCCTTCTCCCTTCCCTGCCCCATCCCACCACCACCACTTCCGAGTCTGCCACCTACCTACCCGCCTCCCCTCCCCTGTCCTTCCCCCCACCCCATGGCACCCAGCAGCCCTTGGCGTAACAGCTTGGAGCGGGCAGCCTGGAGCGGGCAACCTGGAGCCAAGCCTAGACCAGCCCAGCCCAGCCCAGCCCAGCCCAGCCCAGCCCAGCCCAGCCCAGCCCAGCCTAGCCTAGCCTAGCCCAGCCTAGCCCAACCTGATTTGGTGCCATGGGGCATAGGCAGCAAGGCAAAGTGCTTAAGGTGATAAGTGATAAGGTGTTAGCCCACAGCAAGGAGGTGCAGCCAGTCCTTGTGGTTGTGCACATGGCATAAGTGGTGTGTAAGGCATGAGTCGCTGTGTTGTTGCTGTAGTGATGTTGTGTTGTGTTGTTGTGTGGTGTTGTCACCTTGCATCAATGCATGTGCTTAGCATCAGCAATACATGTCGTTTGTAGTGGTGTTGCGAGGTGTTCGGGCGTCGTTGCATACGTTGTGTAGTGGTGCTGCGAGGTATTCAGGCGACGATGCATACATTTTGCAGTGGTGTTGCGTGGTGTTGCAAGGTGTATGGACGTAACGACTTGCACTCTGCAGAACCTGTGCGAGGTGTTTGAGCAAGGTGTGCGAGGTGTTTGTGGAAGGTGATTTAGCGTTGAGACGTGTCTTATGTAGGTCCTTTGCGACGTGTTGCGAGGTGTTGCGACGTTAAGACATGTACTTTAATGTTGACCGGCAAGACCCTGCAAACGTGTAGCAGGACCCTGCAAACGAGGTTGGTAGGACCCTGCACAGGGTCACCAGAACCCTGCACAAGGTTGCAGGACCCTGTAAAATGGTCAGTAGGACCCTGTAAAATGGTCGGCAGGACCCTGCACAGGGTCACCAGGACCCTGCGCAGGGTCACAGGACCCTGTGAAATGGTCAGTAGGACCCTGTAAAATGGTCGGCAGGACCCTGCACAGGGTCACCAGGACCCTGCACAGGGTCACCAGGACCCTGCGCAGGGTCACAGGACCCTGTAAAATGGTCAGTAGGACCCTGTAAAATGGTCGGTAGGACCCTGCACAGGGTCACCAGGACCCTGCGCAGGGTCACAGGACCCTGTAAAATGGGCATTAGGACCCTGTAGAATGGTTTCCAGGACCCTGCACAGGGTCGGCAAGACCCTGCGCAGGGTTGCAGGACCCTGCAAATGGTCGGCAGGACCCTGCAAATGAGGTCAGTAGGACCCTGCGCAGGGTCGCTAGGACCCTGCGCAGGGTCACAGGACCCTGCAAATGGTCGTCAGGACCCTGCAAATGGCCGATGCGCTAGGACCCTGCGCAGGGTCGGCAGGACCCTGCGCAGGGTTTTTTCGGATTTCAAATGGTTATAACATCGCAGCAACATTGAGTTTTTCAATGACAACAACGGCGATGAGTCGGCCTTTCCTGGGGCTATCTGCGGTATGCCTCCCGGGAGAAATGATGTGTGTGACTTCCGGCCTTAATCGGCGCGAGTGAGTGGACGAGGCTCGGCTTGAGGGGGGTACTTTCAATGACTGCACATTACAGGGAGGGTAATGGCCCACTATGGATGACGGCATGCATTTCCTCTCTGTCTGCACTGCCTGGAGCTCCAGCAGGGACTATGTACACCCTTATGAGCACATGTGCACCTTTGTTTGTGCACCTTGCTTTCGAGTGCGTTACAGAAACCCCTACAGCCCTAAAGGGGGAGGGCGGTCAAGTAGCCTAACGGCTGATGGCTCAGACGGTGTACGCCATCATCATAATCTACTGAGCTCGCAGTGAGATGGTGCTCGTTACACGCGGGATGCCTGGGTAAGGTGCCAGGGTCCAGCCGGGGATGTGCTTATGCTTCTTGCCCGCCATTAAGGCCGGAGATTGGGCCGTCGCGTCATTGATTCCGTCGAGGGGGCCCACTCAGGATAAGTCGCGTTACCAATCGACGTCCTGAACTCCAATCACTATTTCTTAATTACCAGTGGGTCACCCCCGCCATTGGCTGCACCCCTGATAACTATCCGACTGATCTTTATGAGTTTTTCAGCGATTCTTGCGCAGGGCCATGCAGCTCACGAGCGCGAGGCTAGCGGGCTGCTCGGGCTGATGTGCACCTGTGTCTGGTCGCGTTGTGCAGGGAATGGCCTGCTTAGTGGGGCTGGGATCAGCGATTAGCTATCGCGCTCAGCGGCCCAGCTTTTCAAAGTTTTGAATTTCTTGTCGGGCGCAGGACCCCCCCGGACATGTGTTCTAGTGCTAGTGCTAGTGCTTATGATATAACTAACAGTGCTGGTATGACTTATGCTGTCCCTGTACCCGAACAGCGTGCAACTCGTGTCACGTCACCCCAAGTCAAATTGTTATAAATGGGCACTTTTTCCGGCCGGTATAACTGTCCAACCAGGACGTCGAATGATGAACTGCCAGTTCTGTGCGGCTCCTTATGTGGGCCTTTAACGTGTAATCAAAAGAGAAACGCGTTGCCTTCATGTGTGGGCCGTTTCATGTGTGGCGATCGACATGGTTATCAGCTCAATTTCTGCATCTTTTTGACTAATTCCAGCTGCTTTCGGCTGTTAACAAACCACTGGCACCAACAATCATAACACTTTGAAGTTGCTGTCACATGTGGACTGAACCTGCGTTGAAGAATGCGATATTGAGCGCTGTTACATGCTGGTTTGAAAATTAGTTTGGATGCGCCATTCACGCCGCGCTGGGTGCAGGCTGCCTCTAGCGGTCGCTAAGAATGTCTGTGTGGCGCCAGAACACGTCGCGTGTTGGGGGCCAGCCACCCGGCAAACCGCTGGGGCTGGCTGCACTCTAGTCATGCCATTAGCAGCTCATCGCGCCGATCGGCGGCCTCATCCGTGCAGAAATGAGTAAGAAAGTTATCTCTTGAGCCACGGGGGTGCAGGCAATGGCGGGGGTGACCAGTGCCATTGCCACATTTTTGACCGAGGCTGACTTACACAGTTGCTGCTTCATACCGCATGTCGAGGACATCACATGACTAGGCAGGACACGGTACACATGGGCAGACAATACTGTAGCTCCCAGTACCAGAAGCCAGACACACGCCTGCTGTGCACCACATCGCTGGCACTTGTGAAACACCTCTGAACAGCAGCAAGCACGTGCTGGGCGTCTACAGCTGCAACACCAATCAGCCTGCACCCCTCCACGGCATATCCTGCAGCTGAATGGGTGTGTTGCCCAAGCCTAACCTCCCCCATGGCAAGGTGCTCGTATTGCGAGTGACAGCAGCAGTCACCCCGCATCACCTGCCAGAAGGCTGGGAGCAGAGTCCCTGTGGTGGGGCTGAGGCTGAGGCTGAGGCTGAGGCTGAGGCTGAGGCTGAGGCTGAGGCTGAGGCTGAGGCTGAGGCTGAGGCTGAGGCTGAGGCTGAGGCTGAGGCTGAGGCTGAGGCTGAGGCTGAGGCTGAGGCTGAGGCTGGGGCTGGGGCTGGGGCTGCAGCTGGGGCTGGGGCTGCAGCTGGGGCTGGGGCAACGGATGGGGCCGCAGCAGCAGCTGATGCAGCATATGGGGCAGCAGATGGGGCAGCCGCAGCAGCAGATGGGGCAGCAGCAGATGGGGCAGCAGCAGCAACAGATGGGGGAGCAGCTGGGGCTGGGGCTGAGGCTGGGGCTGGGGCAGGCCGACTCACCACTCAAGTCACCGATGTGTTGGCTATCATCCCCTTGCCTATTGGCACGGCAGAAGCTCATGTCCAGGTCATAATGCAGGAGCTGCTCCTCCACGGCCTCGACAGTGCCTGCATCGCCAGCATCACAGCAGACAGTGCAGCCGTGAACATGGGTGACTATGGTGGTGTTGTCACCCGCATGAGCAAGCTCCTGCAGAGCAAGGGGCAGGCTGGCTGCATTCGGGCGCAGCCCTGCTATAGCCACGGCATACACAACACACCTAACACCTTACACCTTAAGCGTAGTAGAGCAGCCGGTAATGCACTTGCGCCAGCAGCAGCTCCAAATGCTAGTTGTGGTATCCAGTCGTCACGACTGCCGTCGTCGCGTCAACATGCCAAGAGCAAATCATGTTCCGACTGCTGCTGCGCGTTGCAGGTGCCAGCAACAACGGTGTGGCGAAGCGTGCTAGTGTGGCGCGCCTCGCATGAGGCAAAATCGCATGAATTCAAATGTCGATCTTTGGGCAGGCACTGAGCACCGCTGACAGCGAGATAGTTTTTGTTACATCGGCCATCTCGTAGCTTTGAGTCTCCTCTGTTTAAAGCACTGTTTACATATATTTTTACTGAGTGGCTGCGGAGATACGGGCTTCCTATTACAGGGGGGTGGTTTTCAGGTAGTTGGGAACGCCTGAGATAGCGTCACAACTGCTGCACGTTGATGCTTTACCGCGCCATGGCCTATCATCCCTGTAGCGTGCTGGCACACCACCTGCCAGCCCCTGGCTACTGAGGCTTGGTCTTGATTGCAGCTAGAGCTGGCACGTTAATCTTCAGGGAGGGGCCCATCGTGGTGCACACATACATGCTTTTCCAGTACACACCCTTGGCTCCTGGCGGCTTGTTGCTGTCGATGGACTCCTGCGCATTGACACGCACACACATACCTGGCAGCTATGTGCACTGAGCAGATGGTGGGCTACATGGAGCATAAGGCATGCATAGCAAGGTGAGCATGCTGGAGAATCTGGGGTGTGCTGTGGCTGCTCCTCCATTGTCCTCCGTAACCTGGTGAGCCACGAGGCAATGCCTTGCAGCTGCATACTGGCCAGGCTGGTGTGCTGCTGTAAGCACCTGAATGGCCTTGAGGTTGGACAGCAGGTCCTCCTCCTTGAAGTCAGCACGGCCGAACAGCACATGCAGGTTACCACCCTTGTCTAGGCGGTACTCAACCTTGCCGCCCTTGAAGTCTCGCACGGTCTGCATAATACAAGCAAAAACCTGCTAGTGTCATCCTGTGCATGAATGTATGCGCAGGAATGCTTTCCAGCAGGATGTTGACTGTGAGAGCACCTGCCTGTCATGACCTTCAGAAGTTATGCTGCAGTCAGCCTGACGCTCACCATTGCCACATCTGTAGTGACTGTGCCAGCCTTGGGATTGGGCATCAGACCGCGGGGTCCCAGCACACGACCAAGCTTGGCGACCTTGGGCATCATGTCAGGAGTGGCGATAAGCTTGTCAAACTCTAGGAAACCGCCTGTGATCTTCTCCACCAGGTCGTCGCCGCCAAACACGTCTGCTCCCGCTGTCCTGGCGATGTTAAGGTTGTCGCCCTGCGTTAGGACTGCTACACGCAGCTCCTTGCCCGTCCCCTTGGGCAGCGACACGGTGGCACGCAGCTGCTGGTCTGCAAACTTAGGGTCCAGCCCCATCCGCGCATGCATTTCCAAGCTCTCCGTGAACTTGGTGCTGGCAGTAGACCGCGCAAGCTTTATAGCCTCAATAGGGTCCAGCTCCACTGTCCGCTTCACAACCTTGCTCTGCATCGCCCTGAAGCGCTTAGAGCGAGGACGCTCACGCCTGATAACCTGGGGTGCTGCCCGCTTCTCTGCCTCCATCTGCTCGAGGAGTTCAGCATCGCTGAGTGTTGCTATTGATGCGGCTGTCTGGACTCTGAGCTGGCGGAAAGAGGGCAAGGCAGGCCTAAAGGCAATGCAAGCACTGCGGACATTGCAGGTGGGCTGCAGCAGCATCCGACCGGCAAGGGCCATCGTGTTTAGCCTGCACGGTCAGGCTGGCACCCGTTTGCGTGGAAAAGCGAACATGGCTACCATGATGGCACATGACTTGCCCGGTAAGTTTACCATGTCCTTGCTGTAGCTCTTAGATATGAAACGTGAAGCAACTCAGCAATGGTCGGCTACTTAGAGTCAGCAAGAGTTGCAATCGAATACAGGCCGAGAGCTCATCATTGTAAAGGCTACTGCTAGTGCGCCTAATGCCCACATCAGCTCTGCCCATCTGGTTTGTGTGCCTTACGGCCGCCGCAGCCCCGGTACAGCCATCGGCATTAGGGCAGCCCCTTATGCACCGCAAGCCAGCCAACATCGTGCCACCTCGTTGTTCTGGTGAGCGTGTGCAGCCCCCAGATCCCTGGCTCAGGGTAGAGTGTGGCTAAGGGCATATGTGGGATGCATGTCATGCACCTGCAGTTCTGCAGCCATGCTATCGCACTGATGCCCGGCTGTTAACCATATCTCAGTATGTCTGACACGCAGCTGTGGCCTTAGGCTCGTCGTGACAACATCCGTCCCAGTAGGGTCTCGCCAGCAGGTTCTAGGCTTCAAAGGTCAGAGACTCAGGCACGCCAGCTTGACGGAGCTTTCCTGCCTCTTTTGGCAAAGACAACCCCTAGTGGCATATGCATTCAGTCCTCAGGTAAGAGCCTAAAGCCCTGACCCTTAGGTAAGAGCCAATAACTGTACTGGCCATGTGAAGGGGTGGCTAGTGTCTTGAACATGAGGTGAACTCAAGCGTAGCAGGTGGTGGAGTGCGCTGTGCACTCTGGCCAGGCACAACCATCAGCGGGATACATTGTTTTCAGTGGGCAGGGAACAGAGGCAGATAGCTAGGAACAACACCCCCCTTGTCCCTCACTAGGGCCTCCATTTGAGCCGGACCAGTAGTGGCCCCTAGCAGCCATTACTAGGGACCACTAGTGGCCCGACTCACAATGGTTTTAATGGGCTGTGTGGAGTTAACCCAGCGCACATGGACATGGTGCATGAGTGCCTACCACCTACATCATTGCCTGACCCGTGAAGGCCAGTGTGTAGAGTTGGCATGACAAAGCATGCGGTAATGTAAGCTGGTAACAGCTCAAGAATGGGGCACACACTACTGTGCCACAGCAGGCTGCTGCTGCTGCTGCTGCTGGGCCTTGGGTGGCTTGTCTCGCAGCCGCTTGTAGCCCAGGCCAGGGTACTCCTTGCCCTTGGCTGGCAGAGCTCCCTG
Organism: Haematococcus lacustris; assembly: GCA_030144725.1. NCBI lineage: Eukaryota > Viridiplantae > Chlorophyta > Chlorophyceae > Chlamydomonadales > Haematococcaceae > Haematococcus > Haematococcus lacustris. The sequence goes on from JASKMD010000011.1 coordinate 1,574,938, forward strand.
GTCTTTCCAGTAGCACAGCTCCAGTGAACGCCACCTGCTCTCCCCAATGCGCTGCATGTTCAATGTTGCGTTGCAGTCCCTGTCCAGCCACCTGCCTGGCTGTGGTTCCGGGTTGGCTTTGGCAGCCTTGTTGTTGCCCTTGGTGGGCTGGGTGGGCTCAGCTGCCTGCTCAGCCTTGGTGCGCTTGCTGCACTTGGCTGGCTGAGCCCTGGCTATGAGGCTGCTGCCGGTGTGGCTTCCTGGCGGGCGGTGGCATCCGAACCCGTATACCTCAGTCGTACACGCATGGGCGCATTGGTGTAAACCGTGTGCATCAGTCACTGAAAGTCAGGTCCCACAAGGTCTGATAAATTGGCTCGTACAATGTACCGTCAGGTTTTGTTGCGTATACTGAGCTCCAAGAGGTCAAACCGCGAAGCTAGGAACAGCAGCCAAAGGTTCCACCCAGTTCACAGTGGTGCCTCTGTTGTGCGCCGGATGCACAGAAACAGGTTATGAATGTAGCGTTGAGCTTCACAACGTCCCCAGCTGTCAATGGCTGCAGGGCTTAATAGCTTTCGCTCGCAGACCTCTTATGCACTTGCAGCTTAACCCTGGCATGGTTTCCAGATCTGTACAGGGAGTGGATGTTGAGCAAGGTGGTGCACAGCAGGACACGGACGAGCCAGGCACGCAGCACAGCTATCGCACTGAAGCAGGCTGGCTGCTGCTTTCGCTATCCTGACTACTGTGCTCACAGTTTCAACATATGGGTGTAGCTGCCCATGTAGCCCATGCCCATGCAGCCCATGCCCATGTAGCCTATGCGCATGCAACCCATGCCTGATCCAGTAGGGCCATACACACCATTTTTGAGCGCAGGGAGTGGGGAGCTAGACCGCATCCTTGGTTGGCTGCTCTGACTGTGTTGCACATCAGAGTTAGCTGTCAAGGCAACATCACGCAGTCACCCCAGTCATCACAGTCATCAAAGTCAGGCAGATCAGGACAGGCAGAGCCACCAGTTGTCTCATCCCTGGCCGCCCACAATGTTGCGGTCACAGAAGGTATCCCTCCATGCCATACCATCACAGTCCTGACAACCCTGACCTGTTGTGAGCAGCCCCTTTACTGCACAGTGCGTGGTCGCTAATCCATGCCTTGCCTTGCCTGCGTTTGCAGCAGGTCCAGCGTGCCTGTCTTCGTGAAGTGCAAGGAGGCGGCGGCGCGCAACACATGCTCCGCTGCTGTCTAGCTCCACCGCTGAGCTGCGCCATGTGGCAGTGCCCCTCGAGCACGGCAAACGACCCCCTTCTCTGCTTCACTTCAACATCCAGCAGCTACACTTCAGTGCTGTGTATAAGTCAGCAGCACCGGCCGCCGCAGCCCCAGCACCGGCCTGGGCACAGGGGGAGCCCTCAATGCACCGCAAGCCGTGTGTTGTCGCCGCTCCTGCCCTCCACCTCCAGCCAACATTGTGCCACCTACTGATCCTGGTGAGCGAGTGCAGCCCCTTGGTCCTTGGCACAGGGCAGAGCAACTTGCAGGGCTCTCTATGCACTGAGGGAAAAGGGAGAGGGGAGAGGGAGCTAGACCACTGCCTCGGACGGCTGCTTTGGCTGTGTTGCGCTGTTAGGCAGATCACGCCCCTGGCCGCCCACGACGTCGCAGGACTCTGAGCACACCCACCCATTGTTGCAGCAATTCACACTGCAGCTGCAGCAGCAGCTGCCTTTGGGTTTGGGGTTTGCACTGTGTGTGGTCTAACGCCACCAGCAGGGTGCTCGTGGAGCATGCGCAACCGCTGCCTGGGCTGCATGGGGATAGGATGGCCAGCCAGGGAAGTCTTTCCAGGGTGCCTGCGAAGCCCTTTGCCCCTTTAGGGGCTGTAGTACACAACAGCCGTGAGGGGTGTGTGGAGGCTGGACCAGCAAGGTGTAGATGGTCAACATAGTGCCCACGGGAGCAGCCCTGGAAGCAGCAGCGGCAGCAGTGGTGGCAGCGGCAGCAGCGGCGGCAGCAGCAGCGGCTGCAGCAATGGCAGTAGCAGCAGCGGTAGCAGCGGCGGCAGCAGCAGTGGCTGTGACAACAGCAGCAGCTGATGTGTTACCTAAAGCTGCAGATTCTAGTGGAACAGGGGGCACGTGTGAGGGACAGGATGCAGGGGTGAAGTTGGTTAATGATCAGGAGGGGGGTGGGGTGCGGGGAGAGGGTGCACCCTGATGCGTTGCGGCCCACGCAGGGAAGGCCAGCCTAGCAGCCATCTTGCTGTCACACCGTTTATCATGAGACCCTTGGTGGCTGGAGTTGCTGTCATCCCTCTGTCATGCTCCTGTAGCACTCGGTCGCCCATGATTCCCAGCCCCCTCCGACCTGCTGGTCTAAGCCCTGTGCCACCACTCAAGCCCCAGGTAGCTGGACCGGAGCATGGGCCTGAAATCTCAGCATAAGGGTGAGGTTTTGCATACCCTACCCGAAACTGGGACTGTAGTTAAACTCAGCCCTGTACAACAAACAGCTTTTGACAGGCAGCATGCAAACCTCGGACTCACAGCACCTTGGCCCTCAACCTTTAGCCTCCATTGCAGTGGAACACTCAGTGTGAACCCCTACAAAACGGCATTTTTCCTGTGTGGAGTTCCCATGCACATGGCATACACATGGCTTGCACATGGCATACACATGGCCAAGACATGGCATACACATGGTCATGGTCGCCTTCCACCTACATTATTGCCTGACCCAGAGGGCTATGACGTAGAGTTGGCATGACAAACATGCACTAATCGTAAGCTGATGACAGCTCGAACGGGGGGGCACACACTATTGTGCCTCAGCGGGCTGCTGCTGGGCCTTTGGTGGCTTGTCTCGCACCCGCTTGTAGCCCAGGCCAGGGTACTCCTTGCCCTTGGCGGGCAGCTTCCCCTGCTCTGGCCACCAGCACAGCTCCAGTGGGCGCCATTTGCTCTCCCCAATGCGCTGCATGTTCAATGCTGCGTTGCAGTCCCTGTCCAGCCACCTGCCTGGCTGTGGTGCCGGCTTTGCTTGGACTCACAGCATGCAACCTCTGACTGACGGCATGCCGCTCTTGACAGGAAGCCCCGGGGGTAGCAGGTATCAAGAAGGTTGGTGTGGGTGCCACTGGTCTTGAGCCAGGAGCAGGTGATGGATTTCCCCAACCAGCTGTTGTGCCATGCTTTACCAACAAGTCTGTCTTCTGTGCCGTGCAGTATAAGTGAGAGGTGACCAAGGTCTCCATGGAGCGCAAGGCCAAGCGCAAGCAGCTGGTGGTCTTCTTGATGGAGGCTGCGTTAAGTGCTGGTGGTAAGGTTGCAAGCGCGGTGCTCTTGGCCTGCTGCAGGGTGTACGGGAGGTCTAGCAGGCGCAAGCTACAGCCAGGTAGACTGCCCAGATGAGCACTGCATCAACCAGGTCAGCTCGGCGGTGACTGAGCTTGAGCCCTATGAAGACAGGTTAGACAAAGTACAAGGCCACTAGGCTGGAGGGATGACATCCTCTAGCAGACCAGATGAACCTCCAAAAGTGCTCCCAGCCTGGTTCCAATGCTTTGGCAGGCCAGTCCGGGGCCTGATGTTGGGCCCTCAATCGCCATTCCACCAGCTCCCACAGCCACCATGCAGCAAGCCAGCCACACTGGTAGCAACCTCATAGACGGGGCTCAATGCTCCACTGCCGGCCAAACGCAGCAAGCGCGCATCGAATGGTAGGGACCACCCCCCTCCATGATGTAGACTGGTACAGCTGCTTGGCTCCCGCGCTGTACATGCCACGAAATGACCTTCAACGTGGCATAGCTTTGATGTGCAGGCTTGAGCTGGAGCTGAGAAATGGGACACTCGCCAAGAGTGAACTCCAAGCCGAGCTATGCGAGCTAGCTAAGTGCGCATACAACCCGTATGTAACCCAGCGCGAGGGTTATCATGCCATTAGGCTAAGAAGTGTAAACTGCATGGCGCTGACTATACAGTTATACTGACTGTTGCAGCTATACAATTTACACCATTGTGCCATGTAAGGCTGACTACGGCGAGCCCATCGTGAACACTTCTCCTTGCACCAATGTGCTCAGATTGCCGGCAACTGCCACACACCTAGTGTGCATTACACGTTCCTGCACGGAGGTTGTCCTTCCCTGGGTCCCAACCCTGCTCACAATCCCTTGTAGCTGCATCTTTCCAATGCAGTCTTCGTACTCATGTGCAAGCAATGCTCCAACAAGCCCTGCCAAGGCTGGGGACACTCTGCTAGCTGGCAGAGCGCGCCATGTGGGCACAACATTGGGCTTATGCTTGAGTCATCGTAAAGGCTACTGCTAACGTGCCTGTTGCCCATGTTAGCTCCCACCTTGGCATGGACGGTGTAACCCATGCCCCCCGCCATGGTGGCTCTAGGGGGATGCGAGGGCGCGAGTGAGCCCACCCCTCTGCCAGCTGCTGCCCACCCCTCTGCCAGCTGCTGCCCACCCCTCTGCCAGCTGCTGCCCACCCCTCTGCCAGCTGCTGCCCACCCCTCTGCCAGCTGCTGCCCACCCCTCTGCCAGCTGCTGCCCACACACCTGCCAGCTGCTGCCCACACACCTGCCAGCTGCTGCCCACACACCTGCCAGCTGCTGCCCACCCCTCTGCCAGCTGCTGCCCACCCCTCTGCCAGCTGCTGCCCACACACCTGCCAGCTGCTGCCCACCCCTCTGCCAGCTGCTGCCCACACACCTGCCAGCTGCTGCCACACACCTGCCAGCTGCTGCCCACACACCTGCCAGCTGCTGCCCACACACCTGCCAGCTGCTGCCCACACACCTGCCAGCTGCTGCCCACACACCTGCCAGCTGCTGCCCACACACCTGCCAGCTGCTGCCCACACACCTGCCAGCTGCTGCCCACACACCTGCCAGCTGCTGCCCACACACTTGCCAGCTGCTGCCCACACACCTGCCAGCTGCTGCCCACACACCTGCCAGCTGCTGCCACACACCTGCCAGCTGCTGCCCACACACCTGCCAGCTGCTGCCCACACACCTGCCAGCTGCTGCCCACACACCTGCCAGCTGCTGCCCACACACCTGCCAGCTGCTGCCCACACACCTGCCAGCTGCTGCCCACACACCTGCCAGCTGCTGCCCACACACCTGCCAGCTGCTGCCCACACACCTGCCAGCTGCTGCCCACACACCTGCCAGCTGCTGCCCACACACCTGCCAGCTGCTGCCCACACACCTGCCAGCTGCTGCCCTGCTGCTAGGTTGGACAAGTCCAAGATTGCGCAGCACTGCGGGTGGGACAAGAGCACGGCTGTCACGCACTACCTGACGGACGTCCAGACCGAAGCCTTGGTCTGCACGGTTGGCCTTCCAGCCCAACCATGCAAGTCGAGTGTGGTGTATCATGCCTAACCCACTCACCCGTCCCTACGCACACGGCCGGGGCAGTTCTTGTGCCTTGTGCGCATCTCGCAATGCCGCGGCCAAGACCACAAGCCCGACGATGCAACTTCGCGAGCATTATGGCGAGTTTGCCATATGTTTCTTACGAGCAGGAGTCGGCACATCCCACACACACCGATAGTGCACTGACAATGTTAGCCCCCCACCGGATAGCCAAGTTTACACCATTATGTGCATCAAGACAAGCGCAGGGATGATGCCACTACGCTGCTCACACCTATGGCTACATCGTTTGACTAGTTGCCTTGCACATTTCTCACTTGTCTGTACTCCTGCCACACTGTTGTGGGTGATAGTGGATTTTAGGATCTGATTATAATGCAAGGGCAAATGCAAGCAAGAAGTCATATACATTAGGTGTAATGAATCACGAACCCATGCACATCGCGGCCACACTGCAACGCTTGCACGCGGCCTGCGTCTTAACTATCCTACACTGCCTTCACCTTCACAGCTATTGCGCCGGGTCCCTTGTTTGTCCTGGCACGGACATACTTGGACAAGAAAAAGTCGACAAACAGCGCTAGATATGCGGCATACATTGCCAGCCCAGAGAGATGACCAATGCTGTTGAATTTGCACGTGAAGGCACTTGCCACAGCCAGGATGCACTGCGCAAACATCTGTGTGATCTGCAGGGCCGTCACGGCCTGCGCCAACGCCTTCGGCCAACGTAGGTTCGCGCAAGCGCACGCATAATAGAAATACCTGCACGCACAAGAAATGCAGTAGGACTGGGCTGAGGACACCAACAGTGTGACCTGGGCATCTGCCAGCAACAACCCCAGCTTCATGTGGCTGCTGCTCGACCGCACACTTCTGCTGGACGCGGTTGAGTAGAGGGCTGGCGGCAACACTTGCACAGCTATGCTGCGAGCCCCACATTACTCACATGATTGCATGCACGCCATAGTTCCAGCACACTCCGCTGATCATGTGGGGGTGCCACTGAAGGCCGCTGACAAACATGAAGGTGAAGATTGTGATGTGGTGATACCTGGAGCGTCCATCACAAGCTGGGCATGTCAGCTGCTGTCAGGAGCACAAGCAGGTCATGATACCAAGTGGCCGTCAGCTTGCTCCATCGGTTGGGTGATGCATGGTGAAGCCGGGCACAAGTGAGGTGACAGGGTTGAGTGTGCCCACAGCTGCTACTGCACGTTTGGGTGTTTGGAGCATTGTGCGAGACATCCTATCAGCGATGCTCAAGGGGTGCTGAGTCCGTCCCCAAGTACGGCATCTTCGCAACGAAGCTAGGTGTGCATCGTGCGCAGGGGCCTGACAATTGTTAGCATCAAGACTCTAGCATGGTAGGCTAAAGAAGAGGTGTGCTTATGCTCAGTGCATGCACCTGGAGTGGCAAAGCTGCTGGGTGGTCGCTGGCAGCATGGCATCTGTCACAACAGCTTACTCAGGATCAGGAAGACTGCATGCACATGGGTGGGGTGTACACTACACTCACCAATGCAAGAATCCAATCTCCTTTTGCAAAACTGCCAAGAATAGCGAATCGCCTAACTCAAAGAGCTTGCTGACAATGAAGTAAAACGTCCATTGACCTATGCACATAGCACATGTGAAGGGCAGGTAAGGCACACACAGCAGCAAATCAAACGCTGCTTGGGACATGCTCCATCACCTGCGGTGTTGTCCATGCTGATGTTCTGGGGGCTGCAAGATGCCTCAAAGTGCTGGAGGGTGTAGATGAAGGTTGGCAGGACAGCTATAAATCCCACAGCACTGAACACGGCGGTGGCTAGATTCCATACGCCCCACAGAACCTTGAGCAGACCCCTGATTGGTTTGAACAGATGACCGATGCGCTGTAATCCAAAGGTCTGCAAGTGGTCGGCTTCCAACAGTGCCTAAGGATTATAGTCTGAGATCCAGTCGTAAGTATTGCACGCCCGCCTATTCCCAAGTACGGGCAATGGTAGCATCGGTCTCGTGCTCACTACTGCTGTGATTGAGACTCCTGGCAAAGTACTCGCTCACTTGGAGGATTGAATAGCAGGGCCGACAAGCCTCAGCTCAACAACACCTACCAGCGGTAGGTACACGAAGCCAACGGCCAGCCAGATTCCAGCCCATCCTGTGAGCCGCTGCTCGGCATCGCGCTGCCACATGAAGTGTGGCTGCCATAAGAAGTCGAGCGATGCCATCGAAAGGAGGCAGAAAGGATGCGGCCGCTTCCCGTCGCTTACGGGCCCGATATCTTATTGCATTCATAACGCTCATGCTGTCCTGCCAAGCATGCCGAACTTGATTCATCTAGCCGTAACTAACTGATTGCACAGCAATCCCTCGCCACTAGCGTGCCGATGCTCTTCATCCAACATTGTGTATGCTGCCTATGCAGTGCGGGCGCTCGTCATGCCAGTCAAGTCCCCGCTGCAGCCACTGGATCTGCCGGTCCAGGCTGGCTGGGCGCTTGAGATGTCGACCCACTGCCTGCGTCTGACTCCCAAGGTTATTAGCCACGGTCGTTCAGGCCCTTGGGACAACTCGTTTGCACGATTGGTAACAAACTGCTTTCATTCACACCATACCTCAACATACAACCTCCCCTACAACCAGGTTGCAGTCCCTGTTAACCCCTTTGCCTCCGGCCACAGGGGTTGCCTGGTCCACACGGGTACACCGAATGAGGCCCCGCAATGGCGCCTCAAACTGCTGGCTCCTGGCTGACCGCAACAAGCGGTTCTGCAACTGACCTGCTGGGGCATCCAGACTTCAGGCCTTGTGTGGGCTTGCTGCGGTCCAGGTCTTCCTCACAGGGCTGGGGCCTGTTCATAGCTGAGCTGACCTGACTGGTGCGCAACTCATCCACTGTGACCACCTTGCTCTTCACCCTGTATGTTGACTTGCCGCTGTTGGGCCTCTCACCACTTTGTGACAGGCCTGCAGCACAGCCTCAGCACCCCTCCCACCCCGTGTGCCAATGCCAGCATTGCCAAAGAACACTACCAGCTGCTTGCGTGTGCCCCACGGCATGGCACACAACGCACACAATGCGCATGACATCCTTGGAAGCACCTAGCAGGGTCACAATAGGGGCAGTCATAAGCATCTGGCCCCGCCTCTCCCACCCTAGAATTGGCACTAGTATCTTCTTGAAGCAGCGCTCAAGGCTCTGCTGCTGCTGGCGCTCCTGCTGCCGCTCCAGCTGCTGCCGCTGCCTCTCTTGCTGCCGCTGCCAACGCTGCTGCTGCTGCCGCTCCTGCTGCTGCTGCTGCCAAAGCTGCTGCTGCTGCTGCTGCAAAAGCTGCTGCTGCTGCTGCTGCTGCCGCTGCTGCCTCTGCCGCTGCCAAAGCTGCTGCTGCTGCCGCTCCTGCTGCCGCTGCTGCTGCCGCTCCTGCTGCCGCTCCTGCTGCTGCTGCTGCTGCTGCTGCTGCTGCCAATGCTGCTGCCAATGCTGCTGCCAATGCTGCCAATGCTGCTGCCAATGCTGCTGCCAATGCTGCTGCTGCTGCTGCTGCTGCTGCCCCTGCCAAAGCTGCTGCCGCTGCCGCTCCTGCTGCCGCTGCCAAAGCTGCTGCTGCTGCCGCTGCCAAAGCTGCTGCTGCTGCTGCTGCCGCTCCTGCAGCCAAAATTGCTGCTGCTGCTGCTGCTGCTGCTGCTGCTGCTGCTGCTGCTGCTGCTGCTGCTGCTGCTGCTGCTGCTGCTGCTGCTGCTGCTGCTGCTGCTGCTGCTGCTGCTGCTGCTGCTGCTGCTGCTGCTGCTGCTGCTGCTGCTGCTGCTGCTGCTGCTGCTGCTGCTGCTGCTGCTGCTGCTGCTGCTGCTGCTGCTGCTGCTGCTGCTGCTGCTGCTGCTGCTGCTGCTGCTGCTGCTGCTGCTGCTGCTGCTGCTGCTGCTGCTGCTGCTGCTGCTGCTGCTGCTGCTGCTGCTGCTGCTGCTGCTGCTGCTGCTGCTGCTGCTGCTGCTGCTGCTGCTGCTGCTGCTGCTGCTGCTGCTGCTGCTGCTGCTGCTGCTGCTGCTGCTGCTGCTGCTGCTGCTGCTGCTGCTGCTGCTGCTGCTGCTGCTGCTGCTGCTGCTGCTGCTGCTGCTGCTGCTGCTGCTGCTGCTGCTGCTGCTGCTGCTGCTGCTGCTGCTGCTGCTGCTGCTGCTGCTGCTGCTGCTGCTGCTGCTGCTGCTGCTGCTGCTGCTGCTGCTGCTGCTGCTGCTGCTGCTGCTGCTGCTGCTGCTGCTGCTGCTGCTGCTGCTGCTGCTGCTGCTGCTGCTGCTGCTGCTGCTGCTGCTGCTGCTGCTGCTGCTGCTGCTGCTGCTGCTGCTGCTGCTGCTGCTGCTGCTGCTGCTGCTGCTGCTGCTGCTGCTGCTGCTGCTGCTGCTGCTGCTGCTGCTGCTGCTGCTGCTGCTGCTGCTGCTGCTGCTGCTGCTGCTGCTGCTGCTGCTGCTGCTGCTGCTGCTGCTGCTGCTGCTGCTGCTGCTGCTGCTGCTGCTGCTGCTGCTGCTGCTGCTGCTGCTGCTGCTGCTGCTGCTGCTGCTGCTGCTGCTGCTGCTGCTGCTGCTGCTGCTGCTGCTGCTGCTGCTGCTGCTGCTGCTGCTGCTGCTGCTGCTGCTGCTGCTGCTGCTGCTGCTGCTGCTGCTGCTGCTGCTGCTGCTGCTGCTGCTGCTGCTGCTGCTGCTGCTGCTGCTGCTGCTGCTGCTGCTGCTGCTGCTGCTGCTGCTGCTGCTGCTGCTGCTGCTGCTGCTGCTGCTGCTGCTGCTGCTGCTGCTGCTGCTGCTGCTGCTGCTGCTGCTGCTGCTGCTGCTGCTGCTGCTGCTGCTGCTGCTGCTGCTGCTGCTGCTGCTGGCGCTGCTGCTGCTGCTGCTGCTGGCGCTGCTGCTGCTGCTGCTGGCGCTGCTGCTGCTGCTGCTGCTGGCGCTGCTGCTGGCGCTGCTGCTGCTGCTGCTGCTGGCGCTGCTGCTGGCGCTGCTGCTGCTGCTGGCGCTGGCGCTGCTGCTGGCGCTGGCGCTGCTGCTGGCGCTGCTGCTGCTGCTGGCGCTGCTGCTGCTGCTGGCGCTGCTGCTGCTGCTGGCGCTGCTGCTGCTGCTGGCGCTGCTGCTGCTGCTGGCGCTGCTGCTGCTGCTGGCGCTGCTGCTGCTGCTGGCGCTGCTGCTGCTGCTGGCGCTGCTGCTGCTGCTGGCGCTGCTGCTGCTGCTGGCGCTGCTGCTGCTGCTGGCGCTGCTGCTGCTGCTGGCGCTGCTGCTGCTGCTGGCGCTGCTGCTGCTGCTGGCGCTGCTGCTGCTGCTGGCGCTGCTGCTGCTGCTGGCGCTGCTGCTGCTGCTGGCGCTGCTGCTGCTGCTGGCGCTGCTGCTGCTGCTGGCGCTGCTGCTGCTGCTGGCGCTGCTGCTGCTGCTGGCGCTGCTGCTGCTGCTGGCGCTGCTGCTGCTGCTGGCGCTGCTGCTGCTGCTGGCGCTGCTGCTGCTGCTGGCGCTGCTGCTGCTGCTGGCGCTGCTGCTGCTGCTGGCGCTGCTGCTGCTGCTGGCGCTGCTGCTGCTGCTGGCGCTGCTGCTGCTGCTGGCGCTGCTGCTGCTGCTGGCGCTGCTGCTGCTGCTGGCGCTGCTGCTGCTGCTGGCGCTGCTGCTGCTGCTGGCGCTGCTGCTGCTGCTGGCGCTGCTGCTGCTGCTGGCGCTGCTGCTGCTGCTGGCGCTGCTGCTGCTGCTGGCGCTGCTGCTGCTGCTGGCGCTGCTGCTGCTGCTGGCGCTGCTGCTGCTGCTGGCGCTGCTGCTGCTGCTGGCGCTGCTGCTGCTGCTGGCGCTGCTGCTGCTGCTGGCGCTGCTGCTGCTGCTGCCGCTGCTGCTGCTGCTGCCGCTGCTGCTGCTGCTGCCGCTGCTGCTGCTGCTGCCGCTGCTGCTGCTGCTGCCGCTGCTGCTGCTGCTGCCGCTGCTGCTGCTGCTGCCGCTGCTGCTGCTGCTGCGCTGCTGCTGCTGCTGCTGCTGCTGCTGCTGCTGCTGCTGCTGCTGCTGCTGCTGCTGCTGCTGCTGCTGCTGCTGCTGCTGCTGCTGCTGCTGCTGCTGCTGCTGCTGCTGCTGCTGCTGCTGCTGCTGCTGCTGCTGCTGCTGGCGCTGCTGCTGCTGCTGCTGCTGCTGCTGCTGCTGGCGCTGCTGCTGGCGCTGCTGCTGCTGCTGCTGGCGCTGCTGGCGCTGCTGCTGCTGCTGCTGCTGCTGCTGGCGCTGCTGGCGCTGCTGCTGCTGCTGCTGCTGGCGCTGGCGCTGCTGGCGCTGCTGCTGCTGCTGCTGCTGCTGCTGGCGCTGGCGCTGCTGGCGCTGCTGCTGCTGGCGCTGCTGCTGCTGCTGCTGCTGCTGCTGCTGCTGCTGCTGCTGCTGCTGCTGCTGCTGCTGCTGCTGCTGCTGCTGCTGCTGCTGCTGCTGCTGCTGCTGCTGCTGCTGCTGCTGCTGCTGCTGCTGCTGCTGCTGCTGCTGCTGCTGCTGCTGCTGCTGCTGCTGCTGCTGCTGCTGCTGCTGCTGCTGCTGCTGCTGCTGCTGCTGCTGCTGCTGCTGCTGCTGCTGCTGCTGCTGCTGCTGCTGCTGCTGCTGCTGCTGCTGCTGCTGCTGCTGCTGCTGCTGCTGCTGCTGCTGCTGCTGCTGCTGCTGCTGCTGCTGCTGCTGCTGCTGCTGCTGCTGCTGCTGCTGCTGCTGCTGCTGCTGCTGCTGCTGCTGCTGCTGCTGCTGCTGCTGCTGCTGCTGCTGCTGCTGCTGCTGCTGCTGCTGCTGCTGCTGCTGCTGCTGCTGCTGCTGCTGCTGCTGGCGCTGCTGCTGCTGCTGGCGCTGCTGCTGCTGGCGCTGGCGCTGCTGCTGCTGGCGCTGCTGCTGGCGCTGCTGCTGCTGCTGCTGCTGCTGCTGCTGCTGCTGCTGCTGCTGCTGCTGCTGCTGCTGCTGCTGCTGCTGCTGCTGCTGCTGCTGCTGCTGCTGCTGCTGCTGCTGCTGCTGCTGCTGCTGCTGCTGCTGCTGCTGCTGCTGCTGCTGCTGCTGCTGCTGCTGCTGCTGCTGCTGCTGCTGCTGCTGCTGCTGCTGCTGCTGCTGCTGCTGCTGCTGCTGCTGCTGCTGCTGCTGCTGCTGCTGCTGCTGCTGCTGCTGCTGCTGCTGCTGCTGCTGCTGCTGCTGCTGCTGCTGCTGCTGCTGCTGCTGCTGCTGCTGCTGCTGCTGCTGCTGCTGCTGCTGCTGCTGCTGCTGCTGCTGCTGCTGCTGCTGCTGCTGCTGCTGCTGCTGCTGCTGCTGCTGCTGCTGCTGCTGGCGCTGCTGCTGCTGCTGGCGCTGCTGCTGCTGGCGCTGGCGCTGCTGCTGCTGGCGCTGCTGCTGGCGCTGCTGCTGCTGCTGCTGCTGCTGCTGCTGCTGCTGCTGCTGCTGCTGCTGCTGCTGCTGCTGCTGCTGCTGCTGCTGCTGCTGCTGCTGCTGCTGCTGCTGCTGCTGCTGCTGCTGCTGCTGCTGCTGCTGCTGCTGCTGCTGCTGCTGCTGCTGCTGCTGCTGCTGCTGCTGCTGCTGCTGCTGCTGCTGCTGCTGCTGCTGCTGCTGCTGCTGCTGCTGCTGCTGCTGCTGCTGCTGCTGCTGCTGCTGCTGCTGCTGCTGCTGCTGGCGCTGCTGCTGGCGCTGCTGCTGCCGCTGGCGCTGGCGCTGCTGCTGCTGCTGCCGCTGGCGCTGCTGCTGGCGCTGCCGCTGGCGCTGCTGCTGCTGGCGCTGCTGGCGCTGCTGCTGCTGCTGCTGCTGCTGGCGCTGCTGCTGCTGCTGCTGCTGCTGGCGCTGCTGCTGCTGGCGCTGCTGCTGCTGGCGCTGCTGCTGCTGGCGCTGCTGCTGCTGGCGCTGCTGCTGGCGCTGCTGCTGCTGGCGCTGCTGCTGGCGCTGCTGCTGCTGGCGCTGCTGCTGCTGCTGCTGGCGCTGGCGCTGCTGCTGCTGCCGCTGGCGCTGCTGGCGCTGCTGCTGGCGCTGCTGCTGCTGCTGCTGCTGCTGCTGCTGCTGCTGCTGCTGCTGCTGCTGCTGCTGCTGCTGCTGCTGCTGCTGCTGCTGCTGCTGCTGCTGCTGCTGCTGCTGCTGCTGCTGCTGCTGCTGCTGCTGCTGCTGCTGCTGCTGCTGCTGCTGCTGCTGCTGCTGCTGCTGCTGCTGCTGCTGCTGCTGCTGCTGCTGCTGCTGCTGCTGCTGCTGCTGCTGCTGCTGCTGCTGCTGCTGCTGCTGCTGCTGCTGCTGCTGCTGCTGCTGCTGCTGCTGCTGCTGCTGCTGGCGCTGCTGCTGCTGCTGCTGCTGCTGCTGCTGGCGCTGCTGCTGGCGCTGCTGCTGCTGCTGCTGGCGCTGCTGGCGCTGCTGCTGCTGCTGCTGCTGCTGCTGGCGCTGCTGGCGCTGCTGCTGCTGCTGCTGCTGGCGCTGGCGCTGCTGGCGCTGCTGCTGCTGCTGCTGCTGCTGCTGGCGCTGGCGCTGCTGGCGCTGCTGCTGCTGGCGCTGCTGCTGCTGCTGCTGCTGCTGCTGCTGCTGCTGCTGCTGCTGCTGCTGCTGCTGCTGCTGCTGCTGCTGCTGCTGCTGCTGCTGCTGCTGCTGCTGCTGCTGCTGCTGCTGCTGCTGCTGCTGCTGCTGCTGCTGCTGCTGCTGCTGCTGCTGCTGCTGCTGCTGCTGCTGCTGCTG
>JASKMD010000011.1:1589466-1832911 GCA_030144725.1 Haematococcus lacustris
CACGCCTCCAGCAGCCTGAGCACCAGGGGTGCCACAGCACGTCCGGGCCCTCCATGTTGGACAGTGCGCCCAGGGCCAGCTGCGGGCAGGGAAACGGTCAGGCCTCATGTCAGCGGCTTGGTTGCAGGGCATGTGTCCAATGCACGGGGTGGAGTCAGGGGTTGGGGTCGGTCAGGGGTCGGGCCAGGGTCAGGGTTGTGGTCAGGGTCGGGTGTGGTGCTGAGCTGGCTGCCCTGCCCTGACCTGTATGAGCTTGAGCACCAGCGCCCCCTGTGGCCCTTCGTGCTGCTCCAGCAGGTGCAGGCGCGAGGCTGAGAGGAAGTCCAGCAGGTGGCAGCAGAAGGGGCGGCCGAAGTGAGCATGCGCCATGAGGTGCGCCGCCACGTGCATCACCAGCTCGCTGTCCTCCAGGGGGCAGCAGGGGAACATGGCGTCCAGGTTCGGGACCAGCACCTCCACGAAGTCCTTGGGCTCCATGCCACTGGGAGCACAGGCGGGGAGCAGGGCGGGGAGCAGGGCGGGGTGCAGGGCGGGGTGCAGCACCAACCACTTCACCAACACACAAGGTGCATCAACACGGCCATGGCTGCTGAAATACACGCCTCACACGGATGGCAGGCGAGCGGGCAGGCGGGCAGGCTTGCTGGCTGTGCACCTCGCCACCGCCTCACCTGAACGTCTCCACGAACTTCTCACACACCTCCCTCGCCTCCGTCTGGTACGCCACCAGCTTGAGGCAGGGCAGGGCGTGGTGCCACATCCTACAGGGCAGCAGGCCTGGACAGCCTCAGCCGCTGCCTGGCACATACCAGCAGCCCTGCAGCCCAGCACCAAGTCCTGACCACATGCACGCATGTACTCCATGCATTAGTGTACTGCTGCCTGCTAGTGTTACCTGCAGTGCTAGTGTCACCTGCTAGTGTCACCTGCTAGTGTCCCCTGCTAGTGTCACCTGCAGCCCTGCACCTGGCCCTGACCACATAAGGAAGGGGAGGCACTGGCTTCAGGTGCGGTGGGGTCCTGCCGGTGGCCCCCCACATCATGGGTGACCGGGTGTGAGGGCGAAGGCAGGCCGGGCCCATGCCAGGGCTGCCACACTGTGAGCCAGCAGAGTTGGGCTGGGCCAACCACACCACCCCCACACCACCCCTACAACACCTTCACCATTTCAGAAAGACAGACGCCTACATAACAATACTGGGACCAGACCAGACCAGGCGAAGGCCAGGTCAGACACCCAGATCAGATCAGACCAGATCAGATCAGATCAGATCAGATCAGGGGGGTGCTTAGGCTGCAGCGCTTGCCTGGCCAGCAGGCGCAGCTCCTCCTCCAAGAAGCCTGCCGGCATGCCTGGTGGCAGTGGGGGAGCCACCAGGGGCGGGGGGGCAGCACCAGCCTGGCTGCCCACTGCCTGCTGCTGCTGCTGCAGCTGTTGCAGAAGTGTTTGCTGGTGAAGGCGGTGGCAGTTGAGGATGACAGTGACCAGGGTGCGCACACTGCCCACCAGCACGCCTGCCAGCTGCTTGGCGTCCATGGCCTGAGGCATAGTCACCACAGCGGCAGCAGCAGCAGCAGCAGCAGCAGCACAGCACGGCACAGCACAGCACAGCACAGCACAGCACAGCACAGCACAGCACAGCACAGCACAGCACAGCACAGCACAGCACAGCACAGCACAGCACAGCACAGCAGCAGGGTCAAAAGATGAGTCAAAAGCAGTGACCACGGTTAGAGGCAAGGGCAGGGACAGGTTGAGGTTGAGGTCTGGTTCAGGAGGAGCGGCAAGCAGCAGAAACCATTTGTGGCAGAGGCGGGAAAGGAAGCCCAGACACAGGCACCTGCCCTGCCTCCCTCATTCCGTGTTTTCCTCCGTCTCAACCCCTCACTCTATTTCATATCCCACAGGTTCACACCTGGCACCCATGGCCCCATGACCCCATCACCCTGCCCCCCACGCTTTGCCTCAGGCCCACCATCCCTGCCACAGGCCACCGCACCCCGCCCCCCTCACCTCCCTCTCCTTCTCCCCAGGGTTGGTCAAAGTTGACAGCAGCGGCAGCGGCTCCTGCTCGCCCCCCTCATCAGCCCCAGCCCCAGCCCCACCCGCAGCCTTTGGGGGGGCGGCCGGCAGACCCAGGCCCCCTCCTGCCAGCACTCCCCCAGCCTCTCCCCCCGGCTGACCCCCCCCAGGGGCTGCAGATGCGTGCTGCCCCTCCCCTGCTGGCGCTGGGGCTGGGCCAGGGGGGGCCAGGGGGCCAGGGGGGGCCAGGGCAGCGGCGGCAGCGGCTGGGGTGAGGGAGTTGGGTCCAGTGGAGGTGGTGACGGGTGCGCTGAGCCGGGTGCGCTGCCCCGTCACCACCCCCCTCTCCACCTTGGCCTGCTCTAGGATGGCGGCGGCCTGGCACAGTGCAGGCCAGGGGGAGGGCGGCAGCTGGCCAGGGGGTGGCAGGCAGGCGGGCGGGGGGCGGGGGGCCAGGGGCCGGGATGAGTCGCAGGTGGGTGGGCACAGCAGAGGCCAGGGGGAGGGCGGCAGCTGGCCAGGGAGGGGCGGAGGGCAGGGGGGAGGGAGAGGGGCGTGGAGTGCTGTCATCAGTGGGGGTCACATCTACGGTGTTGGTAAGGTTGGGAGAATAGCAAGGAGATGAGTAACGAGCAAGTGCCTGGCTGCCCTGCCCCCCTCACCTCTGCCCTGCTGCCCTGGCCCCCCCGGCCTCTGCCCTGCTGCCGCCCTCTGCCCTGCTGCCCTGCCCCCCTCACCTGGCGGTGGAGCAGCTGCAGTCGGTCCACGAAGCAGCCCAGGATGCAGGTGATGAGGGCGCGGTGCCGCACCTTGACCGCCACCTCCACGCTGCTGCTCTTGGCCGCTGCCAGACTAGCCTCAGCCAGGCCCACCAGCACCTTGCCGCACATGACCTGCATACCCCGCCAGCACCCCACCCCGCCAGCACCCCCTGCTGCAGGGGACAAACCAACTCAAACCAGACTGGGTCCTTCACACACCAGCCAAGGCAGTTGGCAAGCTAGTCACGCCCAGGTTGGGATTGCTTGGGGGGGGGGTCTGAGCCTGAATGGGGCCAGGTTCAGGTTCAGGTTCAGGGTGTGGTTCAGGTTGAGGTTGAGGTTGAGGGTGTGGTGGCAGTGCCGCTGACCTGCAGGGCGGTGGAGCTCCCCGGTGCGGTGAAGATGACGAGCACAAAGTGTGCGCAGCAGCTGAACTGAGAGGGGGTCAGGGTCTTGCGCACAAAGTGGATGTACTCCACCATGACCTGTGGGCCGGCAGGTGATCAGGACACGCGTCAGGTCAGGACAGGCACAGTCAGGGGCAGGGGCAGGGCTGGAGACCAGGGGCAGGCCTGGAGACAGGGCCAGAGTCAGGGCCGGGACCAAGGCCAGGACCAAGGCCAGGACCAAGGCCAGGGTGAGGAGCAGAGTCTGGACCCGGCGGGGCGGGTGGAGGCGGTAAGGAGGTCAGAGGGGTGTGGCTGTTCAGGGGAGGAGCCTGACAGCGGCAGCTCCCCGGCAAGACTGGCAGGGGGGCAGAGCATCAGGGGTGGCGGTCCCTAACACAGTAGCCAGCGGAGTGAGCCAGCTTGGACCAGCCTGCAGCCTGCCTGAACGCCCTTGCAGGACTGCCTCAGCAGCCGCCCCCCGCCCCTCCTGGCCCCCCTGCCCCCTCCCCCCCCTCCCCCCTGCCCCCCGCCCCTCCTGGCCCCCCTGCCCCCTCCCCCTCTCCCCCCACCCACCAGGTAGGCCTGCGGCCGGAGCGCCTCAGCCAGCCCTGAGCCCCTGTTGGCCGCCGCCCCTGCGCCCAGCAGCGCTGCGTCGTCCAGCAGCTCCTCCAGCCGCCCCCTCAGCGTCTCCCTCATCAGGGGCGCTGCCGGCATGGTGGCCATGCTGCTGCCGCTGATCCCGGTGAGCTGCCGCATCAGGAGCAGCAACTCCTTGCGCGGGGCAAGGCTGCTGGGGCAGGAGCGCAGCAGGTCAACCAGCGCGTTGCCCATTGCCTGCAGCCAGTAGGCCAGGGCCAGGCACCACATGTGACCTTCTTTCTAAACGCTGCAGCTGACTTGTAGTGATGGCAACGGCAGCGGTGTAGGTAACTGCTCCCCTACCACCCTTACCTGCTGGCAATGCAGCCTATACCTTTTCCTGCTGTACCACCCCGCCCGACTATCCGCTGCGTAGCTGGTCATGTGGTGAGCTGTGTGTCATGTTTATTCATTTTTGAAGTCTTGAGAGGGTCTCCGCCTGGATTCGATCTGGGTACCTGACCTGGTTGCAGCCCTGCCCTCACCTGCATGTGCACCTTGACCAGGGTCGGCTTTTGCCTCAGGATGTGGCCCAGGACCTGCAAGCACTTGATCTGCAGCATCTTGACCTCAGTGAGGGCGGGCAGGCGGCTGGGGTGCAGGCTGGCAGCGGGTGGCGGCTGCGAGCTGGAGGCCACGTTCATGAGGACTGACAGCACCACGTCCAGGTGCTGGCTGGAGAGGTCGGGGTACAGCTGGAACACGTAGATGACTGCAGGCGACATCAGGGCAGGGGGTGGCAGGCAGGCGGGCGGGGGGCCAGCAGGGCAGGGGGTGGCAGGCAGGCGGGCAGGGGGCGGGGGGCCAGGGGCCGGGATGAGTCGCAGGTGGGTGGGCAGAGAGAGGTAGGTTAGCAGACAAGCAGGTTAGCAGATAGCGGTGGCAGACGGTGAGGAGGGAGGGAGCAGAGGCGCAAGCAGAGAGGGGTTGGCAGGCAGGCAGGCGCGGGGGGCAGGGGCCGGGATGAGTGGTAGCTAGGCAGGTGGCAGGTGGACAGGAGGGCGCCAAGAGTGTGTGATGCCAGGGAAGGGTCATTGGGGCAGCCGCAGTCACACTGTCACACAGAGCTGTGCCTACTGTCTGTGTATGGCTTCACAGCCCGCATGGACCCGGCCCTCACCCCTCCTCCACGCACTGCCCCCCTGCTCTTGCGCCTGCCTTCCCCTTGACCACATGCCCGCTGCTCTTGCTGCTGCTATCACCTCTGCCCACCTCCTGCAATAGCTGCTGACCCTGCTCTTGCCCCTGCCCCTGCCTTTGCCCACTCGACCCATGGCTTTGCCATGACGACCCCTGCCCCTCCCCGCATGGACCCTCCCCCGGCCCACATGGCCCCCGCCCATGTCCACATGGGCCCTGCCCAGCCCATGCTGCCCCTGCCCCCGTGGCCCCTGGCCGTCCCCCACCTGACAGCGGGCACTCCATGAGCACCCTGAGCGACTTGGTGGCCGCCACAGCCCAGGGCGTGGCAGTGGAGGCTGCGCCCGGGCTAGGCTCCTCCAGGTGCAGCCTGATGGTGGCGGGCAGCTCCTGGAACATCTGCAGCCGCCACCACAGCACAGCCACACACACACCCGCACAAACCCCTCATCCTCCTCCACCACCCTGCGCCATGAAGGGCCAGGCACAGCCAGTCATACGAATGTCACCCTTCTCACACTCGCCATGTTGAGCAAACTGCTGACATAAGAGTGTGGTGATCCCTAGCAGGCTCTCGCAGGCTCTGTTGGTGGTCAGGGAGGCAGCAGGGCGGTTGGAATCCACTGAGCATTGGGCTGTTGTTGGGTTGTTGAGACCTGCTAAGGCCAGGCCAGGCCAGGCCCACCCCTTGACATAGCCCCCCAGCTGCCCTGTGCCCTGTGCCCGCCACTGTTAGCGGCGCAGCTCCCAGAGCTTTGGGCTGTTGTTGGGTTGGTGTTGGTGGGTTGGTGTTGGTGTTGAGGCAAGGCCTACCCCCTGACATAGCCGCCCAGCTGCCCTGTGCCCTGTGCCCGGCACTGTATGCGGCGCAGTGCCGCTGTTCTGCCCTGTGCTGTTCAGACGCTGTGCAGGCCTTTACCACCCTGTGCTGCACCCAGGTGTTTGCTGCAGTGGCTGGCTTGGCTGCTGGCAGCATGCGGCACTGCAGGGCCACCCACCGAGAGGATCAGATCCACAAACTGCTTGGCTTGCGCCTCCAGCTGCCCCTTCATGGCCTTCATGACCTCAAAGCTGATCTTGATGCCTGGCACGCCATTCTCCTGGTTGTCTTGCCGCACCACATTCAAGCACGTGTTCACCAGCTCTGGAGCCACAGCCTTGGCAGGTTCAGTGGTGGGGGTGCGGGCCAGTATTTCCAGGGCTGTGGCTCGCAGCTTGTGTGCTGGACCCTCAGCAAAGCTAGGTGGCACTGTGGACAGCACTTGCAGGCATGGCTGCACGTAGGTCTGCACCCAGGCGGCTTGGTTGGCTGCCTGACCCAAGTCGACCTGGCTGCTAGCATCTTTGAACTGCTGCAATGCTGCCAGCCGCTCATCGAGGCCTGGGACAGGCAGCAGCACAAGGTAGGGACCTTCAATTGCTTCAAACATAACGATTATGTGTGCACGCACGCTGACTCACTCAGACTAGCATTAAGCACTCGCTGCGCATGCTCCATCTTGCCCCAGCTCTGCGCCCAAACTCCAGTTGCAATTACACGTTTACATGCTACCCGTTATCAGCAGCCATTCTTAAGCAGGGATGTATTCGGGGCCTCCCGTGTTGCTTCGGCGATGATTGTAGTTCACACCTCTTGCACGAATTTGTGCCTACCTTCTAGCCACTGTGCGGTTCCCAGCGGCACCCACAGCTTCTTTGCAATGGACCAGGCGTTCCAGGCGTTCCAAGCAGACTTGGCGGGGGTGGGGAGCACGGGCCAAATGGCCCCACCACCGCAGGTGAGAAGCACTGGCATTCAATGCTTGGTGCGCCGGACACCACGCGCACACTTGGGTCCTTCATCTTGTGCAGTTCGTGACTGGCCAGACCATGTACTTACCCCCGCCAGGGCAAACACTCTATCCTCCAGGCCCACCTCCATTCTACGGTGGTAGCATCCCTCCCCCACCTATGCCAGGTCAGCGTGAATGGCATCCCTAGTGTTATCTTAACTACTTTCTCGAGGCCCTGCATGCAGCAGTCTGACCCTGCCATGCTCTTGTGTTGATGGAAACATCACACAGCATCCATTGTATCTTTTTTTGCTCCTCTGGTATGCCGACAGGTGGAGGCGCTTACCGCACAGCCGCATCCTCATCTATGTCAGCCCCTGGCCCATCCAGCCTGCACCAGCAATCAGCGCAGCCCTCTGGCCAAGGAATCGCCCAGGCTCGTGGCACTAACATGCAGCCCCCCAAGGCCAAACAGGGCCAGGCTCCTCCCGCCCAAGGGGACAAGAAGAAGGGCCCAGTCAGGGAGGCGGCGGGGAAGCGCTGGCGGGACCCCTCCCTGGACGAGTGGCCAGACAACGACTTCCGTATCTTTGTCGGCAACCTGGGCAACGAGGTCAACGATGACGCCCTCGGCAAGGCATTCCAAAAGTACCCCTCGTTTGCCAAGGCCAAGGTAGTCAACCGTGTCCACCTGCCCTGCCCTACCCTGCCCACTTGCCTGGCCTACCTGCTCCCCTGCCTGACCCCCTGACAGCTCCTGGCAGCGCCTTGTCGCGCAAGGCTCCTCTACCACCTGAGGCTTTCATCCATGCCGCACCACCATCATCTCCACCGGCGTCGGCTACTCATGCTGTGGCTACGCCCCAGCCCATGCTGTCCCTCTCCCGGCCCATGTTGAGTCAGGAGCGCATGCACTGTGTGGCCGTCACAGGGGACCCCATGTCAGCCCTTGTCCAGCAGCAGGGAGCCGCAGGGCCTGCCAGGGAAGTGGGAGGTGGTGGTTGGCTGAGGTGCTGATCCTGGCAGATGATTCCATACAGATGACCATACATGGCAGGGGCTGCTGATGTGATAGCACCTGGGTGGCCCTGCTGCTGCTGCTGTGGCCAGGCTGGGTGCAGGGCAGAGGCAGGTCACAGGGGCCGCTAGGGGGCGGACTCAGCCTGTCCTTCAGCTCTCCTAGCCCCTACTGCTTTCATTGCGTCAAGGACCACAAACAAGGGACTGCTGGTGACCTGCACATGCTGCTGCTTAAGTGCCAGCTACAAAGTAACTGGCAATCAGGCTGGTGATGGTGACGGGTGGTGGTGATGGTGGTGGCAGAGCTGCAATGGACAAGCCCCATGTGCCCCGTGCCCAAGCTTGACCCTCACTCGCACCCTCAGCCCCTCATGCCACACCAGCAGCCCACCCGGCCCTCACCCTGACCCTGAGCCTGACCTCGCCCTGACCTCAGCCTGACCTCACCCTGACCCTGACCCTGACCTCACCCTGACCTTGCCTCTCCCACTGTGTACAGATTGTGAAGGACAAGCGCACGAAGAAGACCAAGGGCTTTGGTTTCGTCAGCTTCCTGACCAGCGAGGACTTTGGCAAGGCGCTGAAGGAGATGCAGGGCAAGTACGTGGGCAACCGGCCCATCAAGCTGCGCAAGAGCACCACGGAGGAGCGCAACATGCACCTGCCGGCAAAGAAGGCCAAGCAGCAGCAGCAGCCGGGCAAGCAGCCGGGCTCAAGTGCCAAGTAGTGCAAGGGCCCAGGGCGGCACCAGGCAACCACCAGGCAACCACCAGGCAACCACCAGGGCGACCACCAGGGGCCCAGGGCCTCCTAGGCACCCAGGGAGCTGGGAGAGCCTTGGCTGTATGGATGGACCAGCCAGGGGTGTGTTGGGGTCGGCAGGCTGAGCTGTGCAGTGTGCTGGGTGCTGTCGTCCACCAGGAGGTGTGCATTGCAGCTGACAGCTGTAAGGAAGCACAGGGTCCTGCAGCATAATGGTTGGCGGGTCCATGACCCTGGCAGCGCGTGAGGTATGTTTCACTGCACGGCTGCTTCTCTGGGCCACGGGGCGCATCTGGCAAGCAGATGTCTGCATCTCTGGTACTTTGTCGAGCTGGCAGCTAGAACGACGGACTGGAACAGCGTCTTGCGCGCGGCGTGATGGTTACCGGCGGGGCATTGATGGCCGGGCCCGCAACAATGCATAGGCCCTAGTGGTTTACACAGGCTGTTAGGCATATAAGCACTAAGCTGTTAGTTTTGATGAGGTGCCCAGTGGTCAAGGGGGTCTGCCCCAGGAACGAGTGCCATCGGGGTGGGGCTGGTAGTCATCAAGGGTGCGACCGAGGATGCTACAACGTGTTTGTAGTAGCTGAGTGAGATTACCCACAGCCCAACATGTTGTTCCTTGTTGAATAAGTTTTGTTGGCCTGTTTCACTGCATAGGGAGGATCTACAAAGGAAGGATCTACAAAGGTGGCTTCACAGCGGTGGCTTCACAGCTGGGTGCTCTGTCAGTCTTACTGTCATTACAGGCACCATGCACGGCATGGAGGGTAACCTTGCCTGCTGCAACATGCCCACCTCCTTCACCAGCATGAGGCACACCACCACCACCTTAAGACCTGCAGCTGCATGTCATAGATGTGGCCCTCGCAGCAGCACAGTTGATGACGCTGTCACTGTCAGTCAGTCAATGGTTCTCGTCTGGCGCAAAGCCTTGCCCAGGGCAGGGCAGGACCAAGCAGGGCGCGGCTGGTGCAGGGCAGTGCAGGGGCTTTGTACCTAGGCACGAGCAGCACCAAGGGGAGCGGACCTGGCCCAGCTGGCCTGGGTAGTGTTTTGTGCGAGTGGTCAGTGGGACAGTGGGCGTGCACCCAGATTCTGGGCTGGGGTGCTGGGCTGGGTGAGAGGGTTGCATGCAGTTGGATAGAGGAGGGAAACAGCGAACAAGTGAGCGGGGGAGGGAGGGGGGGGATTGGGGGAGGGAAGGGAGGGTGGTGGTGCTTGAAAAAGGCGCTATTAACACAACCGTATTGAATGCTGGTGTACTTCGTCTCATTAACAAATGACATCACCACCTTCAACATCTTAGCATGGCATGTTGGCAGTCACGTCCAGCGGAACATATCTGTCCTAGCTATGACGCAGCCTGTGTGCTTGCCTGTGCACGGCGGGGCAAGGATGGCCGGACATACAACGCATAGGGCCTAATAGTTTGGACAGGCTCTCAGCCCTTCAGCATCATGCTGTTAATTTTTGATGAGGTGCTCAGGGACGTGCTAACGGTGTGGGGCTGGTGGTCATAAAGCGTGCTAGTGCGGCGCGCCTCGCATGTGGCGAAATCGCATGAATTCAAATGTGTATCTTTGGACAGGCACTGAGCACCGCTGAGAGCGAGATAGTTTTTGCTGCGTCAGCCATTTCGTAGATATGACTCTCCTCTGTTCAAAGCACTGTTTGCATGTATTTTTGACTGAGTGGCTGCGGAGATACGGGCTTCGTATCACAGGGGGGTGGTTTTCAGGTAGTTGGGAACGCCTGACATAAAGGCCGCGACCGAGGACGCTACATCCGAATTGATTTGTATCCGAATCAGATTACCAACAGACAACACATTGCTCCACGTTGAACAAGGTAGTAGTATCTTACAGCGGTGCCTTGTCAGGCAATGTGTGCTGCAGTAGCTACAACGCCAGGCCAACCGGGAGATAGGGAGGTGATGTTAGCTTACACCACTTCGGCCGTCACCCATTAATCTACCTGGCCGTGAATCCCGTGTGCACATGGCATAGGTGGTGTGAGAGGCATGAGTCATTGATGGTGGAGGTGTGGTGTTGTGTGGTTATTTCATCAAGGCATGTGGTGCATGTGCTAGACTTGTGCAAGTAACCCCGACAATGTCACAAAGATCGCCTAGTAAATGAGCCAAAGTTATGTCTGCGAACCAATGTTCATGTCTGCGCAGCAACAAAAACCGCCTAGAAGATGAGCTAAACTTATGTCTGCGCATTAAAACGTAATGTTTTTTTCAGTTTTTTTCTGAGTACACCAACACAACTATCGCACTTGCACCTGAGGCACTCCCCCTGAGCTCACGGCCACCATCTCTCGCAGGCTCGACCAGACATGACTAAGCACCACATCACAGCCAAAGAGTTTATTATACCCACCATGGTAAAATCCTTCAGGTTGCAGGAGCCTACGCCCACCGAGGCTTACTAGGACCACCATGTCACAGCCCGCACGCTGGTGCAGTGCTGCAGCCTGATGTCGCACCCCTTGCCAGTCGTGCCTGAGCGTCATGACTCAAGTGGCGGTGCAGGTGTGAAGTACAGGCCGTACGAATGTATGGCTTTGGCAGTACATGTGTGAGGGCCACAGCCCCACTTTGCTTTTGCAATACACTTGCAAGTACACGGATGTGCTCCCTCACCCCTCCCCCTTCCACAGAGGGCAACCAGCTTGATTTGCCGCTGTGAAATGAATGCATACATGCTATCCTTGCTATTGGTTTACGCGGTTCATGGTGGTGGGCAGGGTTAGCTGCGGCTGGGTAAAGCCGCCTCCCCCAATGCTATTGCAGCTGCTGCTGCATTGGGTGGAGCTGCGCCCTGCCTACCGCTACCTGGCCCAGTAACGTAGGGTTAACTAAGGCCAGAGCTTGCGGGCTGTCAGCCCTGCCCCCTGGCTGTCTGTGTCTGTGTCATGCTGTGCTGGTGGCCACATGGTGAGGGTGGTTGTGAGGGTGGTTGTGAGGGTAGTTGTGAGGGTGGTTGTGAGGGTAGTTGTGAGGGTGGTTGTGAGGGTAGTTGTGAGGGTGGTTGTGAGGGTGGTTGTGAGGGTGGTTGTGAGGGTGGGGCAGTGGCCAAGTGGTGCGGGTGCCAAGTGGTGAGGGTGAGGGTGGGGGAGTGACCCAGTGAGTGAAGATGTGGGCCCTCATGGGGGCACCCGGCCCCCTAGGGCAGGGATCACAGGGGGAGGGTGCAGCCCAGCATGGCCTCCCCCTTTCCAGCCCAGGAGCCTGTGAGAGGGTGAAGAAGAGGAAAACTGCTCTGGCGTGTGAGCCAGTGTGCATCAAGGAAGGAGCTTCAGCCTGGGGCGCGGCCTGCTCCAACCAACCCAGCGCCAGGGCGGGGTAGGGCTCTACTGCGCCCCTCCCCCTTCCCTCTCCCCTCAAACCCCTACCCTACCTCGACCCACTTGGAGCCATCCTTTCCGCGGGGGGTGGGGAGGGGTGGGGGGGTGAGGGGGTGGGGGGACGGTGGGGGGTGGGGGGGTGGCATGGGCAGGGCAAGGGGGAGGCTGGGCTACTCCAGGGAGGTGCCTGAGGAGGAGGAGCGCTGCTTGGTGCTGGAGGTGGTGCAGCCGGCCTGCGAGCAGCAGCAGCAGCAGCAGGAGGGCTGCTAGCGCCATCGCCAAGCCATAGTGGCAGGGGAGGTGGAGGTGGGGGGGCAGTGGTCAGGCACGCCCCCGAACACCTGTGTCAGGGTGCATGCCCAGCCAGTGTGTGTGTATATGTGTGTGTATGTGTGTTCCCTGACACTAGCCACTGCACCTGCTGCCGGCTGCCCCTGTCCATAGCCGCCTCCTGCGTCAGCTGCCCAGCCGGGAAGTTGGTCTTGGCTTCTGGGCCTTTCAGTTCAATCACAGCCCGGTCGTGCGCCAGGGCCGCTTCCAGGTCGGTGGGGTAGTGCCCTAGGAAGCGCTGCAGGCACGGGAAGCAGACCGGGGGGTGCTGAAAGGGGTGTGGTGGAGGCCGCCGCCAGCAAGCCGACTTACCGGGGCATCATGATGATCAGGCAACATCACTGGCCCACTCAATGTCCACCCCACACCCCTCCCTTCCCACTCCCACATTCCCTCTCATTCCCACTCCCCTTACCCCTAACTCTGCCTTGCCCCTTCTCTACCCCTGCCTTGCCCTGACCCCACCCCTTCCCTCCTCATAGAGACTATCACTGCCCTCACAAAGACTGCCCTCACACAGACCCCCCTCCCCCTCCCCTCCCGCACCTGCTTCACGCCATCCCACAATAGCGCTCGCCACTTCTTCACCTTCTCACACCAACTCACTCCGCGGTACATGCTGCGCCCCTTGCCCCCAGGCGGTACAACAGCCGGAGCGGTTAGTCCCTGAGGCCCCTTGCCACGATGGCCCCCGCCCCCAACCCCCTGCTGTTCCCCCCCCGCACCCTCCCTCGCCGCCCCCGCTGACCCGCGGCGCTTGTGCCCACGTGCCTTGCCAGCCTTGCCCTGCCCCTCCTCCTCCTCAGGCCACCCAGCATGGTCCATGGGAAGAGAGAAGTTCATGGGCGGCAGCTGCCCCAGCTGCCCGACTGTGCCCGCCATCAGCGCTTGCATCTCCGGCGTGGTGTTCAGGAACATGGCAGGCAGGCCAGGCAACGCCATGAGGGGGTTGGTGCCGAGGCCCATGCCCATGAGCTGCTGCAGCTGCTGGGCGGTCAGGGCTGGGGCGTCTTGCTGACCCTGGCCAGCAATGGTGGCGAGAGCAGCGGCGACTGAGGCGGAGAGCTGCAGCTGGCTGGCACCCAACTGCTCGTGGCCGGGCCCGCTGCCCTGCTCGTCAGCAGTGTCCTCTTCAGGGTCTGTGTCTGGTTGACGCGACCTGCAGGGCACAAGATGGGGGAGGGGGTGGGCGGGTAGCAGTCCTAGTAGGACCATCCTGCCCTTGGTGAAGGCAGGGCAGAGGGCTGCTGGCAGTGATGGCCAGGGAAGTGATGGCCAGGGGCAAAGGTGTGAGCTGCTACCTTTTGTTGGACGGGCGGCGGTTGGTGTTGCGTGGGGGGCTGCCACTGCGGGTGGGGGCGCCTGCACTGGGCTCAGGGGCCACACCTGCCAGACAGGCTAGGGGCTCTGCAGCCAGCTCCTCTAGGTTGTAGTCAGAGAGGGGGAAGTTCATGCGGCTGCGACTGCGGGCATCCTGCACACCATGACAGCAGCAGCCAGGCAGCATAAGATCAGGACAGGAAGAAGCTAGGTAGCAGCAAACAAAGGGACTGGCAGCTGCTGGGGAAAGTCATACTGCATGGAGGGCAGCACGGTGCCGACAGGGTCAACCTCAAATGTCAGCAACGGTAGCAAGCTCTTCCCCAGCCATATCGATCATCCATCGCGGCGATAAAACAGCGTCACACTCTCACTCACCGCGCCGCGTAGCTGCAGTACGGCCTTGTCGTACGCGCGCGCCGCCTCAACCTCGCTGCCATAGCTGCCGATGAAATGCTGCTTGCCCCCGCCCCACACCCGAACCTCCCACCGCTGCGATCGATCGTGCCAGGACACGCCGCGATACTGACTAGAGCCCTTGGCTGCGTCCCGACTGCTGGGCTCGCTGGCAGCCACCGTCAGCCCAGTGCTAGCCAGGTACTCCGTCATGCCTGCCAGCGGATGCACCAATGCGCTTTCAGTGTTCATCAACTCTACGCGAAAGAATCATTCGGCTCATAGCTTCGGCGCAGTGCAGTACACAGGCAGCTCATTCTGTGCACCGCACACTCACTTTCCCGGAAGTTCAAACCAGCGTCTGCACCGAGCATCTTGATGGCCTCCCGGTCGTAGGCGCGGGCTGCTGCCTCTTCCGACTCAAAGCTACCGATGTGGCGCGCACGCTTCAGCTCCCTGCGCAGGGGAGCAGCGCCGCAATCAGCCGGGCAAAGTCTCGGGTCCGCAGGGCAGTTGATTCAGCAGGGTAACAGCGATGGCTGGGAAGGGAGGGGTGGAGGGCTCGGGAGGGAGAGGGTGATGGCTGGGGTGGGTGGGGGTGATGGCTGGGGAGGGTGGGGGTGATGGCTGGGGAGGGTGGGGGTGATGGCTGGGGAGGGTGGGGGTGATGGCTGGGGTGGGTGGGGGTGATGGCTGGGGAGGGTGGCAGTGATGGCTGGGGAGGGTGGCAGTGATGGCTGGGGAGGGTGGCAGTGATGGCTGGGGTGGGTGGGGGTGATGGCTGGGGAGGGTGGCAGTGATGGCTGGGGAGGGTGGCAGTGATGGCTGGGGAGGGTGGCAGTGATGGCTGGGGAGGGTGGCAGTGATGGCTGGAGAGGGTGGCAGTGATGGCTGGGGAGGGTGGCAGTGATGGCTGGGGAGGGTGGCAGTGATGGCTGGAGAGGGTGGCAGTGATGGCTGGGGAGGGTGGGGGTGATGGCTGGGGTGGGTGGGGGTGATGGCTGGGGAGGGTGGCAGTGATGGCTGGGGAGGGTGGCAGTGATGGCTGGGGAGGGTGGCAGTGATGGCTGGGGAGGGTGGCAGTGATGGCTGGGGAGGGTGGCAGTGATGGCTGGAGAGGGTGGCAGTGATGGCTGGGGAGGGTGGGGGTGATGGCTGGGGTGGGTGGGGGTGATGGCTGGGGAGGGTGGCAGTGATGGCTGGGGAGGGTGGCAGTGATGGCTGGGGAGGGTGGCAGTGATGGCTGGGGAGGGTGGCAGTGATGGCTGGGGAGGGTGGCAGTGATGGCTGGGGAGGGTGGCAGTGATGGCTGGGGAGGGTGGCAGTGATGGCTGGGGAGGGTGGCAGTGATGGCTGGGGAGGGTGAGATGGGTGCCCACCTGTCCCACAGCACCGCCACCCATTTGGAGCATGCACTATTCCAGCTGACGCCCTTGTACTGGGAGGTGACGCGCGTGCCCGACCCGCTCTTATGGCTACCTCTCCCAATCACCATCTTGGAGTCAGGCACGGCCCTGCAGCAGCAAGCTGGCTGTGAAGCTCGGACTGGGCTGGGTCATGGAGGCGATGAAGGTGGTGGCATAAGAGGGTGGGGCAGGGTGGCAGCAGGTGGCTGAACTCGGTGGTAGAGCAGGTATCCATGCGGGGGGGGCCATTCCTGGATTGTCTCGGGCTAATGTAGTCTGAGTGTGGGTAGGGGGTAGGCTGGTGCAGGGCAGGCACAGCGCATGGGCTGGGCTGGTGCATGGCTCTATGGCTGGGCCAGCACTTTGGTGCAACGAGGCGATGAGGGTGTGGTTGCAGCACACAGAGCCAGCGCAGTCTTTGCCAGGTCCAAGATGAAGCCAGCACCTCACTGGTGGCAGCTAGGCGCAGCACGGCGAGGCGGCGACAATGACTGCAGCAGGGAGGGAGAGAGGAAGAGAGGGAGGGAGGGGAGGGAGGGGGGGGGGGAGGGACTCTCACCCGTCCTTGTAGTAGCTGGGCGGGAAGTTAGTGCGCAGGGACAGGCCCCCCCGCACCACAGCCTGGTCATAGCGGCGGGCCGCCTCATCTTGGCTGGCAAACAGGCCTAGGTCCTGTACCCTGCAACGCCAAGGGCAAGGCAGCGGCAGGGCAATCAGGTCAAGGCAGCCAGGGCCCACCCCCTTCATCCATAGGGGCAGCAGGGCCCAACGCTACTGCATACACCCCCCCCCCACCTAATCCTGCTCCTCCCTCCCTCTCCTTCTCTGCCAATCCACCCCCTTTCCCTCCTTTACCCTTCCTTCAAAGAATGAGCTCACCAGTCCCTAGCTTGCTAGCTGGAACCCCTTCCATTGCACACTTGGACCCTTGGCCCATAGCGCCCCCCACCCCCCACCCCTGCACCAGGGACCCCCCCTAGCAGGCCCCTAGCAGGAGGCAGCAGCAGTCTCGAAGGGGGAGGGTGCCAGGCCCTGCCTCCCGGCCCCCCTGCCTGCGGTGCCTCTGCACCTGCTGCCCTTATTACCACAGCCCCCCACCCCTCACTAGCCATGCCATCAACAAAAGCTGAACTGTGGCGCACTAAGCTGCACTGGTCCCTCCCTATCAAACCCCTCCCGTGCCCCTCCCCCTTGCCCCCCTGCCTACCTTCCCGAGCTAGCCAGCTGGGCTCGCCACTTGAGAGTGTCATAGTCCCACACTACTCCCCGGTACTTGGACTGCACGGCACTCAGCCAAGACCAGGGGCACAGTGGGGTCAGGGGCTGAGTGGGGTCAGGGACAGAGAGGAGTCAAGGTCAGGCAAGGCCAGTGGCAAGCAAGAGCAGGGACAAGCAGGATCAGAGGCAAGCAGGCTCAGGGTCAAGCAAGACCAGGCCTACCACATCTAGGAGGAGCAGGAATTAGTTAACCCGGACCTCAACACCTAGCAGGAGCAGGGCAGCAGCAGCAGGAGGTGGCTGCTGCTTCACCTTGGGTGCCTGCACCTCCCCCAAACTGTCGGTGTCCCTCTCCACCGGCGCACTGCTGCCCCCGCGCCCCCGCTTCCTCCCCCCGTGTCCAGCTGCTGGCAGCTCCCCCGAGGGTCCCTGGGACTGGATGCTGCTGTCCAGGCTGGCTGAAGGCAGCGCCGCCCCCCGCTGGCCGCCCCCCACAGCAGCCCCGGCCACCAGCTCTGCCCCTTTCGCCTCCGCCAGCCTGCTGCCATTACTGACGCGCCGGCCCCCCTGCCCCTGCCCCTGCCCCTGCCCCCCGCTGCTGGCGCTGCGGCCCTGCCCGCCTGCCTGCCCGCCCGCCTGCTCGCATCCCTCACTGCCCCGGTCCACTGCCCAAGGTGGGAAGTTCAGGTCGCTGGTGGCGCCAAACCGCCTCAGCACTTCCACGTCATGAGCCCTGGCCGCCGCCTCCTCGCTCGTGTACTTCCCCGGCAGCCACTGGGGTGCGCCCCCCGGTCCCTCCACCACATACGCCTGCCAGGCTCGCTGCTCCTGGTCATACCGCACCCCACGGAATGCCCGGCTGTGGCCGCCCTCCCCACCCCCCGGCTGCTGCTGCTGCTGCTGCTGTGCCAGCTGCGACCGCTGCTGGTAGGCAGCCGAGCCCATCAGCCCCAGGTCGTCAGGGAGGGTGGTGCCGGGGGAGAGCAGCAGGCTGGTGCTGATGAGGTGGGTGGGGGTGCGGCCAGGGCCGGGGCAGTCTAGCGCGGTCCATGAGTCAGCTGAGCCAGGCAGCGCTGCGGGGGTGAGTGCCTGGTTCAGTGGCCCCAGCACACGCTGCAGCTCGCTAGGCGGCAGGGGGGTGGGGGTCAGCACCTCGAACACCAGCTGGGCCTCCTCCTCACGCAGGTAGTCAGCCACTGAGCACAGCCCGCTGCCGTCGTACAGGAACACCTGGCGGGGTGGGGTGGGGCAGGCGGGGTGGGGTGGGGCAGGCGGGGTGGGGTAGGGCAGGCCCGGCCTGGTTGGCCCAGGCTGTGTCAGAGCATGGCCTGCTGGAGCAGGATGAAGTGGGGGGAGCCAGGGCCTCTCTGACTCAAGCAAGCCCACCCAGCGCTGCAGGGGAGGACGAGTGCTGGGACTGCAGGGCGCTCTACTGGCGGCGCCCTCCCCCCCCCCCTGTCAGCCCCCCTCAGCTGCCACACAGCCCAACCCCCCTCACCTAGCCCCCCTCACCTAGCCCCCCTCAGCTGCCACACAGCCCAGCCCCTCCACAAGGTCCGTCCAGCCAACCTCCCACCCACCTGGTACCTGTTGCGCGCCTTGTTGTAGTGAATGCCCTTGTACACCACCCCGGTGACCTCTCCTGCAGGAGCCCCCTGGCCCCACCCAGGGCCCTGCCCCCCCTGCTGCTCCACCCCGCCCCCCCCCGCTGGCTGCGCGCCGCTGCCCCGCAGGATGCTGTTCGCCACCTCCCCCAGCACCGCCCCGGCCTCCGCGTCCTCCATCTGGCCCAGCAGGTCGCTGAGGGTGATTGCCCGGCAGCTGCTGACAGGCTTGCTGGTGTCGGGCCACAGGAACTGAGGGCTGAGGGGAGGGGGCTCAGGGCTGCACAGCCCGCCGCTCCCGCCACGCTGCTGGCCGTGGCGCCCGGCTGAGCCCTCCCGCCCTGTGCTGGTGTGCAGCCCAGCAGCCGCCACCAGCGCGCCTGGGGAGGCTGTCCCGCACAGCCGGCCAGTCAGCAGGCCGTCCAGCAGGTGTGGGGTGAGCATGCTGAAGAGCAGGGGGGAGATGCCGGACCCGGTGCTGGCGGCCTGCAGCAAGGCAACAGGCAGGAATCAGGGACGGGCGGCAGGGCGGCACGGTGCATAAGTGCGCTGTGGCTGGGGTGGGATAAGGGGCATGGTAGCAGGCGGATGGGGTGGGTGATGGCTGTGGGTTGGAAGGGGGCAGGCAGGCGTGGGGCTGGCTGAGGCTACCTTGATATCGGCGGGAAGGGTCAGGGGGGGTGGCCGGGGTAGGTGGCTGAGGCGTGAGGGGGTGAGGGCCAGCGCCGCAGGCAGGTGGGTGGCCCCTGCAGGCAGGTGGGTGGCGTGAGCCTGCAGCCTGAAACCTGTCCAGCCGGCGGCTCTCTGGCCCCTGCCTTGCCCATGACCCCGCCCTGTGTGCTGGCGGGCACTCCCTGACACAGCTCATGCCCACCCCTCACACCAATGTCCTCCACTCCACCCACTCCTCACAGAGGGCGCTCTACCCCTGCCTGATGGTGCACCCCTCTGCTCGCCAGTCTGGCTCACAGGGCGCTGAGTTCCATCACCCCCTTTGCACAGTGCTGCACCTGCCACATTGCTGCTGCCGCTGGCCTGCAGGCTGCATGCGTGCAGTGCTCTGGAGCAAGGCAGGGAGCAGCTGTTGGCTTGTTACGGCTCCTAGTGGTGCAATGCGGAGGGTACAGGCTAGAAATGTGAAGGGGGGGGCGGCAACTGGGCTGGTGCAGGAGCCCACCTGTTTTCAAGGTTTCGGGGCTGCGGCACTGACGCTCTGGGGACTGCGGCGAGACTGTGCCAGCTTCTGCGACTGCGGAGCATGCGCTTGCGGTCGGCACATGTCTGGGCGGGGCTGGCGCTTTTGCGAGCATTACCTACCTTCGACTTTCCGTGCTGCCTGCCCACGAAGTCGTGCATGTTCTGCACGGAGGATTAGCCAGCGTGGTACAAAGCACCGCACACATCACAATGCTCTGCAAGCTGCCTTTCGACGTCGTACCCGGGCCCGTGTCTGCATTGCTCGCCTCTGGCACCTGCTCCGTCCTGCGCCAACGACTCTAAGTGACGTGAGACGACAGCAGAGCACCCGGCACGGCTGACTACTTTGCAGAGTAGCTGGCCACGCACCGGTCCTTGTGTAAAGACGGGGCTGTTGCTTCCATAGTAATAGTGCCGGATACCAATTTGGCCTTAGAAACTCTTAGAGTTGCGGAAGCACCGGCAAGGTGTAGCTGGGAAGAGCAGCTTGCAGCAGGCCGACATGTATGCTTCAGTGTCCGTTTGACGCGCGAAGATAGCGATTCATGCCTTCGCCATTTTAAAAGTGGAGTTGAGGCCGGAGCTGGCTAAAACCCTGCGTCGTAACTACGCAGCTGCCCTGCACTTCTAATCCCGCAACCGCAGCGGCCTAGCACCCCAGGATACTGACCCGCCCGAGGTCTGACTCCACAAGGTCTGGCGGCGCCCCGGCTGCTCGTGACCTTTCATGACCCTTTCATTGCTCAGCACCTCAGCTGCCCCCTTGTCCATCACTAGGGCCTCCATTTGAGCCGAACCAGTAGTGGGCACTAGCAGCCACTGTCGGGAATACTAGTGGGCAATAGTGGCCCGACTCAATTGGTGTTAATGGGCTGTGTGGAGTATACCCAATGCACATGGACATGGTGCATGAGTGCCTACCACCTACATCATTGCCTGACCCCTGAGGGCTATTGTGTGGAGTTGGCATGACAAAACATGCGCTAATGCAAGCTGATAACAGCTCAAGAATGGGGCACACGCTACTGTGCCCATGCTGCTGCTGCTGCTGGTGCTGGTGCTGGGCCTTGGTGTGAAGTTAGCTACATGCTATGATCACATGTGCCCATAGTTGACAATGGTCCCCCATACCTATAGGGCCACGCCACAGCTCGACCACTTGGACTTAGAGCATGCCACATATCAGGTTCAGCTCCTCTACGACAGTGTTACAACCGAACATACGTAGACAAGCCAAACGCTCATTTTGGTCGGTGACCCCAAACTCCCTAAGCCATTTCTAGGGCCAGGGCCATGCAGCCAGGCTCTCAACACCACAGCATAACCGAACTCAGACTCGGCTCCCCTGAAGCTCACACTAATCTAACTGCTATCCACCTGCGTGCAAAGTTGTAGAGCTCAACTCGAAAGTTTGGCCAAGCCGCATGTCCTTACTTTTGTGAATCCGCTGGGGTAGAAACTCACAGCTGGCATGAGGTGCAAGGTGCAAGACCAGGCCGGACCAGGCAGTCCGCACACCACCTTCCCATCACATCATGCTCAGGGTGTCTGCCATGGGTGCCTGCCCTACTCACGCTGCCGCCGCTGCCCCAAGCTCACTCTGAAGTTGCCAGGCTTGGAGGACGTGACGAGTGCTTGCCAACATGCCGGCAGAGGATGGCTCAAGGCACCAGGCAGCGGCCTGATGTTGATGTGCAGGAAGCGGGCCCAAGGCTGCTCAACCAGTTGTTGCAGCGACTCACACATCTCTGCCCCAGTAGCGTTTAAAAATTCAGTGAAATTGACCTGCTGCACTGAGGGCATGAGCTGCACCAGCTGGCGCCATAAACCCAATGAGGAGGTCAGGTGGCCGCCCTGAAACTCGAGGCAGGTGCAGTGCTGGCACAGTGGAGCCAGCACCTGGACAGATGCTGTGGAGAGCTCCGGCAGGTAGAGGACCCTCACCACCTTGTCACAGCACCTGGACAACGGGTGCAGCAGCGCCACCAGCTCCTTGACTCTTTGCAGAGTATGGGCAATGCCTCTTGAGATATCTGACACCCACAGCTCCAACACCTCCACCTTCACTGCCACCTTGCAGCACTGTGTCAAGTTGTGGACTGCATCCGCGCTCTGTTGTGCAGCCACACACCATTTGCTGCTGTTGGTGTATGAGGTGATGGACAAGCTGTCCAGCTCAAAGGTGTGGGTAAGGGAGTGAAGTGGCAGGCAGGAAGCGGTGTACGCGTCAATGCAACCTGTCAGAACCAGCTGCTGCCAGCTGCAGGGCGCCTGTGCATGCGAGCTGGTCAGCTCCTGGACTGAGTCAAGCATGATGCGTGTCAGCTGGGTGGCTGCCAGCAGTGCATCCAGCTCCTGTGACCCATTGATTCTCGTGTGCGGCAGCAGCAGGGTGTGCAGCCGGGGCAGGGCATGCAGCATCCGGTACAGGGAGGTCAGGTCCACATCAAAGACACCGTCCACACGGAGCACCTCCAGCAGGGTAAGGGGCCTCAAGGCATCAGGGTAGCCTTCAAATTCGGGGTACTCCTTGCCTAGCTCCACCACATGCAGCTGGGTCAGGCACTGCCCCAGGGGCTGCATGTTTGGGAGGAAGGGGTCATAGCCACTGGTGTGCAAGCTCAGCTGCTTGAGCTTGACACCGTGCATCAGGTCAGTCCAGCTCACAGCTCCATCAGGCTCCTCATCAGGCTCCTGGAGGGCGCTGTGGGTCAGGTCCAGCTGCTGCAGCTGCGGGGACAGCTGGGGGTGGGAGAGCAGGCTGGCCAGACCACTGCAGGTGATGGAGAAGCCGTGCAGGGACAGGGCAGTCAGGCCTGGGAAGCTGTCCAGCAGGTGCTGGGCTAGGCCAGGGGAGCAGTCCAGGGCTTCCTTAGTGTCTGTGTCACTGCCACTGCCATTGTCACTGCCACTGCCACTGTCAGCGCAACTGCCGCTGTCATCACCACTGTCACTGAGGCGTGCGGACTGGGCAGGGGGCTGAGTCGCCTTCCCTTCTGAACTGCGGTAGACCCTGACACTGGGCTGCTCGTCCTGACTGTCACTGCCACTGACACCGCCGCTGTGTGGTCCACCATCACATTGAGCATCACAGCTGAACAGCTTGCACGCCTCCACTGCTGGACAGCTGCCCAGCTTGCTCAACACAGCTACAAGCAGCTCACAGTACTGCCCATAGCCATCCTCGCTGCCCTGCTGGCGCTGGTCTAAGATAATTGCCAGTTTGGTAGTCCTGGTCCGCAGGGCTGTGATGATGCGGGGCGTGAGCAGTTGGTCATAGCGCTGGCTATCCAGCTGGATGTGGAAAGCTGGGGCGTGCAGCAGGCTCGCCTTGGAGAAGGCGCGGCAGGTGCGGGCTAGGGCTGTTGTGGGCTCGTGTTGGGCTGATGATAGAGGTGCTGTGGGCCCCTGTTGCATGACCCGCCTGGCGATGTCATCCAGCAGTGATGCAGGCAGGTCGAGCAGCGAGGTGGCAGGAGGAGGTGCACACCCTGCTGAGGGTGCCCCATGCATGGTGGTGCTGCTCCTGCACCGTTTGCTTATCCCTGCAAGCACATAACTGGGGCATGGATCAGCCTGCAGAGGTTTGTGGCGAGCATTGTGACAAAGGCACGTGCCTGTCCCTGGCAGCTGAGTGAGCACCTGGCTTCGCTGGCTTGTTGTCACAACGTTCCAGAGATAGAGTGTGTATACACCTGGTCAGTCGAGAGTCACAGACGGCACAATGAAGTCTAGAACAACGTATTGAATCAGTAAACAAGTGCATCACGAGCTGAGGGGGCAGATCGAGGCTTGCGATGGCATCTGACCTTCAATGGCAGCAGAAGGCGAGTCTGCGGTGGGCGCAGGCGACTTTACAAGAGCTGTTGGTCCGCGCTGGGGTTTGTAGCAATTCGCGTCCCAGCAGCTGGCTACCTTGGCTGCATCACTGAGTGTGGTAAAATAACCTGCGACGACTGTTTAGCGGTTGATTACAACATGAGGGCTGTAGGGATCAAAATAGCGGTTGTGACAGGCTTGGACATGCATTGGTGTCTGCTGTCGAGTTAGGTCAAGTACTAGAACAGCAGAGGTCCAAGAGTGAGAGGGGACCACGGCCGGCTTCATAACCATCTTGCAGCAAAGGTTTCACTGCCAGGTCACTGTCCAGTGCAGCCCTCATCCTGCATCCCTCATCCTGCACCCTCATCCTGCAGCCCCCTTGTCCCTCACTAGGGCCTCCATTTGAGCCGGACCAGTAGTGGCCACTAGCAGCCACTATCGGGAATACTAATGGGCAATAGTGGCCCGGCTCAAATGGTGTCAATGGGCTGCGTGGAGTATACCCAATGCACATGGACATGGTGCATGAGTGCCTACCACCTACATCATTGCCTGACCCCTGAGGGCTATTGTGTAGAGTTGGTATGACAAAACATGCGCTAATGCAAGCTGATAACAGCTCAAGAATGAGGCACAAACTACTGTGCCACAGCAGGCTGCTGCTGCCGCTGCTGCTGCTGGGCCTTGGGTGGCTTGTCTCGCAGCCGCTTGTAGCCCAGGCCAGGGTACTCCTTGCCCTTGGCTGGCAGAGCTCCCTGGTCTTTCCAGTAGCACAGCTCCAGTGGACGCCACCTGCTCTCCCCAATGCGCTGCATGTTCAATGCTGCGTTGCAGTCCCTGTCCAGCCACCTGCCTAGCCACCTGCCTGGCTGTGGTGCTGGTTTGGCTTTGGCAGCCTTGCCCTTGCCCTTGGTGGGCTGGGTGGGCTCAGCTGCCTGCTCAGCCTTGGTGCGCTTGCTGCGCTTGGCTGGCGGGGGAGTGCTGGGCCCCGGCTCTGAGGCTGCTGCCGGTGTGGCTTCCTGGCTGCTGCATGGGGCCTGTGGGGGCTTGCGTGGTGCCACTACCGGGCACCACATCAGGCCCCTCACTGGCTGGTCATGCTGCTGGCTCCAGGCTGGGCGCACCAGGCGCTGTTCCACCTGCCCTGCTGGTGGCTTCCAGTCTACACGCCTGGTGGGCTGCTCATGGTCCAGCTCCTCCTCACATGGCTGCTTGCCATTCACTGCCGAGCTGACCCGCGTGGTGCAGTGCTCATCCACAAGCACCACCCTGCCCCGCCGCTGGTCTGAGCCCCTGGGCCTGCACACCACCTTGCAGCAAGCACGCAGCACCACATCAGCACCCCACCTTCCCCCAGTGCCAATGCCAGCTGCGCCAAAGAAGACCACCAGCTGCTTGGCACGATTGTGGCGCTTCATGGACAACTCAGCCGTGTCCTTCTCCAACTGCATCCATGCACACACGACAAGGCACACACATGGTGGCTGACATGGTGGCACCAGGTTAGGCATGGCACAATTAACTACTCTTTCATTTCATGCTCAACTCACCATCTCTAAGTACCGTACCCTCCCTCCCATAGGCACCTCCCACCACCTCTCAGTCCCTTACCCTCCTTCCCACCCACCCTCACCTCCTTGAAGAACTGCTCCAGCGACCGGTCCTGGGCTCCGTACAGCCTCAGTCACTGCCGTGCCCACTTGGGGTCCAGGTACACCTCCCACACCGCATCCCAGGTGGCCAGGGTGACAGTGACGTGCTTCAGGTTGGCCTCCAGGGAGGTGCCGGCTGAGCTGGCTGCTGTCAGGTGCTGGAGGTGGGGCTTGATAGGTGCTAGCCACCGATCAGTGTCACGGCGGGCCTTGTTCAGGCCGCTGGCATGCCTGACCTCTCGTCCGCGCTGACTGCCTGGGTGACGCCGGGGTCGATGCCCACCCCAATCGTTTTGTCTGGGTCAAACACATACTCACGCATTCCAGCTATGCCCCTGCCTATGTGGGGAAGTCCCACTGCATGGGCCGCTGCTGCTGCTGCTGCACTTGGGGCCCCCCCAGCCCAGCGTCTCCAAAGTAGATCACCCCTGCCTACGCTAGGCCCAGCCACCCCTGGACACCTTGGCCGCCTCCCACTCCAGTTGCAGGGCACACAATGCTCACATCCTTGGCAGTGGTTGAGGTTGAGGTTGAGGTCAAGTCATCCTAGGTGAGCTCAGGGCATGTCATCCCACCGCTTTTGTAGACATTCACCTCACCACATCCCAACCCAACACCCCTGACCAGTGGTCAACACACTCACCTTGTTTGCACAAGGGGGTGCTTGGGTAAAAACCTTGGTAAACTCTTCCAGCACCAGACAAAGCACCTCCCCTGGTGAGGGTCCTATCATTTTGCCTTTGCGTTGGGTACATCTTGCTGGATTGATGAGCGAGGTGATGGCTCCCTGTTTGCCAAAGCCAAGCTGCCCAGCTGCCCCTCAATGGGTCAGGCACAGGGGGGTGGTAGCTGGAAGAGTGGACTCTTGAAAAAAACGCTGGAAAATATATATTCAGACATCACCTGGCGTGTTGTCAAGGTGTAGGCGTCCTGCTTAGGGTGCTCCGTGGCGGCAGGGGCTGCATGTGTGTGTAGCTGCATGGTAGAGGGAAGGGTGGGCAGGGCGGGAGGCTCTTTGTCACATTGAGTTCCTCTTCCTCGCCCCTTCCTGTTGGAGTAAGGAGGTTGAGGTCAGTCAGACCATCAGAGTTTCTGGGAGTACTTGACTAAAGTGTGAGGCAGTTTTAGTCCGCGCTCTGCGGTAGGGCCTTTACTGCGTTTGTCCGGTCGAGGCCATCCCTCTAACGAGTGCTGTGCTGCCTTTAGGTGAGCGTAAGCTCGCCCTATGTTTGTAACTGCGTTTGTCCGGTCGAGGCCATCCCTCTAACGAGTGCTGTGCTGCCTTTACTTCCCCTGCCTAGGCCTCACCTCCCCCCCCTGATGTTCTTCAACCCACCCTATGGGGCAGGTGGCAAGACCGGGACACCTTCACGTATTCAACCTCCGGTGCATAAGGGAGGGCATGCAACGCTCCCCTGGAGATGTGCACAGGCCTGGAGGCCTACAGGGAGTGATGGCAGGGCTACAAGCTAGTGGACGACCGGCTGGCCAGGCAGAGGTTGCAACGGGCTGTGGATCTCATAGCCCCTGCCTAAAGTCAGTGAATGCAGAAAAGAGCTCGCGACGCTCGGTAACAGGGTCGGCCTTATGCGCTAGGACAAGGTCACTGAGAATGGAGATGGGCGCTGATGGTCGGGCCGCAAGCAGCTGGCATGGGGTCTACAGCACTGTAGGCTAAACAAAGCATATCAAGCGTCAAGCTGTTAGTTTCATCAGGTAACGCAGTCGCCAGGAAAGGAACGTGCCATGACTCATGTTAGCTTCCCAGGGTGCCCCAATGGAGCTACATTAGTGAAGGAAGATACCCACAGGCCAACACACTTGCAGGGAAGTTGTGTTCGTCTGTGACAGTGAAGGCACGTGCACCTGTGGGAGGAGTGCGGCTAAAGTGTGCGTAGGTAGGTAGACGGTCACCCCCGCCATTGGCTGCACCCCCATGGCTCAAGAGATAACATCTAACTCATTTCTGCACGGATGAGGTCGCCGATTGGTGCGATGAGCTGGCGATGGCCTGACTAGAGTGCAGCCAGCCCTAGCGGTTTGCCGGGTGGCTGGCCCCCAACATGCGACGTGTTCTGGAGCCTCGCAGGCAATCTTAGCGACTGGTATAGGCAGCCTGGACTCAGCGCGGCTGAATTTCGCATCCTGACTGGACATCGCAACTTTTCAGGTCAGCACGCAACAGTGCTGCTGCGTCCTAGCACGCATCAATACCCTCTCCCAAGATGGAGGCGTGACCGCGACGGCGGATTGCTGGCAGGTGCAATTTGCAGAATCGCAGTCTCGCACAAGATTATCCATACATTTATGCCTGTGGCTCTCGAGCAACCACGAGCAGCAAGAATCATTCAAAAATATGCAGGAACTGAGCTGATAACTGTGTTTGCCGGTGTGCAGGCCAGTGAAGGCCATGGTTGACAAGAAGAGGGGAGTGAAGGCTAAGTGTGCCAATGCTCTGAAAGCGAGTGAGGTTATGGCACAGCGCAGGGCTGCTGAGGCAGAAGCCAAGGCCCAGGCTGTTGCCGCTGAAGCTGAAGCCCAGTCACAGGCTGAGGCTGAGGCCCAGGCTGAGGCTGAGGCCCAGGCCGAGGCTGAGGCCCAGGCCCAGGCCGAGGCCCAGGCCCAGGCCCAGGCTGAGGCCCAGGCTGAGACCCAGGCTGATGCTGGTGCTTATGAGGCTGAGGCGCTGCAAACAGACCTGAAGCACAGGGAGCAGCAGCTTGCTGACAAGGAGCGCTTGCAACAACTGCAGCAACAACTCCAGGACCTCCAGCGGAGTGAGCTTCAACGCAAGGAGCAGCAACTTGCTGTGTTGGTGGTGAAGCAGCAGGCAGCAGTGCGACAGTGGGAGCAGCAATTAACAGGGCAACAACAGCAGCTGCAGCAACAGCTTAGGGAGCAACAACAGCAGCTAGATCAGCAGCAGGCGGACCTGCACTTGAGGGAGCTGCAACACCAGGTTAACAGGTTGCAGCAACAGCTCGAGGCACAAAGTAGGGCTGAAATGCAACGCCAGGTGCAGCAGCAGCTGGCTGCACAGCACCGCATGGTGTTTACACCTGACGGGGACCAGCCTCAATGGGCCATGGCTGGTTGTGCGTGCAGCACGTGCATGAGTGTGCCATGCCTGCCGTGCATGAAGCCTGACACCACTACCCCACTTGAGCCCATGCCCATGTTCCAAGACACTGTGAAGGAGGTGAGGGAAGACGAAGAGTGTTATGCATTGTTGATGTTGTTCCATTCTGATTTGCTGCATGATGAGGTGTGTTTTGGCAAACTGACCAACAAACACTGTGAACGATATCGCATGCACATGGGGTGGAAGAGGGAAGAGGGACGTCGGGAATTGCGTCGTTGGGTGCTGAGAGAGCTGCAAAGTGAGGAGCTAGAGGCTGAGTATGAGGCGGACAATTGTTGTGGCTGGGTGTAAGGTTCACGGGGGTCTATTTCGGAGCAGCATCAAGGGCCCAAACGTGAACATAACACGTTTCTGTCTCATAGACACATTAATATCCAACACAAGGAAACGCACACAACTGGCAGTGCATCATTTGACGACCTGGTTGCACCTTTAACTGGACTGCAAGAAGGCCCACATTACAAAAAAATTGACATGGGGTCACGTGACACCAATAAACTGAGCGCGTCCATGCAGCGGAGCCACCGAGCGCGATAGCTGTTCTCTGATCACAACCCCACTAAGTAGGCTATTCCCGGCACAACGCGACCCAATCTCTCAGCACCCCCGCCCGCCCCGGCATTGGTGCACATCAGCCCGAGCAGCCCGCTAGCTTCGCGTTGATGAGCTACACCGCCCTGCGCAAGAATCGCTGTGAAATTCATAAAGACCGGTAAGATGTTATCAGGGGTGCAGCCAATGGCGGGGGTGACCAGACGCAATCATATAAGTGTTAGTGTGCAGGTTTGCATAATAAGATCACTTTCGTAAGCAGGACTCATACAGTGAGTGCAAGCAAGCATTAGAACAGCGAAAGCACAACCGTGCAGAAATGCAACACGTGCAGCGTTCTCACACATTTGCAAGTCTTTGCAGTCCTCTCTATTTATCTGTAACACCCCTCAAGCTTACCCGCCGCTCACGTACCGACGCCAGGAAAGCCGGAGCCCGTGTCGTTTCCATGACTGCGTCGAACGGGGTGCAGGCCTTGGCTCAGGACCACGCCACTGTGTTGGTCCTGGACTATGGCAGCCAGTATACGCAGCTCATCGCGCGCCGCATCCGTGAAATTGGCATGTTTTCCGTGCTGTTCCCTGGCGACGCCTCATTAGTAAGCAGCGGTCGCTGGATCACTAATGCTGGAACATTGCTGCTTGAACACCAAAAGGAAATGTCGCTAGCAAGGCGTGAACAGGTGCGCCGTGACACGTTGTCTGCCTGCAGGAGCGAATCCAAAGCGTGAACCCAAGGGTGGTAGTGCTGTCGGGGGGCCCTAACTCCGTGCACTTGGAAGGCTCCCCTCGCGTACCAGACGGGTTTTTCGCATGGACCGAGTCAAACAACATCAGTGTCCTAGGCATTTGCTACGGCATGCAGGTGAACTCAGCTGCGGGGCTGTGCAGCACGGACAAGCCCCTCTAACTAGCCAGCCAGCCCTCAGGCTGCCCTGCTGTGTGCCCTCCCTTCCCCATGCAGCTGATCACCCACATGCTGGGAGGTGAGGTTAAGCCAGCCACCCATGGCGGTGAGTACGGGCGCATGCCCATGGACGTGGACCTCAGCTCTCACCTGTTCTCCTACTTGGAGAACAAGTCCGTCAACGTGTGGATGAGTCACGGGGATGAGGCAGTCAAGCTGCCTGAGGGATTTACCTCGGTGGCCACCAGTCAGCAGGTGCCTGGACCAAACTGCAGCAGGCAGCTATCAGCGTCAGCTTTGGGGCCTGCTCTTGCCAGGGCGCCTGCTAGCAATGCAATTAGGGCGGCCCCCTTCTCACCACTAGGATGGCCTTTCAGCATCGCGCTCTGCCCAGCGCTGAATGCACACTGCAGCAGCTGTGTCACCTCTGCCGCTGTACCTGTTGATACTGTCTCTGCCGCAGTTCTCAGGGGTGTGATGGCTGTTGTTGCTCTACCCCTGCAGCTGCTGCTGCTGGTGTGGTTGTGGTTCAGGGGACCATAGTGGCGATTGAGAACAGCGCCCGCCACATCTATGGCTTCCAGTTTCACCCTGAGGTGGCGCACACAGAGGGTGGCATGCACATGATCCAGCACTTCCTTACCAAACTGGCTGGCATGAAGCCGGACTGGACTATGGACCATGTGGTGGAGGAGCAGATGCGGCTCATACGCGAAAAGGTGGGCAGCTCACACTACCGCCCCTGTGTGGCTCAGGCAGGGTAGGCATTGATAAGGAAAGGTGCGGGGGTTGCAGAATTTTGGGCAGGTGGCAGGCTGTAGAACCGTGAGGTGCTGCGCGGGGCAGTCCACTGGATTAGTGTGCCCGCTCATGATGCTCCCTAGTCTAGATGTTGTGGTGTGTGTGTGTGAGTGTGCATACGTCCACCTGGGAAATGGGGAGGAATTATAACGGGTGATGGGAAATGATGGAATGGGGTGAAGGATGTGCAGTGTGAAGCCAAGCAAGCATGAGAAGGTGGTGTTTGGGGCAGGCTGACTAGTGCCTGCCTGCCTGCCTGCCTGCCTGCCTGCCTGCCTGCCTGCCTGCCTGCCTGCCTGCCTGCCTGCCTGCCTGCCTGCCTGCCTGCCTGCCTGC
This sequence comes from Haematococcus lacustris, assembly GCA_030144725.1. Taxonomy (NCBI): domain Eukaryota; kingdom Viridiplantae; phylum Chlorophyta; class Chlorophyceae; order Chlamydomonadales; family Haematococcaceae; genus Haematococcus; species Haematococcus lacustris. The sequence goes on from JASKMD010000011.1 coordinate 1,620,012, forward strand.
CTGCCTGCCTGCCTGCCTGCCTGCCTGCCTGCCTGCCTGCCTGCCTGCCTGCCTGCCTGCCTGCCTGCCTGCCTGCCTGCCTGCCTGCCTGCCTGCCTGCCTGCCTGCCTGCCTGCCTGCCTGCCTGCCTGCCTGCCTGCCTGCCTGCCTGCCTGCCTGCCTGCCTGCCTGCCTGCCTGCCTGCCTGCCTGCCTGCCTGCCTGCCTGCCTGCCTGCCTGCCTTGTGGCCAGCAGTGCCGTCAGCCTTGCTACCTGCCTTTACAGCATGTGTTGTGGCCCAGCCCCAGCTAGACTCAGCCTGCACTGCCTGTGCAGGTTGGGCCGGAGGAGCACGTGATCTGCGCTCTGTCAGGGGGTGTGGACAGCACTGTGGCGGCTACCCTGGTGCACAAGGTGGTGGGCGACCGCCTGCACTGCGTGTTCGTGGACAACGGCCTCCTGCGTTACAAGGTGGGCGCTGCCACCTTGCTGCTGCCACACCCCTGCTGCTGCTGCTGCTGCTGCTGCTGCTGCTCCTGCTGCAGAGCATTCGCGACGCCAAGCCTTGGCTGCTGCTGCTGCCAGCACTTTGCCACTTTGCCCGCGTTGCTGCTGTCCAGCTCTTGCTCCTGTGTCGCTGCTGCTGCCAGTGCTGTCGCCAGAACCTCCGTGGTGCAGCGCAGCTGAGGGCACTGGAGGCCTTCCCGCTCTGTGGCCGCCTTGCCACTGCCCAGCTGCCCTGCCTGGTGCCCGCAGGAGCAAGAGCGCGTGATGGAGACCTTCAACCAGCACCTGCACCTGCCGGTGACCTGCATAGATCACAGCGAGGTCATGCTGGCCCGCCTGGCCGGCCTCACCGACCCTGAGGCAAAGCGCAAGGCCATCGGTGCGGAGTTCATCCAGGTGTTCAAGAACTTCAGGGATGACCTGGAGCGGCGCATCGGCAAGCGCCCCACCTTCCTGGTGCAAGGCACACTGTGAGTGGCGTGAGGGCTGGGCAGCTGGTCCTGGGGCGAGTGGAGCAGTGAGGCCAGATGGAGCAACAGGTGGGGCGGCAGAAGCGTAGCAATGGAGGACCGGCACCAGTGATGCTCGTTGCAGAGGTAGTAGCAAAGGGGAGGGGGAGGGGGACAGTAGACCCACAAAGTGGCCATAGAAGCAGACTGTGGGCTTAGCAGCAGCAGCCGTGGCAGTGGATGCATCGCAGTGGCAGTAGCCACTGTTACGCCAACCCTGCATGCTCCTGGTGTAGGGTGGGAGGGTAGCAGGGGGTGCAGCGATGGCACCAGCTGTAGCTGAGGCAAAGCCAGGGGTGCCAGCGTCTGCTGGCATAGCAGCGGTGGGGCTAGCACCAGCAAAGCAGCCAACACAGGTTGCTGTCATCTGTCACTGGCGCCCCACAACCACAGTCACCACAATCTCCAACCCAGGTATTGTCGCGCCGCAGCACAGCCCCCCCTCACACTCTCACCCCACCCCTCCATCTCAGCAGAGGCGTTCATTGCCATGCTGGCACCCCACCCCTCTCCCCTCCCTCCTGCCCACCGCTCCCCTGCCCCGCAGCTACCCAGACGTCATCGAGTCCTGCCCACCCCCCGGCAGCGGCCAGAAGCACAGCCACATGATCAAGTCCCACCACAATGTGGGCGGCCTGCCCAAAGACCTCCAGTTCACCCTGGTGGAGCCCTTCAGGGAGCTGTTCAAGGACGAGGTGCGGCAGGTCGGGCGGCTGCTGGGCGTGCCTGACCAGTTCATCGCGCGCCACCCCTTCCCCGGGCCAGGTCTGGCTGTACGGGTGCTGGGGGACGTGACGGAGGCAGGCAAGCTGGACGCCTTGAGGGAAGCAGACGAGATCTTCATCAACACCATCCGGGAGTACGGGTTGTACAACGACATCTGGCAGGTAGGAGGGTGGTGAGCGGGAGCGGGAGCAGGGGCCAGTGGGATGCGGGCAGGTGGGTGGAGGCAGGGCTTGGGTGAGGAAGGAGGTGGGGACTCGTGCAAGTGGTTGAGCGTTTGGCATGATTCACCCTCAAAATACTGCATGTGCTGTTAAGGCCCAGTGCTTTTGTTTACTGAGGTTGCAGTGCAGGCTTGTAGGGCTGCCTTGGCTGCATGATGCGCATTGGGTGGGGCAGGAGAGCTGGGTAGGGTGGCCCACACGGGTGGACACTACCAGAGCCACTGGATTCCTTCTTGGCCTTGGTTGGCAGGTCGACTAGGCACCCATAGCTGCTTGTCCTCTGCCAGTCTGGGCCCCTGCCCACCTGACCTGCTCTGCTGCTGCTGCTGCTGCTGCTGCTGCACCTGGCGCCCACTGTTGTAGATGGTGTTGGGCTAAGCTCATGTCACCGCTTTCACATAGGGTGCTCCCTGCAACTGCTGACCCCCCCCCCCCCCCTCACAGCTAAAACCTGGGATGACCCCTGGCTTCAATAACCCTGGCCCCCCTGACCCTGGCCCCCCTGATCCTGGCCCCCCTGATCCCAGACCCCCCTGACCCTGACCCCCCTGACCCTGAACCCCTGATCCTGGCCCCCCTGATCCTGGGCCCCCTGATCCCAGACCCCCCTGACCCTGACCCCCCTGACCCTGGCCACCTGATCCTGAGCCCCCTGATCCCTGCCCCCCTGACCCTGGCCTCCCCCATCCTGGACCCAGCTGACCTCCCATCCCTGTGCCCCTGCCCCCCCCTGCAGGCCTTTGCGGTGTTCTTGCCCGTCCGTTCTGTTGGTGTGCAAGGCGACCAGCGCACGCACAACTACGTGCTGGCGCTGCGGGCGGTGACCAGCAGCGACGGCATGACAGCCGACTGGTACCCCTTCACCCCTGCCTTCCTGCGCGATGTCAGCACCCGCATCTGCAACAAGGTGCGCTGCGTGAACAGGGTGGTGTACGACATCACATCCAAGCCGCCCGGCACCATCGAGTGGGAGTAGCCTGTCACAGTGGCGTCACAGTGGCAGCAGCGCAGGCAGAGGTACAGTCGCAGGGCTGGCCGCACGCCTGGCCAGGCTGCTGGTGACTGGTGTCCGGGTCTGGCCCAAACAGCATGCTAAGTTGGTGTGGTACCACATGGAGCTCCAGGGCAGCCATGTGGTGCAGCGGTGGGAAGTGATGTGGTGTGATGTGATGTGGCAGCAGGGGCCTGACCGAGTGTCTAGGTTAAGGGTGTACACAGGGCACTGGTTGGGAGCCTCAGTGTGTGGGGGGAGGGGCAGGCCAGGCCTGTGGTGAGAGGGATGCCGCCACACAGTTTGTTAGGGCGTGCCTGCGGGTGGCTGTGTCCTCCGTGACTCGAGTGGCAATGGCAGTTGGGGTGGTAGGGAGTGTGACAGGTGCGTGGTTTGGCTCCTAACAACTTGGCAGGTTTGTTGGGGTAGCACCACAAGGGGCAGGCTAGCTCTGGGGCATGGCTCCTGGGAGGGGGTGCTGAGACATGCAGCCTTGCTGGGGTGCTATTGATGATGGTGATGATGCCTATGCCAGGTGCGATCGACTCGGTTTACCTCCTGACCTTTGAGTGTTGAATGCAATTCAGTGGCATAGCGCCCACCGCAGCATATGCAAGCAAGTAAGGTTGCCGTACTGTGTGGCCAGGAGTTTGTGTAAATGGCACCAGTCGATGCAAACATTGACCTCCAGGAATACTGCGCATCAGCGACGAGTGTAAATATGCACTCACCGAAGCAACATACATATTCAAAACACTAACTGCGTAGCAAAACATCCGCAGTCGGGCTGGCCCTGCATGGCATGCTACTGATGCAGTGTGTAGCTAAGCATTTGTGTAGATACCCCCATTGCGTCACAGGTGTGCGTTCTGTTCACTAGTTGCCCGTTCGAATCTAATAGAAGGCTGGTTTGTATTTTCCTCTGCGTTGCCGTGGCTTCAACCCTGTGACGCACAATCACCTTACCCACTCATGACACGATGCAGCGGGATGTTACAGCAAATCCTCAATCCAAGGGGACAGAGTCAGGTGTTCCCAACTAACAGAAAATGACAGGAAACCGACCCTTGGCAGTAGGACGGCTGTAACTCTGCACTCACTGAGCCAAATACTTTGCTAGATGATTCACAGTGTAGCCAACCCGGCCAGCTACCTTTCACCCATCCAAAATTGATATACACTGAGTAGGCCGTGCACAACAAAGCGTCAAAGTTAGTGATTCAAATTTGAGCCGTAGCGGAGCATGCAGTCATCGCTGCGACCGCCCGCGTCGCTTAGGCTGCTCAACATGAGCATGCGCGTCGGCGGCAGCAGTCGGATCGAAAAGCGGTTGCAGCGATGTGGCACTGAGCCCACCTCCTCCCCAAACCTGGAGGGCAATGCCACAGCTCGACCATTTTGACTTACAGCATGCTACTTACTAGGTTGAGCTCCTCTCAGACATTGCTACAGACACTTATAATCAGACAAGCCAAAAGCTCACTTTGGTCTGTGACCCCCAACTCCCTTAGCCGATCTCAGGACCGGGGCCATGCAGTCAGACACACAACTCCACACCATGACCGAATCAGGACTCGGCTCCTCTGAGAGTTACACTCCCCTACATGCCATCCACCTGCGTGCAAAGGTTCATAGCTCATCTGCCACCCCACAGCCCCGTAGCCCTGATTCTGCTTGGAGAACATGATGTCACTTTGAAGATGTCAAACTGATAGAGGCCTGGGCTGTTTAACGTGCGGTTTGTTTCAATAGATGCGCCAATGGGTCAAGAACAAACGTTTTATAGCCATTTTCTTGTGGGTGCAGCGGGTGCAACACAGTGATGGACACAGTGGAGGAGGGGGGTTATAAGCCGGTGATACCTTAGTGTGCGCCGACCCAGATGGTGTATTTGGCGGAAGCGAGTATAACTATATGTTCCAATCACCCCGTCTAGGCGCCCTGCACGCCCGGCAGGCATCGCGATGGGTGTTTGCCGGACATTCCATATGTGCACAACCCGCTCACTGCGCTAGGTAGATGGGGTCACAGCGATGTGGCTCACCGTGCCAAGGAGACCCATATCGCCGCTGTGGTTTGTTCGCGGGCACATGTGGCAGTACGCGAGCAAAAACTCTAATGGCTTGCGCTGATGGTCAGATGACGCGCATTGATTTGCAGCTACCAATGTGATAAACGCTATCGAAAACGATACAGTATTGAGAGAGTAGTTGCATGCATATTACCAACCCCATGTTGGGAACACCTGAGACAGAGCCGCCATGCGAGTGAATAGCTCAAGAGTCAACTAGTCATGGGGAGGGGTCACTACTGGCAGAGGGTAGTACACAAGTGAAAAATGAGGACAGGCTGTACACGATGCACATAGATAAGGCTCACAGCTTGATGGCGAACACGGCCTACACGGTCCTGGCCATCATCACCTCCCGTCACCCGCTACATACGCCCCTGCTCTGCATCTATCGAGCTGCTGCCACAGCCACCAAGAAACCCCGCGTACCCCGCCAAGGTGCCTGCACGTCACGCTGCAACAAACTGCCAAGGCCCAATAACCTAATTTGTTCACTCTCACTCACTGCACCCTCTCACTGCACTCTCTCACAATGCAAGCGCCCAAGACTGCAGAAACAGCTGCATGGCGGCAGCAATAACAACAACCCATACACATCGCACATTGCCTGACTCCTTTTATATGAGAGAGGCTGGCTGTGGGGGACTGTCTTGTAGTCCAGTCCAAGCGCCAGCTGTGTTTGTGTAGGTGCGGCACGCCCCACAACACCCCCTCTCTTGGGCAGCAGCCAAATCATAGTTGCCTGCTCAGTCTGTGCTGCTCTACTGGCTCAGCTCTAGATACAACCTGCACCACCGCTGCCGCTGTCCCATTTAATCCAGAGGCGACAAGCACAAGTGCAGGGGCCAACCAGCCAGCCAGCCAGCCAGCCCTCCCCAGCCAGCTGGCCCGCTCACAGCTTGGCCATCATGGCAGCCGACATGTTTGATGTGGACAGCGGCACCTGCTCCGCCACCCCGACCTCCTTCATGTAGCGCATGAAGCGGCCGGTGATCTCAGTCAGGGTCGGGTACTCGTTGTACAGCACCCCGCGCTTGCGGCACTCGTCCCGCACGATGGCGCTGATGGCCGGGTAGTGCATGAAGCTGATGGCGGGGAACAGGTGGTGCTCAATCTGCAGATTCAGCCCGCCTGCGCCAGCCGCACAAGAGCACCACACACCAGCACGTGCCCGCATGAGCGAGCCTACACCATGACATGCAAGTGCATGGGGATCTCATCTATGGGTCTGTGAGTGCCTGAGACTGTCATCTTTGACTAGTCGAGTGACAGTCCATTGCCGTGTCATGTGAGTGAGGAGTGTGGGGTAGCATGTGTCTTCAGTGTGTTGCAGCAACGCTGGTTGAATCTATGTCTGGTTGAGTGTGCCGTCATTTCAATGCCACATCGTTGCCGAGATGAGGATGCGGCAACGCTGGTCCAGTCTATGCCTGGTGGAGTGTGCTGACAGTAAGTAGTGAGTCAGTGAGTGCAGAGTGTGTTGCAACAATGCTGGTGGAGTCCACAGTGTGTTCGTTGCCGTGTCATCGCCGGGCACTTCAGGCAGTTGGCAGGTCTAATCAAACACACACCGGTGAAGAAGTTGCCAACCACGCCACCCCAGTTAGCCGACGTCAGCACCTGCACACAGCAGAGACCACACACATGATGTCGACCCGCGTCTGGTCTATAGCTCGTTTGAAGGGTAACTCAGCCATGACCTGCCCCCTGCCGCCACCTGGCCCCTGCCGCTGCCTGGCCCCTGCCGCTGCCTGCCCTTCGCATAGCTACCTGCTGGACGCCCCAGTCGCGCTCAAAGGTGGACTGGCCATACAGCGCGTCCCGTGTGGGCCCCGGGTCCAGTGGTTTGCTCTCAGGCACGTTGTGAGACACCGCAAAGGTGCCGGCCAGCACTATGGACTGCAGCCAGGGGCAGGCGCCAGCACAGGCAGGGCACCCCTCAGCCTGCGACCTGCGGTCTTGCACTGCAGCTGAGGAGCGCTAGCCCAGGCAGAGCTGCTGCTGCCGCTGCTGCTGCTACTGCTGCTGCCGCTGCTGCACTGCTGCCATGATGACCGCTGCTGCCGTGAGTGTGGAGTGCTCGCACAGTCTCTGCTGCTGCTGCTGCTACTACCACTTCCCCAGGTCCAGGTCCAGGTCCAGGTCCAGGTCCAGGTCCTGCTGCTGCAGCTGCTCCTCCTACACCTGTTGCTACAGCTGCTGCTGAGCTCTTTGCAAGCTTGTGGCGCCAGGGGCTGACCTGTGTGAAGATGTATGCGGCCGCGCCTGAGACTGTGGCTGCGCCTCCATGCAGCGCCAGGGGGATGGCCCACAGCAGCGCATAATGGGCCAGCTTGCCCAGCACCACGGTGGACTTCTCCAGCTGGCTGGCGCCGTACAGTGTGGCGCCCACAGTCCTGCCACAGCCACGACCCACATGCCCCATGAGTGCAGGAGTCATGGCATAGCTTGAAGAACAGCTTCATGAGTGCAAGAGTCATGGCCCAGCATCAAGGCGCGCACAAAGGTCACCCTTTCTTCAAGGGGCTGGGAGGTAGGGCTGAGCAGTGCAGCACCCAATCAGGGACAGACAAGCCAAGGGGGTAACAGCAGTGTGGCTTGGCTGGGTGGCAGGGTGTGCTTGCTAAGGGTAGGTGCAGCAGGCAGGGGTGACTGCGGCGCATGAGGTCCAGGGCTGACCTGTTCTCTACAAGTCCCTTGATGTCGCCCAGCTGGAACACCAGGTTAAGGAAGGGGAAGATGAGCCACATGTACAGGTGCTGGTACTGCGGGGCACAGGCCAGGGGCAGCAGGCAGGGGAGAGGGGCTAAGCGGGTCAGCAGCCCACACACATCCTCCCACCTGGGGCTCAACCGGCCCCCCTGTCAGCAGCCCCCCTGTCAGCAGGCCACAGACGTGCCACCACCCTTGGCCTCCCCTTCAGCTCCCCTTTGCTTCCCCCTAGGCACCCCAGGACCCCTGGACGTCACTGTGGCCCTCTGACCCACTAACTCTACGCAGGCAGGCAACTGCAAGCAGCGGCCCCATTTCCCTGGGCAGGCCTGATGAGAAGGGAAGAGTGACCACTGGTGTAGGGAAGGAGTGACCAGGAGTGACCAGCATGCAAGGTTGTTGCTCCTGCCACTGGCCCCACATGGTACCGCCATGTGGCAGGCAGGCCCAGGTCCAGGTCCACAGCAAGGTCAAGAGCAGCAGGGGTAGGTGCAAGGTGGCTGCATGCAGCCTGGCTGCCTCTGCACCTGGTGGTACCACAGCTTGGGCTGGCGGGCGTCAAAGCGCAGGAAGGGCGCAGAGTTCATCACGTCCTCATCAAACGCCTCGTCATTGCAGTGCACGTGGTGAGACACCTGGTGGTGGTACCTGAGGAGCAGGCAGCCAGCCCACCGGGCAAAACCCTCGGCCCTGCCGCAACAGCCCCCGGCCCTGAACCCAGACTGGTCAGCAGCGGGCAATGTGGCTCAGGGGTACGCTGACGTGAGCTTGTTGGTCAAGGGTGGAAGGGCTTCTGTGGACTCGCACAGCTCAGCGCTCATGCAGGGTCAATCAGTGGGTGTGCAGTGCGGCAGGCGCTGCCACAGGCCCAGGCACTGGCCAGCCACAGATTGCTCGAGTGCAGACCCCTTCTGCCACTTCTGCTGTTCTTTAGAGAGCAGGGTGCAGCCCCCTTGAGCACCCTTGCTGTTATGACTGCGTCACCACCCTAGCCTCCTGAGCTGTCTGCTTGCCACCCTGCCCATGCCAGCTCCCACTTGCTCCCTGTGCCCACCGCCACCCTGCCCACCTCCACCCTGCCCACCGCCACCCTGCCCACCGCCACCCTGCCCACCGCCACCCTGCCCACCGCCACCCTGCCCACCGCCACCCTGCCCACCGCCACCCTGCCCACCTCCACCCTGCCCACCTCCACCCTGCCCACCTCCACCCTGCCCACCTCCACCCTGCCCACCTCCACCCTGCCCACCTCCACCCTGCCCACCTCCACCCTGCCCACCTCCACCCTGCCCACCGCCACCCTGCCCACCGCCACCCTGCCCACCGCCACCCTGCCCACCGCCACCCTGCCCACCGCCACCCTGCCCACCGCCACCCTGCCCACCGCCACCCTGCCCACCGCCACCCTGCCCACCGCCACCCTGCCCACCGCCACCCTGCCCACCGCCACCCTGCCCACCGCCACCCTGCCCACCGCCACCCTGCCCACCGCCACCCTGCCCACCGCCACCCTGCCCACCGCCACCCTGCCCACCGCCACCCTGCCCACCGCCACCCTGCCCACCGCCACCCTGCCCACCGCCACCCTGCCCACCGCCACCCTGCCCACCGCCACCCTGCCCACCGCCACCCTGCCCACCGCCACCCTGCTCACCTCCACCCTGCCCACCTCCACCCTGCCCACCTCCACCCTGCCCACCTCCACCCTGCCCACCTCCACCCTGCCCACCTCCACCCTGCCCACCTCCACCCTGCCCACCTCCACCCTGCCCACCTCCACCCTGCCCACCTCCACCCTGCCCACCTCCACCCTGCCCACCTCCACCCTGCCCACCTCCACCCTGCCCACCTCCACCCTGCCCACCTCCACCCTGCCCACCTCCACCCTGCCCACCTCCACCCTGCCCACCTCCACCCTGCCCACCGCCACCCTGCCCACCGCCACCCTGCCCACCGCCACCCTGCCCACCGCCACCCTGCCCACCGCCACCCTGCCCACCGCCACCCTGCCCACCGCCACCCTGCCCACCGCCACCCTGCCCACCGCCACCCTGCCCACCGCCACCCTGCCCACCGCCACCCTGCCCACCGCCACCCTGCCCACCTCCACCCTGCCCACCTCCACCCTGCCCACCTCCACCCTGCCCACCTCCACCCTGCCCACCTCCACCCTGCCCACCTCCACCCTGCCCACCTCCACCCTGCCCACCTCCACCCTGCCCACCTCCACCCTGCCCACCTCCACCCTGCCCACCGCCACCCTGCCCACCGCCACCCTGCCCACCGCCACCCTGCCCACCGCCACCCTGCCCACCGCCACCCTGCCCACCGCCACCCTGCCCACCGCCACCCTGCCCACCGCCACCCTGCCCACCGCCACCCTGCCCACCTCCACCCTGCCCACCTCCACCCTGCCCACCTCCACCCTGCCCACCTCCACCCTGCCCACCTCCACCCTGCCCACCTCCACCCTGCCCACCTCCACCCTGCCCACCTCCACCCTGCCCACCTCCACCCTGCCCACCTCCACCCTGCCCACCTCCACCCTGCCCACCTCCACCCTGCCCACCTCCACCCTGCCCACCTCCACCCTGCCCACCTCCACCCTGCCCACCTCCACCCTGCCCACCTCCACCCTGCCCACCTCCACCCTGCCCACCTCCACCCTGCCCACCTCCACCCTGCCCACCTCCACCCTGCCCACCTCCACCCTGCCCACCTCCACCCTGCCCACCGCCACCCTGCCCACCGCCACCCTGCCCACCGCCACCCTGCCCACCGCCACCCTGCCCACCGCCACCCTGCCCACCGCCACCCTGCCCACCGCCACCCTGCCCACCGCCACCCTGCCCACCTCCACCCTGCCCACCTCCACCCTGCCCACCTCCACCCTGCCCACCTCCACCCTGCCCACCTCCACCCTGCCCACCTCCACCCTGCCCACCTCCACCCTGCCCACCTCCACCCTGCCCACCTCCACCCTGCCCACCTCCACCCTGCCCACCTCCACCCTGCCCACCTCCACCCTGCCCACCTCCACCCTGCCCACCTCCACCCTGCCCACCTCCACCCTGCCCACCTCCACCCTGCCCACCTCCACCCTGCCCACCTCCACCCTGCCCACCTCCACCCTGCCCACCTCCACCCTGCCCACCTCCACCCTGCCCACCTCCACCCTGCCCACCTCCACCCTGCCCACCTCCACCCTGCCCACCTCCACCCTGCCCACCTCCACCCTGCCCACCTCCACCCTGCCCACCTCCACCCTGCCCACCTCCACCCTGCCCACCTCCACCCTGCCCACCTCCACCCTGCCCACCGCCACCCTGCCCACCTCCACCCTGCCCACCTCCACCCTGCCCACCGCCACCCTGCCCACCGCCACCCTGCCCACCGCCACCCTGCCCACCTCCACCCTGCCCACCTCCACCCTGCCCACCTCCACCCTGCCCACCTCCACCCTGCCCACCTCCACCCTGCCCACCTCCACCCTGCCCACCTCCACCCTGCCCACCTCCACCCTGCCCACCTCCACCCTGCCCACCTCCACCCTGCCCACCTCCACCCTGCCCACCTCCACCCTGCCCACCTCCACCCTGCCCACCTCCACCCTGCCCACCTCCACCCTGCCCACCTCCACCCTGCCCACCTCCACCCTGCCCACCTCCACCCTGCCCACCTCCACCCTGCCCACCTCCACCCTGCCCACCTCCACCCTGCCCACCTCCACCCTGCCCACCTCCACCCTGCCCACCTCCACCCTGCCCACCTCCACCCTGCCCACCTCCACCCTGCCCACCTCCACCCTGCCCACCTCCACCCTGCCCACCTCCACCCTGCCCACCCCTGCCACCCCTGCCCACCGCCACCCTGCCCACCGCCACCCTGCCCACCGCCACCCTGCCCACCGCCACCCTGCCCACCGCCACCCTGCCCACCGCCACCCTGCCCACCGCCACCCTGCCCACCGCCACCCTGCCCACCGCCACCCTGCCCACCTCCACCCTGCCCACCTCCACCCTGCCCACCTCCACCCTGCCCACCTCCACCCTGCCCACCTCCACCCTGCCCACCTCCACCCTGCCCACCTCCACCCTGCCCACCTCCACCCTGCCCACCTCCACCCTGCCCACCTCCACCCTGCCCACCTCCACCCTGCCCACCTCCACCCTGCCCACCTCCACCCTGCCCACCTCCACCCTGCCCACCTCCACCCTGCCCACCTCCACCCTGCCCACCTCCACCCTGCCCACCTCCACCCTGCCCACCTCCACCCTGCCCACCTCCACCCTGCCCACCTCCACCCTGCCCACCTCCACCCTGCCCACCGCCACCCTGCCCACCGCCACCCTGCCCACCGCCACCCTGCCCACCGCCACCCTGCCCACCGCCACCCTGCCCACCGCCACCCTGCCCACCGCCACCCTGCCCACCGCCACCCTGCCCACCGCCACCCTGCCCACCGCCACCCTGCCCACCTCCACCCTGCCCACCTCCACCCTGCCCACCTCCACCCTGCCCACCTCCACCCTGCCCACCTCCACCCTGCCCACCTCCACCCTGCCCACCTCCACCCTGCCCACCTCCACCCTGCCCACCTCCACCCTGCCCACCTCCACCCTGCCCACCTCCACCCTGCCCACCTCCACCCTGCCCACCTCCACCCTGCCCACCTCCACCCTGCCCACCTCCACCCTGCCCACCTCCACCCTGCCCACCTCCACCCTGCCCACCTCCACCCTGCCCACCTCCACCCTGCCCACCTCCACCCTGCCCACCTCCACCCTGCCCACCTCCACCCTGCCCACCTCCACCCTGCCCACCTCCACCCTGCCCACCTCCACCCTGCCCACCTCCACCCTGCCCACCTCCACCCTGCCCACCTCCACCCTGCCCACCTCCACCCTGCCCACCTCCACCCTGCCCACCGCCACCCTGCCCACCGCCACCCTGCCCACCGCCACCCTGCCCACCGCCACCCTGCCCACCGCCACCCTGCCCACCGCCACCCTGCCCACCGCCACCCTGCCCACCGCCACCCTGCCCACCGCCACCCTGCCCACCGCCACCCTGCCCACCGCCACCCTGCCCACCTCCACCCTGCCCACCTCCACCCTGCCCACCTCCACCCTGCCCACCTCCACCCTGCCCACCTCCACCCTGCCCACCTCCACCCTGCCCACCTCCACCCTGCCCACCTCCACCCTGCCCACCTCCACCCTGCCCACCTCCACCCTGCCCACCTCCACCCTGCCCACCTCCACCCTGCCCACCTCCACCCTGCCCACCTCCACCCTGCCCACCTCCACCCTGCCCACCTCCACCCTGCCCACCTCCACCCTGCCCACCGCCACCCTGCCCACCGCCACCCTGCCCACCGCCACCCTGCCCACCGCCACCCTGCCCACCGCCACCCTGCCCACCGCCACCCTGCCCACCGCCACCCTGCCCACCGCCACCCTGCCCACCGCCACCCTGCCCACCGCCACCCTGCCCACCGCCACCCTGCCCACCGCCACCCTGCCCACCGCCACCCTGCCCACCGCCACCCTGCCCACCGCCACCCTGCCCACCGCCACCCTGCCCACCGCCACCCTGCCCACCGCCACCCTGCCCACCGCCACCCTGCCCACCGCCACCCTGCCCACCGCCACCCTGCCCACCGCCACCCTGCCCACCGCCACCCTGCCCACCGCCACCCTGCCCACCGCCACCCTGCCCACCTCCACCCTGCCCACCTCCACCCTGCCCACCTCCACCCTGCCCACCTCCACCCTGCCCACCTCCACCCTGCCCACCTCCACCCTGCCCACCTCCACCCTGCCCACCTCCACCCTGCCCACCTCCACCCTGCCCACCTCCACCCTGCCCACCTCCACCCTGCCCACCTCCACCCTGCCCACCGCCACCCTGCCCACCGCCACCCTGCCCACCGCCACCCTGCCCACCGCCACCCTGCCCACCGCCACCCTGCCCACCGCCACCCTGCCCACCGCCACCCTGCCCACCGCCACCCTGCCCACCGCCACCCTGCCCACCGCCACCCTGCCCACCGCCACCCTGCCCACCTCCACCCTGCCCACCTCCACCCTGCCCACCTCCACCCTGCCCACCTCCACCCTGCCCACCTCCACCCTGCCCACCTCCACCCTGCCCACCTCCACCCTGCCCACCTCCACCCTGCCCACCTCCACCCTGCCCACCTCCACCCTGCCCACCTCCACCCTGCCCACCTCCACCCTGCCCACCTCCACCCTGCCCACCTCCACCCTGCCCACCTCCACCCTGCCCACCTCCACCCTGCCCACCTCCACCCTGCCCACCTCCACCCTGCCCACCTCCACCCTGCCCACCTCCACCCTGCCCACCTCCACCCTGCCCACCTCCACCCTGCCCACCTCCACCCTGCCCACCTCCACCCTGCCCACCGCCACCCTGCCCACCGCCACCCTGCCCACCGCCACCCTGCCCACCGCCACCCTGCCCACCGCCACCCTGCCCACCGCCACCCTGCCCACCGCCACCCTGCCCACCGCCACCCTGCCCACCGCCACCCTGCCCACCGCCACCCTGCCCACCGCCACCCTGCCCACCGCCACCCTGCCCACCGCCACCCTGCCCACCGCCACCCTGCCCACCTCCACCCTGCCCACCTCCACCCTGCCCACCTCCACCCTGCCCACCTCCACCCTGCCCACCTCCACCCTGCCCACCTCCACCCTGCCCACCTCCACCCTGCCCACCTCCACCCTGCCCACCTCCACCCTGCCCACCTCCACCCTGCCCACCGCCACCCTGCCCACCGCCACCCTGCCCACCGCCACCCTGCCCACCGCCACCCTGCCCACCGCCACCCTGCCCACCGCCACCCTGCCCACCGCCACCCTGCCCACCGCCACCCTGCCCACCTCCACCCTGCCCACCTCCACCCTGCCCACCGCCACCCTGCCCACCGCCACCCTGCCCACCGCCACCCTGCCCACCGCCACCCTGCCCACCGCCACCCTGCCCACCGCCACCCTGCCCACCGCCACCCTGCCCACCGCCACCCTGCCCACCGCCACCCTGCCCACCTCCACCCTGCCCACCTCCACCCTGCCCACCTCCACCCTGCCCACCGCCACCCTGCCCACCGCCACCCTGCCCACCGCCACCCTGCCCACCGCCACCCTGCCCACCGCCACCCTGCCCACCGCCACCCTGCCCACCGCCACCCTGCCCACCGCCACCCTGCCCACCGCCACCCTGCCCACCGCCACCCTGCCCACCGCCACCCTGCCCACCGCCACCCTGCCCACCTCCACCCTGCCCACCTCCACCCTGCCCACCGCCACCCTGCCCACCGCCACCCTGCCCACCGCCACCCTGCCCACCGCCACCCTGCCCACCGCCACCCTGCCCACCGCCACCCTGCCCACCGCCACCCTGCCCACCGCCACCCTGCCCACCGCCACCCTGCCCACCGCCACCCTGCCCACCTCCACCCTGCCCACCTCCACCCTGCCCACCTCCACCCTGCCCACCTCCACCCTGCCCACCGCCACCCTGCCCACCGCCACCCTGCCCACCTCCACCCTGCCCACCGCCACCCTGCCCACCGCCACCCTGCCCACCGCCACCCTGCCCACCGCCACCCTGCCCACCGCCACCCTGCCCACCTCCACCCTGCCCACCTCCACCCTGCCCACCTCCACCCTGCCCACCTCCACCCTGCCCACCTCCACCCTGCCCACCTCCACCCTGCCCACCTCCACCCTGCCCACCTCCACCCTGCCCACCTCCACCCTGCCCACCTCCACCCTGCCCACCTCCACCCTGCCCACCTCCACCCTGCCCACCTCCACCCTGCCCACCGCCACCCTGCCCACCGCCACCCTGCCCACCGCCACCCTGCCCACCGCCACCCTGCCCACCGCCACCCTGCCCACCGCCACCCTGCCCACCTCCACCCTGCCCACCTCCACCCTGCCCACCGCCACCCTGCCCACCGCCACCCTGCCCACCGCCACCCTGCCCACCGCCACCCTGCCCACCGCCACCCTGCCCACCGCCACCCTGCCCACCGCCACCCTGCCCACCGCCACCCTGCCCACCTCCACCCTGCCCACCGCCACCCTGCCCACCTCCACCCTGCCCACCTCCACCCTGCCCACCTCCACCCTGCCCACCGCCACCCTGCCCACCGCCACCCTGCCCACCGCCACCCTGCCCACCGCCACCCTGCCCACCGCCACCCTGCCCACCGCCACCCTGCCCACCGCCACCCTGCCCACCGCCACCCTGCCCACCGCCACCCTGCCCACCGCCACCCTGCCCACCGCCACCCTGCCCACCGCCACCCTGCCCACCTCCACCCTGCCCACCTCCACCCTGCCCACCTCCACCCTGCCCACCTCCACCCTGCCCACCGCCACCCTGCCCACCGCCACCCTGCCCACCGCCACCCTGCCCACCGCCACCCTGCCCACCGCCACCCTGCCCACCGCCACCCTGCCCACCGCCACCCTGCCCACCTCCACCCTGCCCACCTCCACCCTGCCCACCTCCACCCTGCCCACCTCCACCCTGCCCACCTCCACCCTGCCCACCTCCACCCTGCCCACCTCCACCCTGCCCACCGCCACCCTGCCCACCGCCACCCTGCCCACCGCCACCCTGCCCACCGCCACCCTGCCCACCGCCACCCTGCCCACCGCCACCCTGCCCACCGCCACCCTGCCCACCTCCACCCTGCCCACCTCCACCCTGCCCACCGCCACCCTGCCCACCGCCACCCTGCCCACCGCCACCCTGCCCACCGCCACCCTGCCCACCGCCACCCTGCCCACCGCCACCCTGCCCACCGCCACCCTGCCCACCGCCACCCTGCCCACCTCCACCCTGCCCACCGCCACCCTGCCCACCTCCACCCTGCCCACCTCCACCCTGCCCACCTCCACCCTGCCCACCTCCACCCTGCCCACCTCCACCCTGCCCACCGCCACCCTGCCCACCGCCACCCTGCCCACCTCCACCCTGCCCACCGCCACCCTGCCCACCGCCACCCTGCCCACCGCCACCCTGCCCACCTCCACCCTGCCCACCGCCACCCTGCCCACCGCCACCCTGCCCACCTCCACCCTGCCCACCTCCACCCTGCCCACCTCCACCCTGCCCACCTCCACCCTGCCCACCGCCACCCTGCCCACCGCCACCCTGCCCACCGCCACCCTGCCCACCGCCACCCTGCCCACCGCCACCCTGCCCACCGCCACCCTGCCCACCTCCACCCTGCCCACCTCCACCCTGCCCACCTCCACCCTGCCCACCTCCACCCTGCCCACCTCCACCCTGCCCACCTCCACCCTGCCCACCTCCACCCTGCCCACCGCCACCCTGCCCACCGCCACCCTGCCCACCGCCACCCTGCCCACCGCCACCCTGCCCACCGCCACCCTGCCCACCTCCACCCTGCCCACCTCCACCCTGCCCACCTCCACCCTGCCCACCTCCACCCTGCCCACCTCCACCCTGCCCACCTCCACCCTGCCCACCTCCACCCTGCCCACCGCCACCCTGCCCACCGCCACCCTGCCCACCGCCACCCTGCCCACCGCCACCCTGCCCACCGCCACCCTGCCCACCGCCACCCTGCCCACCGCCACCCTGCCTACCGCCGCCCTGCCCACCGCCACCCTGCCCACCGCCACCCTGCCCACCGCCACCCTGCCCACCGCCACCCTGCCCACCTCCACCCTGCCCACCTCCACCCTGCCCACCTCCACCCTGCCCACCACCACCCTGCCCACCACCACCCTGCCCACCTCCACCCTGCCCACCGCCACCCTGCCCACCCCCTACCTCCACATCAGCGAGCTGCCGCCAGTGAGGTCATCAGTCAGACCCATCAGGTTGTTGACCCAGGCCTTGGTGGACATGGCACCATGGTTCCCGCAGTGCTGGATGGTCAGCCCTGCGCAGTGCAGTGTGCGGGGCAGTGTGCCTCAGGCATGGCTGGCACCATCTGCATGACAAGGAGGTTGCTGCCGGTGTGCTGAAGAGGCCCGCAGCTGCGTGACAGCCCTTCATGCAAGCTTTACATGACAACCCTAGGTACAGCCCTGGGGCTGTCATGGGAGGGGCGGCTGCGGCTGCAAGCCAGGGGAGTAGCCCTGGCCAAGCATGTGCCGCTGCAGCCAGGGTGAGGTCCCCTGGCAATAGCAGCTCAGCGTGTGAGGTGCTGGGACGGGGAGACGGGGTTGGCTGCACAGCCATTGGGCAGGCATAGGGTGGGCTGATGAAGATGCTGAGCCACTGCAGTCCAGCGATGCTGCCAGGCTTCCTTGACGGGACATCTGCTGCCGGCACACAGGCCTGGCATCCGCGGCAGCTTGCAGCCTGTGGCTTGCAGCACTGATGTTGAGGGGAAAGAGCAGCTCCAGGTCCAGCTTGGGGCCGCACAGCCTAAAGCTCACGGCCCTTGGCTTACAGCCGCAGCCGCCATTCCCCTCCTGGCCAGGACAGCTAGCTACAACAGCCCGTAGGCTGCCAGCCCAGCCCTTTGCTCAGCTTCTGCTCTGAGTGCCCCATGCAGCTGATGCACCGCTCCGCCGCTACACCTCCTTGCCACAGCTGTCCTAGCGCTGCCCTGCTGACGGCGGACTCACCAATCCATGCGCCAGCAAGGCCTGCAGGGTCACCACACAGCAGCCACACAGGGCTTAGCCGCAGTCAACACAGCAGCCCGTGCAGGTCCTAAATGGCTGCAGGCTGCCAGTAAGCTGTATGTATTACAGCTGGTAGTTTACAGCTACAGCCAGCAGTTTCACAGCGTCACAACACATCGCCATGGGTTAGTAGCCCTAAGCAGCAAGCAGAAGCCACCTCAAATGCAGCCAGCGGCACCCACCCAGAAGCATTCCAGTCACTGGGTTGGTGTCCAGAGCGTACAGGACCCAGGCCAGCACTGAGTAGCCAATGACCGCCAGGGCTGCGCCCTCGCTGCCGCTGCGATGTGCCCCCTTGACGTCCTGGCCCTTGAACACCTCGCGCCGCACTCTCTCCCTGAGCGTGGCAGGTAGCGGCAGGAGGGCTGGGTGAGCAGGTAGTGGGCCGCCTGTCCTCCTGCTCGCCATGTCCTAACCAAGTCATATGGATGATGACTCAGCAGCCGCCACCTGTCCTGCCAGCTCACGGGAAGGTCACCGGGCCCTGCCAACCTCAGGCTGAACAACCCCCTTTCCTCCCTATATTGACCACACTGCCCCACACATGACCTGCTCCACACGCGCTTTGCACGCGGAAAGGTGGGGCGGGCCATGGCTGCTACTCACCTCACTGTGTTGTAGAACTCGGAGTCATTGGGGTAGGGGGAGCGGGGCACGGCATCAACTGGGAACTCTGCCAGCACTGGCAGCCTCTTCAGGTGGGACACTGCAAGCGCAGGGAGGACAGGCGCAGACAGTGCCAGTCTGAGCCGCTGTGACCCTGGGCCACTGAGCAAGGTCAGGGAAAATCAGATCCTGGGCTGTGACATATCTCAGCAGAGCCACCAACAACAGAGCAGCAGGACAATCCCAACAGGAGCTATGCCAAGTCCAGCATTCTCCATGACATAAAAACAGCATCTACTCCTTGTCAAAGATGCGGCACATGGCACAGGTTGGCCCCATGGCTTACCTGCCACTTCAGGTCGCAGGTGGTATGATTCAAACAGCGCAGTGCAGTCTCTCCCAATGGCCAGGTTGATCAGCCAGCTTCCACCCGGATGGCGGTCAATGTAAGGAGTCAAGTTGTACGCTTGGCCACGGTATACGGTCCATTTAATGCCTCGCCACCTCTCGTCTTCCCAGGGGTCGCCGCCTGAGAAGACACCAGCGAGGTGCCAAGACTTGCACAACTCTGGACCACATGCCAGAAATGCCAACGCCCTCACGGCCACAACGATGTGTGGCTGCGTGCGCTGCTGCTGGCGGTAGCCTTAGAGCTTGTAGCCTTGGGTTCACCTGCTGCTATATCCGGCTGCACAGTCTGCTGCACGGTCTCCACCCGAGCTGGAGTCAGCACTGACACAGCGCATCGCCTAGCGCGACCAGCGCATACGAGTCGGCTGCATCGCAAATGATGGGCCACGGGGCGCATCTGGCAAGCAGATGTCTGCATATCTGGTACTTTGTCGAGCTGGCAGCTGGAACGACGGACACGGGCTTGCGCACGGCAGCTTGTTCAAAAGTGCAAGACTCGAGTCGGGGTACTCAGCATGGTCGATATATCTACAGGTTGTATGGCAGAGCTGCTCAGGACGACGATAACTCACAAAGGTGTGTTTAAAGCTACGGCTACTTATGCCCAACGGTATGGAATGGTGCTCGTGAGAGTCTTTTCCCACTCCTAGCCACACAAACACGAGACCGAGCACCTGAGGCTCAACAGCAGCAGGAGCCCGCTGCGGCGCCCTAGAGAGTGCCGGCTCAGTTAGGTGACCCTCTGCCACTGAATGGTTACCCTCTGCTCTGGGTCAACAGCCCCCTTGTCCCTCGCTCGGGCCTCCATTTGAGCCGGACCAGTAGTGGCCACTAGCAGCCACTATCGGGAACACTGGTGAGCAACAGTGGCCCGACTCAAATGGTGTCAATGGGCTGTGTGAAGTATACCCAACGCACATGGACATGGTGCATGAGTGCCTACCACCTACATCATTGCCTGACCCCTGAGGGCTATTGTGTAGAATTGGCATGACAAAACATGCGCTATGCGTAAGGGGGTTGCACCAGGGGCTTGGGGGGGCTGCACGGCTGGAGGTGTGGGTGCACAGGCACAACCCGAGGTGGGGTAGCCCACCAGGCATGTCAAGAAGATCCTGGGCACAAATAGCGATGCGATGACGCGGAGCAGGAAGTGAACCTCAGCCCGCAGCTGGAAGTGCGCCATTAGCTTCCGCTTGGTCTTTTTGCACCCGCGCAACACAGCGCCACCCGGGACCTTGACCACTTGCAGCCAAGCACAATAAAACTTGACAGGCCACTTTGACAGGCCAAGACACGGAGCGGGGACACAAACAGTGCGGGGACACACAAGGCGGGCGCGGCTTGTCACCTGCCGTCTGCTTGTTTTCCAGCCATCCCGGCGAGCGCTCCTGTCGTTGTTTGCCTTGCTTGGAGCTGCCCTTTCGTTCCTTCTTAGCCATCACGCGATATACATTAAGACGGGCGGTGGCCAATTCAAGCAACTTGGGTTTCCCGAGAGATTCATGGATCATGGATCTGTATCAATAGCACGAGTGTTGGTTGTGAATTGCCAACAGCCTAGCTGGGGTGCCCAGTGGATAGAGTAGACAACTTAGGTTTATCATGACAATACTGCATTGCACAAATCATTTTGAGACTGTCAATAAGCAACAGGGGTAACCAGCTGTACTAGACTCACAATGCACTGCATACACACATTGGTTGCTGAGACTACGGATGCAAACCCCTCCAGCTGTTGCCTCACCAGCTTCCAGTGAGCTACCCACACCTGCTTTAATGTTCAGAATAGTTAGGTAAAGCAATAGCGCAGTAGCATCCAAAGCATCTCCGATAGCCAACAACCCTGCCCACCTGCCGCCTCACACTGCCGTATAGCCCCACACGCCTAACACAACACTTGATTTCATGGCCACAGGTCAGCTAAACACTTGGTTCCATGGCCACAGGTCAGCTACAGAACACCACATTTGGTTCCATGGCCACAGGTCAGATACACTGTCATGGATCTGCCATACCACTAGCTCTTCAGGCTGCTGGCCTTCAACGCACATCTAGCTCATGTGCAGAGTCGTCTGTAACATGGAGGTTGCGCAGAAGAAGCTTGGGCACTGGCTGAAACTGCTTGGCTGGTTTGGTTTGGTCACGACGGGCTCCATCAGCTAGGTGGCTGGCATTATCCCTATCAGAAGCGGCCTCTGCTGCTTGCTGCAGGAAGGCGTCCAGGCTCATACCGCCCGCCTGCATATGAATGCTCTGGCGCATGGAGTGGCATAGGGTGTCCGCCTCGTCCACCCGCTGAGCAACCTCCTGGTACTGCTGGTGCATCAGCAGGGACATGGCTGTAGTTCCATCCGCACTGTAATTGCAGCCAGAGCCCTCTGACCCCAGCTCTGCCATGGACGCACTCAGGGTGGGTGCCCCCTTGTCATTCTCAAACAGCATGAGTGGTGTCTGCGGTAAACAAGCAGGCAAGCACACACAAGTTTGCAAACAGGTGTGGGATGAAAAGAAGCAGGTTTGGTATTACACAGACAAGCACCTAAGATGGGACATGCTAGCCAGGCCATAGCTTCCCAGCCGCTAAGGCAGCAGCAAACCCTCTCCCCCTGGCAGCAAAGCAATTGTAGAGCTACGTCACCCCTTGCTTGACCAGCTAGGTGCTTGTCTAGATATCTCGCCTTGTAAGCACTATGTGGCCTTCAGCCAATCCTCCACTCACCGGTAGTACGGCGGATGATGTCATGCCTGCCTCAGAGCTTGCTGGGTGCTGATCTGCCAGGCTATGCAGCTGGGGGGAGATCAGGCAGCGCATGTGAGCCAGCTCGCGCTTGGCCTGCTCCGCCTCCTGCTGATACCGCTGCATGTCTGCATACATCTGGTGCTCTTGCTGAACCTTGCTCTCCAGAGTGTCCTTGTGGTGCGATTGCAACTGCAACGATTGACACAACAGCAATCTCAGTCTTCTTGTACAGGAGGACGTAGCGTTCCCATACCAGCTCCAGCGGTGGCCCAACGTAGCATACCTGGTCCAGCAGCCGGTGACCACGAAATGCTATGGCCTCGCAATTTTGCTTAGCTTCTATCATCTCGTTGTAGATCTTCTTCCATTGACGCTGGTGCTGCTTTGGCATCCGTTGCAGTGCTTCCAAGAGCTTCCGCTCCTCCTATGACACAGTGAGCACAGCATGCTGATGAAGCTAAGCGCAGGCACTGTGTCCCCCATGGCTCAACCCATGCTGCCAGGTTGACCAGGGGCCGGCGAGGTTGGCCTGGCAACAATCAGTGCATGTTTTGTCATGCCAACTCTACGTCATAGCCCTGTCAAAGGGGTCAGGCAATGCTGTAGGTGGTAGGCGACCATGACCATGTGTATACCATGTGCAAGCCATGTGTATGCCATGTGTATGCCATGTGTATGCCATGTGCATGGGAACTCCACACAGACAAAACACCGTTTTGTAGTGGTCCACAATGAGTGTTCGACTGCAATGAAGGCTGAAGGTTGAGGTCCAAGGTGCTGATGAAGCTGATCAGTGGTCCTTGTGGTTGTGTCCGGGTTTAGTGTGCTGTCATGTGTTACTAGCTGCAGCCAAGACCACAAGAGCTGGCCCCAGGAAAGGAAGGGCTTTCATGTTGCGCTCAACATCCCTCAGTAGGATGTGTTTGGCTGGTCCAAGCACTCGGACACGGACTATGTGGGCTGTGCATGTCCACCTCAGCAGCTCATTGAACAAACACCTCACCTTGGGGTCAAGCTTGGGGTAGAAGTAGAAATGGTCAGGGGGTGGCTCGGCCACCGCCGCTTTCTTGCTGCTAGATGATAATCGTCCCTTGTTCCCATTGCTCAATGGTTGCTTGCCACTGTGCAGCGGTTGCATTGCCTCTTCATCGTCAGACGGCAGAGCATAGGTGTCAGCTGTAACCTGAGGTTGGGCAACACAGCATTGTCTGTCAATACTGTGTCATCATAACAATGTTGTCGGGAGCAGAGCATATGCTGTACATGAACCAATGCCAGCAATAAGTACAGATAGTTCCATGTTTACCTGCTCTTGCTCCTGCAACATTGGTGCGAGGTTCAATTTGGGGACAACAGCTGCAACGCGTGAGCCAGATCTGCAGATGCAGAAGCAAAGATAGTGAGAGTGATCCAGCCTGCAACCTCGTACACTGCCACTGGTGACATGATACTCACAAGGGTAAAGCAGGTACCAACAACGAGGATGGTGCCTGGCGCTTGACATCGGCCAAATCAAGCATCAGGCCCCCCTTGTTGCCAGGACCAGACCTGTGAGGGATGGCACAGCATTTAAGAAAGGGTAGACAACGCGCATAGTTTTGCTACTTGTAAAGCTGTAACTCACTTGGGTTGTGGAGCGATGACCGCTGGACGCTCCTTGATTGTGGACAGGATGCTTGCATCTGGCCTGCTAAGAGGCTTGCCATGGAGCTTGTTAGCAACGCTGCCAGTGTTTGCACGTGCAGGGCTAGCTGTAGTGCTTGATAATCTTGGAGCTCGGGTGCGTGACTGACTTCCTGGTCGGGGTTGCTGTGGGGGGTGGGGCTGCAAGGATGCCTCTGCACTGCCTGGGCGAGTGCTCATTGATAGCCTGCTTGCTGACGTTGGCCTCACAGGGCATGCTAGAGTTGCACTGCCAGTCACAGGCTGGCTGCTGGGCCGTCTGAACTTATCGACGCTCATGGATCTGCGTGCATCCCTGTGTGCCTCCAATTGGGGCTGCGCGCCTGCTACCGCTGTCAGCGCCAAGCTGTTGCTGCTAAGCGTGGCATGGGAGCTAGTGCCATCAAATGGGGGCCGCGATTTGCGAGGCACAGGCGAGGAAGCTGCTGCGATCGGCTCTTGAATGCTGTTGGACTTTGAGGGCGAGTCAATAGTTGACCTATGAGTGCTGCCTGCACCGCAGGCTCCAGCGCGCACAGGCCTCTGTCTGCCTGTAGAGGAGGGCCTCTGCTTGTCCAGGGTGCAACCTTGTCCGGGGCCGGCTTGCACGGCCTGCCCAAGCCCTGCTTCAGGCTGGTGCAGAGCTCGCCGGACCTTTGCATTTGATGGAGGATGAGCGCATAGGATGCTGGTTGGCTGCGGCTTGACGCTGGGCCGGCGAGGTTGGCCTGGGCTAGGAATGCGCCCAGGAAGCTGAGGACCAGCTGATGTGCTGGCTACCAACAGTGCGCTAGGCTGTGGTGGGGCTGCTCGCACAGGAGCGACCTTGTTTGGGCTGCCTGTGCTGGGCGCTTGAGGAATTCTAGACAAACGAGTCGCCGCGGGCGTGTTCTGGCATTCGGGCATTGCTGCGGTGTGCAGCAGCAGCAGCTAGTCGGTCAATGTCGGGTCAAACATGCATCCCGCAGAGAGCTGTTCGTATTGTAGCGCTGTGGTCAAGTGCTAAGGCTAGATGCATGCGCTTACAGGTGTGCATGCAGAGACTACCGTTTGTTCACAACGATGCGCATGCATGATCCATGCATTCGTCATTCCTAACAATTGGCAGGCAACAGAGGCAAGTAGCTAGGAACAGAAGCCAATGGGTTCATTGCAGAAACAGTGGTGTCCCTGAGGTTTCGGCTGGCCATGCTGCACTTGTATCAAGTTAGGTTCCCATTTGTCATCGTGGTTCGTAGTTTGACACACTGTCCAGTGTATTTTGTGTCTCCTTATCCTTACATTTTATCATGTATCCGTCCTTACCCTCATCCTAAACCTTTCGTATTCTCTCATCTACGTGATAATGTAGGTATGACCATTCGAGTTCGCTGACGCTACTCTCTGCGAGTGTACTCATTGCCCAGGCAGGGCTGTTGCGTAGCCCCTCCCAGCCATTCCTTCCCTGCCCATGCCGCCCTATTTGACTCAGCCCAGATTGAAACACATCAGCCCAAAGTCGCCAAAGCAGTTCACGCCTCGCCACCCTCCACCCCAAGCTCCAAGTGACCCCCCCATGCACCTGCCCAGCAATGACCTCACCCGTTTTGTGAACATTGCCAACCTTGCAGAGTAGATTGCTGACCTCGAATCTTACCAGCTGGTACAGCTGCAGCACAGCGCCAACCTGGGCACTCCAAGCAGCTGGCGGTCGACCTGCGGCATAACCTGACCGAACCTGGGCAAGTTCCAATCCGACCTTGCCTTACATGCTCGTCCCCGCACTCGCCGGCACCTCCCCTCTTGCATTAAAGCTCAGCTGTGTCGCTCTACCTGTCCCACAGGAGTGTCTCCCTATTGTTGTCCTATGCCACCTGCCGTCGTGTGCATGCAGAGCGCATGGTCAGGTTCTTCGCTAACGCCGCCAGCGCAAAGCTGGGCTGGAGCTGGGCGGAGGCGGAGCTGTTCATCAGGCGTGTGTGCCGCTGCAGTCCCACCCTTTTTGCCCATCCCAAGCTCAGGCACCAGGTCATCAGGTCCAGCTGATTGAGACTGCCATGGAGCAACGTGACCAGCTTGGCTAGGGACCCATTCAGGGCATCAGGGATGCCTCGTCCACTTCCATTGACGCTCCAACCCACCTCCACTGTGACGCTCCAATGATGTGGACTCTCACTACCCCAGCCCAAGAGCCATGGCAAACTCTAGGGTTGTTTGTTTGTTTGTTTAAACCAGGTTGCTAGCCCTATGAGCGTCAAGCTGTTAGTCATGATGATGTGCCCAGTGGTCTAGGGGAAGAGTGCCATCGGTGTGGGGTTGGCAGTCATCAAGGGTGCGACCGAGGATGCTTTCTTGTGACTGTAGTGGAGCGAGATTACCCACAGTCAAACATGTTGTTCCATGTTGAATGAGTTGTGTTTGACTGCCTGGTGGGTGGATGGGTAAGACATGGACTGCAATGCAGCACTAAACATGCAGCGCATCGGGGAGAGCAAACGACGACCACTGCCATACAAGGGCTGCTATACAAGGGATGGGAGCACCCAGGCTTGGGCTACAAGCAGCTGCAAGATCGAGCACCAAGAGCAGCAGAAGGTGGAGCCCGTTGTGGCACCATGGAGTGTGCCATGTTCAAGCTCAGTCAGCTTACATCACGGCATGAGTGTCCTGCCAAACTGGCTTGTCACCCCCTACAGGGTCAGGCAGTAGTGCAGGGGGGTGGCTCCAGCAGCGTAAACGAAACTGTTGTGGGCGTGGTGGACCCTGTGGTCTGATAGCATCAGACTAATAGGCCCCCCTGACGAAGCGACGCAGTGTGCACCACGCGATACTGCGACATCAAGTCGCTGCGCGTGTGCTATGCCGTCCCATGTATGTAGGTGCCAGTGGCAGTGGGCAGCAAGAGGTAGTTGGAGAGCGGCGACAGGTCATCAAAGCTGCCATTCGTGGCCTCGTGGAGGCAGCGCTGCCTGATCTCAGCCCAGCTCAAGTAGACGCAGTTGTGGCGGAGATGAACAAGCGTATGACCATGGGCAGCAAGCAGTGCTGCCTAACAGCGGTCTTGTGCCTCTCCATGCTGCTCCAGTCCTTCCTAGGCCAGCCTACTGCAGGCTTCCCAGCAGCAGGTCCTGCCCCGGGCCCCCCTCCCCCGCCCCTCCCCTTCCCACAGCCCAGGCCCCACCCCATCCCCCTGCCCAGGCCCAGCCCCTGGCCCAGGCCCAGGCCCAGCCTGATGCCCTGATAACCCTGATGCCCTGAGGCCCCTGACCCTGCTGGAGGTGCTCCGTGTGGACAGTGTCTTTGATGTGGACCTGACCTCCCTGTCCCGGATGCCTGGTGCCTGGTGCCTGCCGCTGCCTGGTGCCTTGAGCCATCCTCTGCCGGCATGATGGCAAGCACTCATCACGCCCTCCAAGCCTGGCAACTTCAGAGTGAGCTTGGGGGAGCGGCAGCAGCGTGAGTAGGGCAGGCACCCATGGCAGACACCCTGAGCATGATGTGATGGGAAGGTGGTGTGCGGACTGCCTGGTCCGGCCTGGTCTTGCACGTCTGCGCCCAAGAGGGTAAATAAAAAGTAGTGGGACAGTAGTGGAAGAACTCATGCCTACACTGCTGCTGGCTGCCAGCGGAGGAGACCTATGAGACCATGTACGCCATTTGTGCCATTGTAAGCCACTGTATAGCAATAGGATAGGATGATCTTGCACCGGCTGCACTGGCTAGCAGGGCACAACACAGTAGCTGACCCAGCAGAGTGGATATGAGTGCGAGTGGCGTAGGAGCATGGAAGGGGCCTGGCCAGAAGGCAAGAGGCATAGTAGCACAGGGCATGGAGAGCTGCAACTGATGGCAGGGCAGTGACATGTTGGAAGCTGCCTTTGGACTCCTGTGATGCAGGACGACTATGAAGCCGGCCATGGTACCCCCTGCACTCTCGAACCTGTGCAAGGTTATATACAGTGAGGAAACCTCTCACTCTCGACCCTATCATAGGGCCTATGCTTTACAATTGTCCTGGACCAACTCGACAGCATGACACCGATGCCAACCGTTATTCAGTCGTCACCGTGTCCTTATCCCTACTCAGTGAAGCAGCCAAGGTAGCCAGCTGCTGGGACGCGAATTGCCACAAAACCCCAGCGCGGACCAACAGCTGTTGTAAAGTCGCCTGCGCCCACCGCAGGGTCGCCTTCTGCTGCCATTGAAGGTCAGATGCCGTCACAAGCCCTGATCTGCCCTCTTAGCTCATGATGCACTTGTTTACTGATACTGATACAATTTGTTGCTCTAGCATTCTTGTGCCGTCGGTAACTTTCGACTGACCAGCTGTTTATTCCCTCCTATCTCTGCAACGTTGCAACAACAAGCCAGCGAAGCCAGGTGCTCACTCAGTTGCCAGGTACAGGCACGTTCCTTTGTCACTATGCTCTCCACAAACCTCTGCAGGCTGATCCATGCCCCAGTTATGTGCTTGCAGGGATAAGCAAACGGTGCAGGAGCAGCACCACCATGCATGGGGCACCCTCAGCAGGGTGTGCACCTCCTCCTGCCACCTCGCTGCTCGACCTGCCTGCATCACTGCTGGATGACATCGCCAGGCGGGTCATGCAACAGGGGCCCACAGCACCTCTATCATCAGCCCAACACAAGCCCACAACAGCCCTAGCCCGCACCTGCCGCGCCTTCTCCAAGGCGAGCCTGCTGCACGCCCCAGCTTTCCACATCCAGCTGGATAGCCAGCGCTATGACCAACTGCTCACGCCCCGCATCATCACAGCCCTGCGGACCAGGACTACCAAGCTGGC
This sequence comes from Haematococcus lacustris, assembly GCA_030144725.1. Taxonomy (NCBI): domain Eukaryota; kingdom Viridiplantae; phylum Chlorophyta; class Chlorophyceae; order Chlamydomonadales; family Haematococcaceae; genus Haematococcus; species Haematococcus lacustris. The sequence continues at coordinate 1,648,640 of JASKMD010000011.1, forward strand.
AATTATCTTAGACCAGCGGCAGCAGGGCAGCGAGGATGGCTATGGGCAGTACTGTGAGCTGCTTGTAGCTGTGTTGAGCAAGCTGGGCAGCTGTCCAGCAGTGGAGGCGTGCAAGCTGTTCAGCTGTGATGCTCAATGTGATGGTGGACCACACAGCGGCGGTGTCAGTGGCAGTGACAGTCAGGACGAGCAGCCCAGTGTCAGGGTCTACCGCAGTTCAGAAGGGAAGGCGACTCAGCCCCCTGCCCAGTCCGCACGCCTCAGTGACAGTGGTGATGACAGCGGCAGTTGCGCTGACAGTGGCAGTGGCAGTGACAATGGCAGTGGCAGTGACACAGACACTAAGGAAGCCCTGGACTGCTCCCCTGGCCTAGCCCAGCACCTGCTGGACAGCTACCCAGGCCTGACTGCCCTGTCCCTGCACGGCTTCTCCATCACCTGCAGTGCTCTGGCCAGCCTGCTCTCCCACCCCCAGCTGTCCCCGCAGCTGCAGCAGCTGGACCTGACCCACAGCGCCCTCCAGGAGCCTGAAGAGGAGCCTGATGGAGCTGTGAGCTGGACTGACCTGATGCACGGTGTCAAGCTCAAGCAGCTGAGCTTGCACACCAGTGGCCATGACCCCTTCCTCCCAAACATGCAGCCCCTGGGGCAGTGCCTGACCCAGCTGCATGTGATGGAGCTAGGCAAGGAGTACCCGGAATTTGAAGGCTACCCTGATGCCCTGAGGCCCCTGACCCTGCTGGAGGTGCTCCGTGTGGACCACGTCTTTGATGTGGACCTGACCTCCCTGTCCCGGATGCTGCATGCCCTGCCCCGGCTGCACACCCTGCTGCTGCGGGACACGATAATCAATGGGTCACAGGAGCTGGATGCACTGCTGGCAGCCACCCAGCTGACATGCATCATGCTTGACTCAGTCCAGGAGCTGACCAGCTCGCATGCACAGGCGCCCTGCAGCTGGCAGCAGCTGGTCCTGACAGGTTGCATTGACGCGTACACCGCTTCCTGCCTGCCACTCCACTCCCTTACCCACACCTTTGAGCTGGACAGCTTGTCCATCACCTCATACACCAACAGCAGCAAATGGTGTGTGGCTGCACAACAGAGCGCAGATGCAGTCCAGAACCTGACACAGTGCTGCAAGGTGGCAGTGAAGGTGGAGGTGTTGGAGCTGTGGGTGTCAGATATCTCAAGAGGCCTTGCCCATACTCTGCAAAGAGTCCAGCAGCTGGTGGCACTGTTGCACCCATTGTCCAGGTGCTGTGACAAGGTGGTGAAAGTCGTATACCTGCCGGAGCTATCCGCAACATCTGTCCAGGTGCTGGCTCCACTGTGCCAGCACTGCACCTGCCTAGAGTTTCAGGGCGGGACCTTGACCCCCTCATTGGATTTATGGCGCCAGCTGGTGCAGCTCATGCCCTCGGTGCAGCAGGTCAGGTTCACGGAGTTTACAAACGCTACTGGTGCAGACATGTGTGAGTCGCTGCAGCAACTGGCTGAGCAGCCTTGGGCCCAATGCCTGCACATCAACATCAAGCCGCTGCCTGGTGCCTTGAGCCATCCTCGGCCGGCATGCTGGCAAGCACTCATCACGTCCTTTAAGCCTGGCAACTTCAGAGTGAGCTTGGGGGAGCGGCGGCAGCGTGAGTAGGGCAGGCACCCATGGCAGACACCCTGAGCATGATGTGATGGGAAGGTGGTGTGCGGACTGCCTGGTCACGCTTGGTCTTGCACCTATGAATGCTTGCACCTCATGCCAGCTGTGAGTTCTTACCCCAGCGGATTTACAAAAGGAAGGACATGCAGCTTGGCCAAACTTTCGAGTTGAGCTCTACAACTTTGCACGCAGGTGGATAGCAGTTAGATTAGTGTGAGCTTCAGGGGAGCCGAGTCTGAGTTCGGTTATGCTGTGGAGTTGAGTGCCTGGCTGCATGGCCCTGGCCCTGAAAATGGCTTAGGGAGTTTGGGGTCACCGACCACAGTGAGCGTTTGGCTTGTCTAAGTATGTGCGTTCGTAACACTGTCCTAGAGGAGTTGGACCTGACATGTGGCATGTTCTAAGTCCAAGGGGTCGAGCTGTGGCGTGGCCCTGTAGGTATGGGGGACCATTGTCAACTATGGGCACATGTGATCATAGCATGTAGCTAACTCCACACCAAGGCCCAGCACCAGCAGCAGCAGCAGCAGCAGCAGCAGCATGCTGTGGCACAGTAGCGTGTGCCACATCCTTGAGCTGTTATCAGCTTGCATTAGCGCATGTTTTGTCATGCCAAATCTACACAATAGCCCTCAGGGGTCAGGCAATGATGTAGGTGGTAGGCACTCATGCACCATGTCCATGTGCGTTGGGTATACTTCACACAGCCCATCAACACCATTTGAGTCGGGCCACTATTGCCCACCAGTGTTCCCGATAGTGGCTGCTAGTGGCCACTACTGGTCCTGCTCAAATGGAGGCCCGAGTGAGGGACAAGGGGGCTGACAGGTTCAATGGTCTGTCAACTGGTCAGTGCTGGGGACTGGGAGAGTGGGTGCGTCCTGTACTTGCATTGAAGCTGAACCAGCCTCCCAGCCGTACACAAGCAGTAAAATTGACGTCAGGCCTGCCCGCTCCTGGCCGCTTACATGAGGCAGTGGGTGCTGGCCCCGCTGGGTGCTGGGCCACCTTAACCGCAGAGGTCTGATTCCTAATGCATGCCAGGACCGCAGAGGTCCTCTGCCAGGATAGCATGCATTGGCTGAACCAAAACTCACACCCAATTGGGTGTCACGCCACGGCTGGTAATTGTGGATGAGTTCCGCACCAGCCGTGTCAGCTCATCAGTGCATGCCCGCCAGGCATGTGAGCTGCACCTGCCAGATGACCAGCCTAGGCCCGAAGACTGGGTACCCCCAGCAGGCCAAGTCAACCAGCGGCTGGTGCGCCCAGCCTGGAGCCTGCGGCATGCTAAGTATGTGCGAGGCCTGCAGTGGTGCCATCAGGTGCCGCCCAACCCCCCTGCCCCTGCCCAGGAACCCCCTGCCCCTCCCCCTGCCCAGGACCCCCCTCCCCTCCCCCCAGCCCAGGCCCCACACCCTCCCCCTGCCCAGCCCCTCCCTGCTGCACCTGGCCCAGTGCCACCACCCCAGGCCCCTTCATGGGGCAGGTGGCTGGACCGGGACACCAACGCCTGCTTCAACTTCCAGCGCATTGGGGAGAGCATGCAGCGCCCCCTGGAGCTGTGCAGCTGGAAGGACAGGGAGGCTCTGCCCCCCGTTGGCAAGGAGTACCAGCAGGGCTACAAGCGGGTCAATGACCGGCTGCTCAAGGTTAGGCAGAGGCTGCACCGGGCTGCTGAGTACCGGCGGGGCATTGATGGCCGGGCCCGCAACAATGCATAGGCCCTAGTGGTTTACACAGGCTGTTAGCCATATAAGCACTAAGCTGTTAGTTTTGATGAGGTGCCCAGTGGTCAAGGGGGTCTGCCCCAGGAACGAGTGCCATCGGGGTGGGGTTGGTAGTCATCAAGGGTGCGACCGAGGATGCTACAACGTGTTTGGAGTAGCTGAGTGAGATTACCCACAGCCCAACATGTTGTTCCTTGTTCAATAAGTTTTGTTGGCGTGGTACGGCCGCTTAGCAATTTTAGGGAGCCACGAGTTCCATCAGGGAGCGCCCGGAGTTTGCCATGACTTTACAGAACAATAATGAGAACTTGCATGACTTCATGTTGAGCCCATGTGCACCTTTGTTTGTGCACCTTGCTATGAAATGCGTTACAGAAAGTCCCGAACCCCTCGAGGGGGGGGGCGGCCTATCAGCCTAACGGCTGACGGCTTAAGCAATTAGCAACCTGGACATGCAAATTGACAAGTCACAGCCGACAACTAGCAGCCGACATCTCAGCCCGTGCACAACGCCATGCAGGAATCTAACCTGCCATTGTGCCTGTCAATCGTGGGTGGTCAGCTCCTGGGAATGCAATGCTGGCTCAGTTGGAACTCATCTTCATTCCTAGCAATCCTAGCAAAAGAGTGAATCTTCCTACAACGGCCGCTGCATTGTGTTGTTATGCCAGGCGCCATGCTACCCCTGCTGCCTTGTGCCTTGCGGCCTTGCTGCCTTGCTGCTCCTGCTCGCAGCCGGCACCTCAGGCGCCCAGCCCCCTACTTCACCGCTGGGGTCCTTTGCTGCTGCCCCACCAGCAGGGGCAGCCGATACACTTTGTAGTGGTGGTTGAGGCTGCGCTCCGCCATGAGGTGACGGCAGCCGCCCAGCGCCCCAGCCACAGGGTCCTGCACCGAGTACACCACGCGGGCTAGGCGCGAGTGCACCAGGGCCATGGCGCACATGGCACACGGCTCCTGCAGCACAAAGCAGTCCAGGCCTGTGCACAGGTAGGGCTTCAGCCCTGCCGCCTCTGGTGCTGGGGTGCAGACGGCTGAATGTGGCCCACTCTGTACTGCTGACTGCTCAGGTCCATGTCCAAGCTGGTAGGCGGAGCGGAGACACTGCCGCTTGCAGGCTTGGCTGCCAGCAGCTGCAGCTCCGCACTCGGGGCTGGTGCATGAAGACGACTGAGCAATGAAGCTCTGACTGCCTGTTTCTAGCTCAGCTGGTCCTGTGGGGGCGCAGTCAGGTGGGCAGGGTGGCGCAGGGTGGCAGCTGGACCCGGGCGGCCACATCTCAAGGTCCCTCTGGGCTACCTCCTGCACTGCGGCCAACACTGCATGGTGGAGGGGGTGCCTGTTGCTGGCCTCTACTGCCTGGCCAATGACAGCTCGGGTGGTGGGGTCCACTAGGCGGGCAGCATTGGCTGCTGCTGATGCATCTGCCAAGAGTGCCAGGGCTGCCATGTGTGTTGCAAAGTATGTCTGCTCGGCAGCAGGCAGTACAAGGTCTTCGGGTAGTGGTGCTGTCTTGCCATTGGGCACCTTCCAGGTACTTGGCCAGTACAGTGTGCTCCACTCCTCCCATTTCTCACGCGTTTGCGCTGGCTTGCTGGGGACAAGCAGTGCCTCAGCCATGAGCTGGTGCTGCACCAGCAGGCTGCGAGCTATGTCTGGCAGAAAGGCCACTCGCTCAGGTGTAAGCTGCAAGTAGTCTTGCCCTAGCATCCCCCATGATGCTGTGTCTGGGGCCTTTTGGGGCTCAAGCTTGCACAGGAAAAGCTGCAGTACTTCTGGGTTTCCTGGCGACTTGCGGGCTCTCTTCAGGTGCCGAAGCTCCGTGTCTGGTAAGATGGAGGCCACGGCCTTGATGAGTGTGCTAGCAAGTCGAGACGGGACGGCCACCACGGCAGCTGGAATAAGTTCGAGCTCGAAGGCCTCCTTCTCAGGGACGTGCACTGCCGGCCCAAACCGCGCCATCGCTTATTGCACTATTGCGGCAGTCGAGGAGCACCCAGCAATTGCGCAGTTGAGCAAAACGTTGTACAAGTTAAAACCGGGAATACACAAGTTATAACTCGGTTGGTGGTTAAATGCTTGACGGTGTGAACTCCGGGCGTGTTGCTTGCTTGTGCCCAGCTCTACATGACCTTAATGGTCTCAAGTGCAAGCAGCTGACGGCTCTTGCCACTTAAAGGTATAACTGGGGGGTCCATGTCTGCCTTTGCGGACCTCGAAGACGATCTGCCCGACAAGGTGCAAGCTCCAGGCCTATGGAACAGCTATGCGGACGTCTGTTTCCATATCCCGGTTCCTAGGCGCAGGTGCCAGCACAAGGTTCTTCCCTGTTTGCGGACGACGAGGACGATGATGACGAGCCTGCTACGGGGACAGCCGGTGCTGGGCAAGCGTTCTCAGACGACGAAGAGGGACCCGCCCCAGTCCCTGCAGCTGCTGCTGCACAACCCCAGGACATCAAGGCCAAGCTCGCAGCATTAGCTGAAAAGAAGCGTCGTGAAGCAGTGAGTTGCTCTGCCTGGCTTGCAAAAATACAATCAATGCTGATGACAAAGTCTCGTAGCTTGAACACATTAGCTGTGCACAGTCGTCTCCATGGCACAACTTCCATGCATGAGTTGAGGAACGCCAAGCCAGCACACCGGTGACGACATGCCTGCCTGACTGCAGGCTGGTGAGGGAGATGGTGGGGGTGGCAGCAAGAAGCGCAAGTCAGACAGTGATGCCAAAAGTGACAAGAAGCGAAAGAAGGACAAGCCAAGCCGACCCCTGCGCAGCAGCAGCAGCAGGGATGCCAGCCAGGCTGGAGCTCGTCCCAAACGAACTGGTGGCGACAGCGGACCTCAAGCCTCTGATGATTCTCAGCAGGCAAAGCCCTCCCGCGCAGATGCCGACTTCATTGATGACGAAGGTGGGGCATGTGGGCTGCTAGCTATCACATCGACTCTGGGATGATGGCAGGCAGGGCAGGGCAGGGCAGGGCAGGGCAGGGCAGGGCAGGGCAGGGCATCTGCTGGGGTGCAGTGGCAGGTGAATATTGCTTGGGTCCAGCCTGGCAGCCAGCCTGCACGTCTAGGTGGTAACAGTGATTGGGACAGCAGGCACACCTTAGCGTTACAACACTGGAAGCCACAATAGCAAAGCAGGCGCTGTTTACCTGGGCATGGTGCTTGGGTTGGCTGCTGTTGGTTGTCGTGGCTTTCACCGGCCTGTGCCCTGTGTCTTGCCAGGTGGGAGCAAATGCACAGCAATCCAGCCCCCATCTGCGATCTATCACGCACCAGCCCCAGCTGCTCACCCATGTATTCTAGACCTGTGGGCTGAGTACCAGTCAGCCCAGCAGCTGTCCCTCCAACCCTTTACTGGCTGGCCAGCTGTCACACTCCCTGCTCTACCTGCCCTGGCTGCTGACCCCACCAGCACCCCCAGCACTGCCGCACACTGGCCAAGGCCCATAGCTCCCCCTCACTGCTTGCTATCCTTTGCCCGGGGCGCAGGGGATGTGGATGAGGAGGAGGTGGGCAGTGATGTGGCGCCCGATGATGAGGACAGCGGGCCCGGGGGGCCGCCCCCTGAGGCTCAGGAGGTGGACGAGGCAATGGATGCGGACCTGCAGGATGCTTTTGGCCGGCCCAAGAAGAAGCGCAGCCACGAGTCAGAGCACCAGATGGGGGTAAGACGGGCTGAGGCAGGGCAGCAGGGAGAGCAGGAGAGGGGGGGGCAGCATCATGGGCAGTGGGAGGACAGGGCAGGGTGCTGGGTGAGGAAGGTGTGTAGGAGGGGGTGGGAGGAGGGCGCAGAGTGGGGAGTGAGATGGCATGCGAGAGTAGGGCAGGCAGGGGTGGAGGGAAAAGGGGGCCTGCCCTACACTTGGCTGCTGTGCCGCCAGAATGGATGTGACGAGGACAGCTGCTGCTGCTTTATGTCGTGCTCGGTTGTATCTCCTCATGTCAGGCTTGTCAGGCTTGTCTGGCTTCTTCCTGACGCTGTGGAGGTGTCAGCCTGGCCAGCCCGGTGGGTCTGCTGGTCAGCCTGGTGGTGGCTGCCTGTGCCCCCGTGTGCCCTGCAGCTGCACGTGGTGGACCTGACCACCAAGATGGAGACCATGGCTGAGCTGGACATGGAGGACCACCTGGCCGGTAAGCCTGCGCTGCACAAGCTGAAGATGCTGCGCGAGGCGGAGGAGTTCCTGGCGCAGCGCAAGTACCACGAGCTGTTCATCGCGCAGGGCGGGCTGGGCGTGCTCAAGGCCTGGCTGGAACCGTATAGGGATGGCAGCCTGCCCAACCACAAAGTCAGGGCAGCGGTGCTGAGAGCGTGCCAGGTGGGTGAGGGAAGAGGGGGAAGGACACCATCCCATGCACCTCAGGGTGGGAGGGAGAATACGGGGAGAGAAAGCAAGAAAGAAAGACTATGCCCTTGCCTTCAAGCAAGGAGAGTCGCCTTGGGGCGTGCCCTTGCTACCCTCCCAGCAGAGTAGAAAAGGGAGATGGGTGTGGAGCAGAGGCCAGAGGCAGGAGGAAGCAAAATGGAAGCATAAGGGCACACTAGGGGAGCATGAGGGAGGTATACATAGCTTGGGAGGTATGCACCATGGGGAAGAGGAAGGGGCAGCTGGGAGGGTTGGCGGTGTCTCCAGGAAGGCAGGGAGGGAGGGACAGGCTAGGCAGCTGCTGGGAGCGGAGGCTGCTGGGGGCAGTCGCAGGTAGGCAATGGACCTGGTCCAAGCGTACCAGCAATCGTACCTTCAGACTGACAGCCTACCATTGCTGGCACACTGCAGGCAGCACTAGACTCCCTTTGGAGTCCACACCTGGCCCTCACCCTGGCCCTCACTCTGGCCCTGGCGGCTGCAGGCGCTGCCCATTGACACCTCCCGCGAGGACATGAAGGAGAACCTGAAGAAGAGCCAGCTAGGCAGCCGCATCCTGTTCCTGGCCCGCTGCCCTCATGAGTCACAGGCCAACCGCAAGCTGGCGGGAGAGCTGGTTGCGCAGTGGAGCAAGTGAGGCGCTGGGGGAGGGGAGGGGAGGGGAGGGGAGGGGAGGGGAGGGGAGGGGAGGGGAGGGGAGGGGAGGGGAGGGGAGGGGAGGGGAGGGGAGGGGAGGGGAGGGGAGGGGAGGGGAGGGGAGGGGAGGGGAGGGCGGAGGGTGGGCTGGAAGGGTTCAAGTGGCAGTGGGGCAGGAGGCTGGGTAGAGCAGGGAGGAGCGCCACAAGAAGTAGAGGGTTGAGTAGGTCAGGAGGAGGAGTCAGCAGGAGGGAGGAGAAAAGCAGGAAGGGGGAGAGGTGTGTGGTGTGGCCGCCAAATAGGTGTCAGGAGGGGTGGTGAGGGCAGATGCTGTGAGTCAGCAACTCCCTGACCAGGTATGACCCCCCTAGGGCCAGGTGAGCAACAGAACAGCTGCAGCATAGCAGCAGAATGCTTTTGGTCAGTACCAAGTCATTTGCGCGTGCACTAGCAATTGCCTTGGTGTAAGCGAGGTACCGAAAATTGGCTGGATAAGAGGCTGAGGCTCTTGGCAAAGCGCAAGACAGTGGTAGACGCATGCAGGGTGCATGGGGCAGGGCTGAGGTGGGAGCTAAGGCAGTGTCCTGGCTGCCCTCGCAGGCCCATCTTCTTCGATGGCGAGGCCGAGGCTGAGAAGCGGCGGCAGAAGGAATTGGAGCTGCAGCGGTCTAGGGTGCAGATGCAGCTGCAGACCCAGAAGCGGGAGGCCGCCATGGCCGCCGCCAACGCCGCCAAGTCCAAGATCAAGCACGGGGAGGCCGGGTACCGCTGGCATGCCGTCATCCCCCAGGTGTGACCTCACTCTCACTAGGAGTCGCTGGGCAGGAGGGCGAGCCCGCATACAGGCAAGCTCGGCTGCTGGTCTGCTGGGCAGCCCCGAGCAGCTTGGATCAGCTCCCCAGGGTGTTGAGGTGCGGGAGGGCTGCTGGCCTGCCTGGGCCCAGCTGTGACGAGCGCTGCCAGGGAGGGTCAGGCAGTGAGGGAGTGTGGGACCCTTGCTGTAGCCCCTTGCCAGAAAGCTCAATCATAATCCTTGCCCTCAACCCTACCGTTGCCTTGAACCCTTGCCCCTAGCTTTAGCCTCAGCCTCAGCCATAACCTGCACCTCACCTGCTGCCCCTTGTCGTGCCCCAGACCTCCAAGCTTGATTACGTGGTGGCGCCCCAATCCGACCAGTCCCTGGCGGCCGACGCCTCCAACATGCCCTCCACGTCCAACAAGAAGGACGAGGGGCGGTTTGTGAAGAAGATGCGCGATGTGGTGCGCAAGCAGAAGGGCTCCAACGCCCGCGCCGCAGTGCCCAGTGTGGAGGGGCGCAACATCGTGCTCATGCACTGAGCCCTGCTGCTGACTCGCCCTGTTGCCAGTGGGGCTGGCTGGGATGGGTGCCCAAGGCCGCTGAGGTCGTGTCTTCTTCTAGGTAGGGCGTAGTCTTCTTCTTTTTCTTCTTCTAGGTAGGTGGCTTGCAGTGGTGATGGCCACCATTGGCAAAGAGTTCCGCCTTTGGAAGTGCCCTTTGGAAGTGCTCTTTGGATGGGCTGGGCTGGGCAGACAGGGGTGGATGTAGGGAGTCTGGGTCCTATTGTCAGGTGAGTTCAAGGGAGGGGAGGGGAGGGTGGTGTCAGCCTCCATCGACGATGTAGAGCAGCTAGGAGCAGGTAGGTAGGTGGCATAGTGGGAGCAGGCCGTGCTCCAGGCGGTAGCTCCTTCCTTCATGCACGCCGGTGAATACCGGCATACTCTTCTTCTTCTTCTTCTTCTTTTTCTTCGTCTAGGTAGGCCAATGGTGGCTTGCAGTGGTGGTGGCCACCGTTGGCACAGTGCTCCCTGATGCTGCGAGAAGGAGGAGGAGGAGGGTAGCTGGTGCATACATGCACACCATGGTGGGCAGCTTCTCATGCTGCAGCTGCCCCATGCATCTGCGCTGGCGAGGCACCTTAGGGCACAGCTGTCTCTTGGTCCCCTCTGTGGGTCTATCTCGCTCAGGCAGGGTGCACCCAGGCACAGCTGCTGCGTGAGTGTGACTGACCCGCAAACTACACTGCTGTGGGGTGTTCATAATGTTGTGACCGTCAGCCTGGTTTGCCTGCTTGGCCTTGCCCACGAGCTTAAGAAGTTAAGCAGCAAGGTGTTGTGCCGTTGTCGAGGTTGTGGCTTGTTAGGGATGCCTGGTGGCTTACGCTTAGGGTACGCCCATAGAGTTCTAGGTGGCTCGGATTCCTAGAAAAGCCTAGAATTCTAGGCTAAAAAAATGGCTAGGTTGGCGGTCGCTCCCTACTGACGCTACACAGCCTACGGGGCCAAGTAGTCTGACGGCTAACGCTCAAGTGGTGTGAGCCATCATCATCATTATCATCATCATCAGCTATTGATGCTTAGGTGATGGGCGTATGGTGGGTGACAGGCCGAAGTCATGCAGGGGCGGTGTAGCGGTGGGATGGCCATCTATGTGCCATGTTGGCGGTGCAGGGGTAAGGTTGTTCTTTCCCTCGTCGTTCTTGTTACAAAGAGTTTCCAGGTCCATGGCCCTCACACCTTGCTCATCGGTGCTGGTCTGCTAGTGTGTGGTCGACCATCTTCCAAACAAGGAGGGGCGCAAGGAAGAGATGAGACAGGTCATACCGGCTGTGCCAGTAACTGGTAATGAGTCGTTAGCTTTTGCGAATGCCAAATTCACGAAGTAATTTTGTCCATGAGGAAAGGTGGGCAGCCAGGAGGACAGCTGCAGCTCCTTGGCCTTGCTGATGGCTCATGCTGGTGACCCACAGTGGTCCACAATGAGTGTTCGACTGCAAAGAAGGCTCAAGGTTGAGGGCCAAGGTGCTGGTGACCCTCCCTCTGCTAGCGTGTGTGCTGCTGGGCAGCCGCCCGTCATTTTCTGCTGCCGCCTTCGGCTGCTTTGCCCAGGTAAAGTGCCGCAGGTCGGCTCACAAGGGTTGATGTGCGTGCTATGACGTCGGCTGGCTCCTAGGCTTGGTGCTCTAGTTCTCTTCCTCCTCGTCATCTTCTGCTGCTGCCCACAGTGCGCCCCTGCCCTGTGCTCCTTTGCGTTTGCTGACCAGATCACCTCGCATGGGGAATCAACCTTGCGTCGACGCTGCTCAGACTGTGGTGTGTAATGCTGCTCCTGTCATACCGTTGCTTTGCTTGCCATGTCGTGGCAGCGCTCATGCAAACTGCGCAGCAGTTCCCAAAAGCAGGACGAGGTCAGCATAACATGCATCCACATGTCAAGACGACAGTTCAGATCTGCCCACCAGGCAAGCACCCACAACAATGCTGTTCTGCATGTGCTGCTTTACCTCAGTCATTTTCAAAACAGGCCAAGCCACAACGTCCACCAGTGATGCTGGCCACAGGGCTATCGTTTTAGCTTAGCAGCCTACTCCCTCCCCTGCCCTGCTTTGTTGTTTCAAGTGCCTGTCTTGCATAGCTGGGAGTCACTGCGGCAAGCGCAGGCACTGTGTCCCCTATGGCTTAACACATGCTGCCAGGTTGAGCATGCGGGGCTGAGTGCAGGCTTTGTGTGGAAGCCTGCCTTCATTGGCTGCCAGTCAGGGGCTGAGCCGGGCACACCGCACAGCCGGGCACACCGCCGGGCACACCGCGGGCTATCAATCGGAAGCGGCTCTCGCTCCGCGGCACTGGGCCGCTTCCTCGGAGGCATTGCGCCACTGGGCTCATATCAGCTAACACCTGCTGAGCTCCTAATTATACCCAGGAGGCGATGTCACTCGTTCTCACACTCCCAAAGGGCACTCCGACCAAAGGGCACTCCGACCAAAGGGCACGAAAAGTGGGGCAATCCAACAGGGAGAGGTATAAGAAGAGTCATGTCAGGTCAGGTGTCAGGTCACAGAGGGTCAAGATGGAGGCCAAGGTCAAGATCAAAGCTACAGGTGGGTATGACAGTGCCTCTTGGCCTGCCTTCTCATTTGCCTGCTTATGTCCATGAGCCTGTACACTCCCCTTCCAGCACCTTGGCTCTCAACCTTGAGCATTCATTGCAGTCGAACACACTAATTGTGAACCACTACAAAACGGTGTTTTGTCTGTGTGGAGTTCCCATCGCATGTGTATGCCATGGCCTAGACATGGCATACACATGGTCACGGTCGCCTACCACCTACAGCATTGCCTGACCCCTGTGACAGGGCTATGACGTAGAGTTGGCATGACAAAACATGCACTAATTGAAAGCTGATGACAGCTTCAAATGGGGGGGGCTTGCTGCTGCTGGGCCTTGGGTGGCTTGTCTCGCAGCCGCTTGTAGCCCAAGCCAGGGTACTCCTTGCCCTTGGCTGGCAGATCTCCCTGCTCCGGCCAGTAGCACAGCTCCAGCGGGCGCCACTTGCTCTCCCCAATGCGCTGCATGTTCAATGCTGCGTTGCAGTCCCTGTCCAGCCACCTGCCTGGCTGTGGTGCTGGTTTGGCTTTGGCAGCCTTGCCCTTGCCCTTGGTGGTCTCAGCTGCCGGCTCAGCCTTGGTGCGCTTGTTGCCCACAAGGCAGCCCACAAGGCAGGTCAGGAATATCCTGAGCACATACAGTGAGGCGATTACGCGGAGCTGAGAATGGATGCCGGCCCGCAGCTGGAAATGGGCCAGTAGCTTTCGCTTCGTTTTCTTGCAGCCGCGCAGCACGGCGCCACCCGGGACCTTGATCACCTGCGGCCAATTACGGACAATATTTTGACAGGCCGGCAATGCGGGGACACCAATAGTGCGGGGACACGAGCAGTGCTGGGGCATACAAGGCGGGGGTGCGCACCTGTCGGCGCTGGGTGTTCCATTCAGCCCTTCGCTCCTCGCGTTGTTTGGGTGGAGGGACGCTAGGACCTGCGCTGGCAGGAACAGCAGCGATGTGAGCAGCGCGGAGCTCACCGGAGTGGACAGTTGCAGCGGACCACACTGCGACTACGACGAACCTCGTTTTCGCGGGCTATCAATCGGAAGCGGCTCTCGCTCCGCGGCACTGGGCCGCTTCCTCGGAGGCATTGCGCCACTGGGCTCATATCAGCTAACACCTGCTGAGCTCCTAATTATACCCAGGAGGCGATGTCACTCGTTCTCACACTCCCCGAAAAGTGGGGCAATCCAACAGGGAGAGGTATAAGAAGGCCCTGCACTACTGCCTGACCCTGTAGGGGGTGACAAGCCAGTTTGGCAGGACACTCATGCCGTGATGTAAGCTGACTGAGCTTGAACATGGCACATTCCATGGTGCCACAACGGGCTCCACCTTCTGCTGCTCTTGGTGCTCGATCTTGCAGCTGCTTGTAGCCCAAGCCTGGGTGCTCCCATCCCTTGTATAGCAGCCCTTGTATGGCAGTGGTCGTCGTTTGCTCTCCCCGATGCGCTGCATGTTTAGTGCTGCATGTTCAAACCAGGCCAGCGGCAGCTCATAAGAGCAGAGCTGGGCAGCACTGAGGGAGCCTCAGCCTGAGGGGCTACAGGAAAAGAAGACTACTCCGGCGTGGGAGCCGGCATGCATCAAGGAAGGAGCCTGGGGGCGCAGACTGCTCCCACCACCTACTCTGGGCAGCTGTCACAACCATGAGCGTGGCTGTGCAGAATGCTGAGAATACTGAGAGAGAACCCCAGCTCTAGTGTCTAGAGGGGCAGGGAGGTGTGGGGGAGGTGTGGGGGTGCGAGGTGGATGCGCTTGAGGGCCGGGGCTGGGGCAGCCTGGCGGGCATGAGCAGACTGGCAGGGGGGTAGGGGATTGCGTGCAAGGTGGCCTGGGCTGACAGCTGGCCAGCCCCTCACAAGCCCCACACCCGCACACCTTATCACTGCCCTGGTTGCTGCGAGACTCCCTGCGCGCAGGCTGCTCTTGATCCTGGGCGGCCCGGGTGGACACCAGCTCGTAGCAGGTGGGGTGCTCGTTGATCAGGGCAAACAGCTCCTGCCTGCAGCGTCAACATCACGCACTCCTGTCAACCACAGCGCTGAAGAGCAGCAAACCCCACTACGCAATTCCAGGCTCTAGGCAGTCCGCATGTTGTGATGGCTGAAGTATGCCTGTGCCCGCCCTCTGGGTGATGGACGAAACCATGACATGTACAGAAGAGGAAGAGGAAGGAGAAGAAGAAGGAGGAGAAGGAGGAGAAGGAGGAAGAATGGAAAACTGATAACCTGTGCATGAAGCCTTATGGTTATTAGTGCTCGAGGCTGGGGTTCGTTGATGTCACAGCCGTTCCTAACCAAGCCTGACCCTATGCCTACCACGCTGCCCAGCCCAAGGTCACGCACCGTTCTTCTCTGTTGAAGCGCGCGCCCTTGTAGAATGCCAGGGCCAGCAGCCAGGAGTCAGAGTGCAGGGCACACCTGGGGCAATGCACCACAACCAGCAGTAGGTGAAGGACGAGTCTTGATCATACCTGAACTTGTAAGAAAACTACAGGATCATATGCTTTATCTTAGTTCGAGTGGTGTAGGGTTCTGATGCTATCAATCTTGCATACACAGTCAGGTATCAGTAGTGGCATTCACTTGACACTCATTCATCATGCTGGACCAGGCACCGCAGAACCAAAGGCCATTGCACGGCAGCTAGGCGTGGGCTGAGATTCCTTGCTTCACAAGCAGGGGAGGAGGAGGGTCCAGCACAACCTAGCACGCAGGTCAGACGCCTCACTGATGGTGATGGTGGGCAGCACAGCAGCAGAGGCTGGCACCCTCATCCTCACTGGCAGTGAGCAGGAGGCACTTGGCAGCAGCAGCTGGGCGGCTGGGCAGCAGGGAGCTAGACTAGGTGGGCCGACAGCAGGCAGAGCGTGCTGAGCAAGTTCAACAGCTTTGCGATGCACAGAACAGCGGCAGCGGCAGCAGCACCAGTGCTGAGAGCCCGGCAGCTGCAGCAGTGGCGGCAGCAACAGCACAGCGCCAGCAAGGCACGTGCAGCGAGGCACGGTCAACAAGATCAGCCAGGTTGAGTCAGCCAGCAGCAGGGTAAGCCAGCAGACTCACAGGCTGAGCCAGTCGCCGCGATCCATGCCCTCCCGTGCAAAGTTGATGCCCAGCGCAGGCTCCGGCACCTCTGGCGGCACCTGAGAGCTCCGGTGCCATGTGCCAGGCTGCAAGCTGTGGGTGCCATGTGTGAGGGCTGCGCATGAGCATGCTCGTAGCTTCTCAGCGTGGTCGACTAGCGAGCCACCATGCAGTAGTCTGCAAGGAGACCTCAGTGCATGGGCCTGGGTGTTGTAGGTTATGGGTCCGGCCAATGTAGAAACCAATGCCCATGAGGAGGTGGCTATGTGCCAGGCAACATCTTGCAAGCATGGGCATGAGTTGTCCAGCTTTTAATGCAAGGCAGTATGCTTCTGTTGCCATTGTGGCATGCCTGCACAACCCCACATGGCCCCTGATGACGGCTTGCTGCCAGGTGCTGCTGCTAGTACTGTGCTGGGGTGGGCATCGACCCCCGCGTCACCCAGGCAGTCAGCGCAGCCTCAGGGGTGTGGGATCCGGCAACAGGCCAGCTGCTGGCAGACCAGCTGCGCCGGTGGAAGCTGACCAAGGGCGAGGTCAAGCATGGCAGTGGCCTGAACAATGCCCGCCGTGACACTGAGAGGTGGCTGGCTCCGATCAAGCCCCACCTCCAGCACCTGGCAGCAGCAAGCTCAGCTGGCACCTCCCTGGAGGCCAACCTGAAGCACATCACCGTCACCCTGGCCACCTGGGATGCGGTGTGGGAGGTGTACCTGGACCCCAAGTGGGCACAACAGCGGCTGAGGCTGTACGGGGCTCAGGACCGGACACTGGAGCAGTTCTTCAAGAAGGTGAGGGTGGGTGGGAAGGAGGGAGGGTAAGGGACTGAAAGTTGGTGGATTGGTAGGAAGTAAGCATGGTGCTGCCTGTGACATGCCTGTGACATGCCGATGTCATGTCAGCCACCATGTCAGCCACCATGTGTGTGCCTTGTGTGCATGGCTGCAGTTGGAGGAGGAGATGGCTGAGGTGGCCATGAAGCGCCATGGGCATGCCAAGCAGCTGGTGGTATTCTTTGGAGCAGCTAGCATTGGCACCAGGGGTGGCTGGGGTGCTGATGCGGTGCTGCGTGCCTGCCGCAAGGTGGTGTGCAGGCCCAGGGGCACAGACCAGCGGCGGGGCAGGGTGGTGCTTGTGGATGAGCACCGCACCAGCCGGGTCAGCTCAGCAGTGAATGGCCAGCAGCCCTGTGAGAGGCAGCTGAACAAGCGCAGGGCTACCAGGCCTGCAGGCTGGAAGCCCCCAGCAGGGCAGGTGGAATGCCGCCTGCTGCGTCCAGCCTGGAGCCAGCAGCGTGACCAGCCGGTGCGGGGCATGATGTGGTGCCCTGTGGTGGCCCCCCGCAAGCCGCCACAGGCCCCAAGCAGCAGCCAGGAGGCCACACAGCCAGCAGCCTCAGAGCCTGGGCCCAGCACTCCCCTGCCAGCCAAGCGCAACAAGCCCACCAAGGCTGAGCCGGCAGCTAAGCCCACAAAGGGCAAGGGCAAGGCTGCCAAAGCCAAACCAGCACCACAGCCAGGCAGGTGGCTGGACAGGGACTGCAACGCAGCATTGAACATGCAACGCATTGGGGAGAGCAGGTGGCGTCCACTGAAGCTGTGCTGGTGGCCAGAGCAGGGAGCTCTGCCAGCCAAGGGCAAGGAGTACCCTGGCCTGGGCTACAAGCGGCTGCGAGACAAGCAACCCAAGGCCCAGCAGCAGCAGCCCGCTGCGGCACAGTAGTGTGTGCCCCCCCTTTGAGCTGTCATCAGCTTACATTAGTGCATGCTTTGTCATGCCAACTCTACGTCATAGCCCTGTCAAAGGGGTCAGGCAATGCTGTAGGTGGTAGGCGACCATGACCATGTGTATGCCATGTCTTGGCCATGTGTATGCCATGTGCAAGCCATGTGTATGCCATGTGCAAGCCATGTGTATGCCATGTGCATGGGAACTCCACACAGACAAAACACCGTTTTGTAGTGGTCCACAATGAGTGTTCGACTGCAATGAAGGCTCAAGGTTGAGGGCCAAGGTGCTGCTAGTACACCTCCATTTTAAGGTGCACTGTTGCCATACCTCTGAGGCGGGCAAGTCCACAGACCATTGGCCGTCCGGGAAGGCAAACAGCGCAAGGTTTTCCCGGTCAGGTGAGCACAGCGCATAGAACTTGTCAGACCTGCATCAAGCTGTGTGTCCAGCTTAAGCTCCTGCCAAACTGCTGCACATCTGAACAGCAAGTGTCTTGGAGCAGTGGCCAGCTGTGGCCCCAACCTCTACCCTTGGCCACGTGTCGGCCCTCACTCTCTAGTTAACGCGCTAATGATGCCTCGCTTACGACCGGCGAAGTCCTTATACACATCCGTAGGTGTCCGCATCTCACGAGAGCGGAATACGGTGCCTCGACACCGTTACGCTGGGAGGTCATGCATGGTAAGTAGGACACCAATGTGCCTGCTGAACCTGCTTGGAGCCTGGAGAGAGCTCACGGCGACTGTGTGATGTGAGCCAGAAGTACGAGTTGGCATCTGTGTTTCTGTTTTGTTGATTAGGCCGCCCCCTTCCAACATTCCTGGTCCAACATACATGCACAATAGGCATGGGCGACATGAAACAGCCGGTACAATCAGCTCATTAGCTACAGGATGTAAAGCAAAAGCATCTGTTCGTAGAGCCGCCGACTCCCACAAAAACCCCACCTAGCACGTAGAACATAGACACTATGGGGTGTTGCTCATCCTTTCGCAATTAATCAACTTACCAGAGCCAGGCGATGCAAGCGGACTCCGAAACAGTGTTCCGCCGTTTGTACCCTGTCGAGTATTTCACGCGTTGGCTCAGCGAAGGCATTCGCCCTGATGGTCGCACCCTTGGCCGGTCTCGAGCAACCACCATTGGACTAGGCGCGCTGCCCAGTCTACATGGATCGGCCATGGTGCGGCTGGGGGAGGGTGCAACCGCCGTCCTGGCAGGCGCCAAAGCCAGCGTCGTCCAACCAGCCGAAGAGGCCCCTCAACAGGGCATCCTGAATGTCAGCATCAGCATGGCATCCTTTGCCACCCCTGATTACAGAGCCGGGCGGCAGGCAGACGCAGTCAGTGTGGTGACTGAGCGGCTCCAGGGCGCGCTGTCATTGCTGCGCCTGGCCGACCAGCTGTGCATTCGTGAGGGCAAGTCAGTTTACAAAGTCGACCTGGACATCTACATTCTCAGTGCAGACGGGGCGCTGGTGGACGCAGTGCTGCTGGCAGCTGTGGCAGCCTTACGGGACCTCACCCTGCCTGCTGTGAAACCTGCCAAGGCAAGCAGCGCCAGCAAGGCTGGGGCACCCAGCGAAGTAGAGGCTGCTGGAGGTGAAGCCGTGGTCGCCCACAAGCTGTCCATCCCTTGCTGGCCACTGAGTGTGACGTGCTGCATGCACAACCAGCATCTTCTGGTGGATCCCACGGCTGAGGAGGAAGCCATCGCCACCAGCACCATCTCAGTGCTGACAGATGCAGCGGGTGGCCTGCATGGTAAGCACTCATCATGTGGCATGGCAGGCACAATGCAAGCCTGCAAGGGTGCTGTCACATGCTGACTTGGCGACAGGGCTGTGCGGCACCCGGGGCTGTGGCAGGTCCATCCAACATGTTGATGGTGTGTAGCTCACTGCATGCCATCATCATCTCTATCACCATCGTCATCATTGCATGGCCATCGCCTGTCAATGACATCGTGACATGCACACACGTTTGCCCCATGCCATGCAGCATGTGTGCGGGGGTTAGAGCGCAGTAAGGTTGATGTGAGCCTGGTACACCTGGGAGTGGTGGGTTGCTGCCTGCCTGCTTACCTGCCTTCCTGCCTGCCCACACACTGCCTTCCTGCCTGCCCACCCGCTAGGCCTCTGGCCATGCACACATTCTAGTGTCTGTGACGCAGGGCCTGCGTGACCCCAGTGCCCAACAGGGACCTCCACTGCACCCCGCTGCCACCGCATTGCCTGCAGGTGTGTTCAAGTCAGGTGGGGCGGCCACAGCCTCC
Source organism: Haematococcus lacustris (assembly GCA_030144725.1). Classification (NCBI taxonomy): domain Eukaryota; kingdom Viridiplantae; phylum Chlorophyta; class Chlorophyceae; order Chlamydomonadales; family Haematococcaceae; genus Haematococcus; species Haematococcus lacustris. Next base: position 1,668,030 of record JASKMD010000011.1, read on the forward strand.
CCTGCCATCTTGCTGCAATGCATTGAAAGTGCCAAGCTACGGTGCAAAGAGGTGCTGTCCCTCATGCAGCAGGCAGTTGATGCAGCGGACGCGGCCATGCAAGCATGAGTTCAGGCTTGCATGCACCGCTGCAAAGACCCTCATGACCTGGGCTGGCGACACACAGAGAGCAGACAAGATGGTGTTGGAGGGTGTGCCACTTTCTAAGCACAGAGGTCACGCAGGGAAGCAAGGGGAGCAAGAGCAGCAAGGCAGCAAGGCACAAGGCAGCAGGGGTAGCATGGCACCTGGCATAGCAACACCATGCAGCGGCCATTGTAGGAAGATTCACACTATTGCAAGGAATGAAGAGGAGTTCCAAGTGAGCCAGCGTCGCATTCCCAGGAGCTGACCACCCACGATGGACAGGCACAATGGCAGGTTAGGTTCCTGCATGGCGTTGTGCACGGGCTGAGATGTCGGCTGCTAGTTGTCGGCTGTGACTTGTCAATTTGCATGTCCAGGTTACTAATGGTTTAAGCCGTCAGCCGTTAGGCTGATAGGCCGCCCCCCCCCTCTAGGGGTTCGGGACTTTCTGTAACGCATTTCATAGCAATGTGCACAAACAAAGGTGCATATGGGCTCAACATGAAGTCATGCAAGTTCTCATTATTGTTCTGTAAAGTCATGGCAAACTCCGGGCGCTCCCTGATGGAACTCTTGGCTCCCTAAAATTGCTCAGCGGCCATAACAGGCCAACAAAACTTATTCAACAAGGAACAACATGTTGGGCTGTGGGTAATCTCACTCAGCTACTACAAACACGTTGTAGCATCCTCGGTCGCACCCTTGATGACTACCACCCCCACCCCGATGGCACTCGTTCCTGGGGCAGACCCCCTTGACCACTGGGCACCTCATCAAAACTAACAGCTTAGTGCTTATATGGCTAACAGCCTGTGTAAACCACTAGGGCCTATGCATTGTTGCGGGCCCGGCCATCAATGCCCCGCCGGTACTCAGCAGCCCGGTGCAGCCTCTGCCTAACCTTGGGCAGCCGGTCATTGACCCGCTTGTAGCCCTGCTGGTACTCCTTGCCAACGGGGGGCAGAGCCTCCCTGTCCTTCCAGCTGCACAGCTCCAGGGGGCGCTGCATGCTCTCCCCAATGCGCTGGAAGTTGAAGCAGGCGTTGGTGTCCCGGTCCAGCCACCTGCCCCATGAAGGAGCCTGGGGTGGTGGCACTGGGCCAGGTGCAGCAGGGAGGGGCTGGGCAGGGGGAGGGGGTGGGGCCTGGGCTGGGGGAAGGGGAGGGGGGGCATGGGCAGGGGGAGGGGCAGGGGGGTCCTGTGCAGGGGCAGGGGGGGGTCCCTGGGCAGGGGCAGGGGGGTTGGGCGGCACCTGATGGCACCACTGCAGGCCCCGCACATACCGTCAAGCTTTGCGGCTTTGCGGCTTACCGGCTGCACTCTGTGCGGGGCGCTTGCGTTTCTTATTCCGCGACATTTGAGGGCTTCAGCAACATTATCCAAGCGCAGTGGCCGTGCGGGGTGGTACATCAGGTCGCCATCCAACCAGAGTGCTGGCACCCGGAATGAGGCGGAAGTGATGTTACACAGTTCACACAATGTAGAGCCCTAGGTCAGGCTCGGGTTTCTATGACAGCAACTTCTCCCCTGGCTTCTATGTCAGCAACTACTTTTTCATTACCCATAGGTTACCAGGCAGTGGCAGAGGAATCAGACCTCTGCGGTTAAGGTGGCCCAGCACCCAGCGGGGCCAGCACCCACTGCCTCATGCAAGCGGCCAGGAGTGGACAGGCCTAAAGTCAAATTTACTGCTTGTGTATGGCTGGGAGGCTGGTTCAGCTCCAATCCAAGTACAGGACGCACCCACTCTCCCAGCCCCCAGCACTGACCAGTTGACAGACCATTGAACCTGTCAGCCCCCTTGTCCCTCACTCGGACCTCCATTTGAGCCGGACCAGTAGTGGCCACTAGCAGCCACTGTCGGCAATACTAGTGGGCAATACTAGTGGCCCGGCTCAAATAGTGTTGATGGGCTGTGTGGAGTATACCCAACGCACATGGACATGATGCATAAGTGCCTACCACCTACATCATTGCCTGACCCCTGAGGGCTATTGTGTAGAGTTGTCATGACAAAACATGCGCTAACAGCTCAAGAATGGGGCACACACTACTGTGCCACAGCAGGCTGCTGCTGCTGCTGGGCCTTGGGTGGCTTGTCTCGCAGCCGCTTGTAGCCCAGGCCAGGGTACTCCTTGCCCTTGGCTGGCAGAGCTCCCTGGTCTTTCCAGTAGCACAGCTCCAGTGGACGCCACCTGCTCTCCCCAATGCGCTTCATTTACAATGCTGCGTTGCAGTCCCTGTCCAGCCACCTGCCTGGCTGTGGTGCTGGTATGGCTTTGGCAGCCTTGCCCTTGCCCTTGGTGGGCTGGGTGGGATCAGCTGCCTGCTCAGCCTTGGTGCGCTTGTTGCGCTTGGCTGGCAGGGGAGTGCTGGGCCCTGGCTCTAAGGCTGCTTACGGTGTGGCTTCCTGGCTGCTGAGTGGGGCCTGTGGGGGCTTGCGGGGGGCCACTACCGGGCACCACATCAGGCCCCTCACTGGCTGGTCACGCTGCTGGCTCCAGGCTGGGCGCACCAGGCGTTGTTCCACCTGCCCTCCACCTGCCCTTACAGCAGTATGGATTGGTTAGAGGCTAAGGTGTGGGACTGAACCTGTCAGCCACAAGATTGCAACATGAGAAGCTACACCTGTCATGACACTGCCCAGTGCGGGCCTCATCCTGCGGAGGTTGGCCTTATCTCTACAACAGCTGATGCATCCCGGCATGCGCTTTTGCTTGGCGTAGGCCATCGTTGTACCAGTGCTGATAATGGCCTTATGTAGCGTGCTAAGAGCAGCGCCGACAACCGATAACTACCTTCTTTCCCACAGCATGACACGGCCAGGGTTTAGAACGTTTCCCCCGAGGAGTCGAACCTCTGAAGCAGGTGTGCACGAAGGCCCACCTGCCCCTTTCGCCCACCATGTCACACTGCAGTACAGAAGTACCGTGAGGCGAGCTAGGCTTCGAGGAGCCGTTCGCTACACCTTGAACTGCATTTCTCGGTGGCAGGGCAGCCGCTTTGTCACAGGTCTATGCACAGGCCAACAAAACTTATTCAACAAGGAACAACATGTTGGGCTGTGGGTAATCTCACTCAGCTACTACAAACACGTTGTAGCATCCTCGGTCGCACCCTTGATGACTACCACCCCCACCCCGATGGCACTCGTTCCTGGGGCAGACCCCCTTGACCACTGGGCACCTCATCAAAACTAACAGCTTAGTGCTTATATGGCTAACAGCCTGTGTAAACCACTAGGGCCTATGCATTGTTGCGGGCCCGGCCATCAATGCCCCGCCGGTACTCAGCAGCCCGGTGCAGCCTCTGCCTAACCTTGGGCAGCCGGTCATTGACCCGCTTGTAGCCCTGCTGGTACTCCTTGCCAACGGGGGGCAGAGCCTCCCTGTCCTTCCAGCTGCACAGCTCCAGGGGGCGCTGCATGCTCTCCCCAATGCGCTGGAAGTTGAAGCAGGCGTTGGTGTCCCGGTCCAGCCACCTGCCCCATGAAGGAGCCTGGGGTCGTGGCACTGGGCCAGGTGCTGCAGGTAGGGGCTGGGCCTGGGCAGGGGGATGGGGTGGGGCCTGGGCTGGGGGTAGGGGAGGGGGGGCATGGGCAGGGGGAGGGGCAGGGGGGTCCTGTGCAGGGGCAGGTGGGGGGTCCTGGGCAGGGGCAGGGGGGTTGGGCGGCACCTGATGGCACCACTGCAGGCCCCGCACATACTTAGCATGCCGCAGGCTCCAGGCTGGGCGCACCACCGGCCATGCGCTGCTGGGCTGCTCAAACACAGCCACCTCGGCAGGCAGCAGCTTAATGCCGCTGTGGTGGGGACCACGCATCAGATGCTCAAGCACCCGGGCGGTTGTCAGCAGCTCCATGGCATCTTTGATCTGTGACAGCAGCTTGGGATCCAAGATGTTGAGCTGCACTGGGGGGGGCAGCTGCGCTGGGGCGGCTGCAGAGCGGGGGGAGCTGCGTGTGGGAAGGCGGGGGTGAGTATAGGGAGGGCAAGCTGGGTCAGGCGGGGGAGGGGGGCCCGGGGCAGGACCTGCTGCTGGGAAGCCTGCAGTAGGCTGGCCTAGGAAGGACTGGAGCAGCATGGAGAGGCACAAGACCGCTGTTAGGCAGCACTGCTTGCTGCCCATGGTCATACGCTTGTTCATCTCCGCCACAACTGCGTCTACTTGAGCTGGGCTGAAATCAGGCAGCGCTGCCTCCACGAGGCCACGAATGGCAGCTTTGATGACCTGTCGCCGCTCTCCAACTACCACTTGCTGCCCACTGCCACTGGCACCTACATACATGGGACGGCATAGCACACGCGCAGCAACTTGATGTCGCAGTATCGCGTGGTGCACACTGCGTCGCTTCGTCAGGGGGGCCTAGTCTTTCGTCAAGCTTTGCGGCTTTGCGGCTTACCGGCTGCACTCTGTGCGGGGCGCTTGCGTTTCTTATTCCGCGACATTTGAGGGCTTCAGCAACATTATCCAAGCGCAGTGGCCGTGCGGGGTGGTACATCAGGTCGCCATCCAACCAGAGTGCTGGCACCCAGAATGAGGCGGAAGTGATGTTACACAGTTCACACAATGTAGAGCCCTAGGTCAGGCTCGGGTTTCTATGACAGCAACTTCTCCCCTGGCTTCTATGTCAGCAACTACTTTTTCAGGTCTATGCACAGGCTGACAGCTGACATTGTCAGTGACAACAGGGACAGTCAGCTCAGTCACTGGCAGAGCATGTCAGCGGGCTGCTGGCGCCCAGCACTAGCGTGGACCCTACCAGCTGCTGCTCAGAGACGGACCATGGACCAGGGACGGACACCCAGGTGACAATGCCAAGGCACATTTGTTGATGTGCATGGATGTTGTGCGTGGATGCACAAATTAGACAGCTGCATCGGCGCCTCTGCTTGAGACTTTTGTGTTCTTCCATCAAGGTTTTGCTTCGAACCTGCACACCGCTTTCTGCTACTCAATTAATGTTGTACGCTATAGGGGTCAAACATTAGCGAGCCGCGTGCCTAGGAAACGGCTCGTCAACAACCAACGTGTGTGGTGCATGAAAAGGCGGGGAGCAGAATATGTCCGCGCGTGGGGATGACTTGGTGCTGCAAGAAGGTAGGCTCCAATCTCGCAGTTGAAGCAACAGCACAGCTGCTCACACTCGCTCTTACGCCGCTCAGGTGACGAGGAGGTGCAATACATCACGCTGGAGTTGCCTGCCAATGTCCCCGAGGAATGGCTGAAGCCAGGAGCAGCCTTGACCCTGCAGGTAGGGCTGGTGGTGCTGAAGTGGAGCAGCAGTAGCATAGCAGTGGACATCTCGGCTGTGCTACCCCGCCATCATGAAGCTCAACAAAGTCATATTTGTCAGGTTTGGGTACTTGTGCACAGGGCCTGGATACAGACTACCCTACACTCAAATTTCCCCAGGGGCCAGTGCTGAAAGGCATCTATGGCCCTACGCTAGGCACAACCATGGTGTTTGCCACTACACCTGGTCAAGGTAGCCAGGAGGAGGCCTCTGTGCCACCAGGGGCGAGCTTTGTTGGGCTGGCTGAGAGCAAGTTGGTGTTCACGCAGGCTACAGGGCCTCAAGTGAAGCCGGGCACAGCCAAAGCTGCACGGAAAGGGACCACAGCCACATGAACCGCCTAAAACCTGCTGCCTTCTAGTCTGATCGGGAATAGAGCAGCGGTGGGAGGTGTCTGAATGTGCTGTCAGCCCCTCTCCCTTCCCACACCCCTGCCACCATGCAGCCAGCTGCCCGCCTGCTCATAGACTCTGCTAGTCTATGGAACTCCTGTCACCAGCGTCATGACACCTTGTCAGGCAGCACATTGGCAATGCCTGGTAACTGCAATGGGGCCTCCTGGGTCTGGCTTTGGAGCTGAGCTGGTGGTCTGGGCTGATGCCAACGTTAGGCATTCACTGACTGGGCTACACGGTTCTGAGGTGGTCTCGCACCACTTCGGCTGTCAGCCATCAGGCTGCTTGGTCGCCCTCAAGGGGTGTAACCGTCAGCCTGATTTGGCTGCTTGGCCTGGCCCTCTGGACTTCAGCACGAGAACTGGCGACCCTCTCCATGGCAGCATGCAACTCGTGGCTGGGTGTGCACGCATTTTGAGTCACCACCGCATGCTCTGGAAGGTAGTGTGTCGGAATCCCTGCGCACCCTTCGATCATTGATTGTTTCAGATCCTGCTTCAGGTCATAGGACGATGGAATGTAGCACTGCATCCACGTCGGACTCCCCTGTGAGCCAGGCGATAGCTTCAGCTCATTAGCTCTAGTGGGCAAACCATGTCAAACCATGTAAAGCGGCAATGCCACCCTAAAGATGCTCTGGTCTCATGCTGTTTTTACCTTGTTTGTGCACAACAAGACCGACTCATGAGTCATGACTTGTTGTCGAACCTCGTCTATGTTGTGACCAAACAGTTATGCAGATGGGGGTAGCTAGCATACGAGGCTCTGTGTTCATCTGCGACATGTTTTTGAGCATACATGGATGTAATTGCGTGCACCAATACGATGATGTAGCCATCCAGCAAGGTTGACATCGCGCTAGCTCAAATAACCCTGGAGGCCCGGTTCTGCGACCAATGTGAACCTGTGGTTGCACGGTGGAGCGATGCAGCCTGCCCTTGCCGCGCATCGGCTATGGCTACGACCTCTTCTCCAAAACAGCGCTGCGACGTCCGCGTGGGCGCGCGGCTTTGCGCTCGACACGCAGGTGTGCCCAGCTACATGACACACTGCTCTCTGCCAGCTGAACCGCACAATGTCCGCTGTGACGAATGGTTAGCCCACAGCGCGCAGGGGACACAGCAGCTGCTGGCTGACTTGAGCAAGCCTCCACGCAGCCTACAGTACGATGGCAGGCCCCCGCCCATTCGTGAGGAGGTGCGCTGGCAACGTCTTGCACATAGGAGCGCCCAGGGGCGCCGTGGCCACAGCCCAGCAATTCAGACAGTTCACAGCCTAACACACTAAGCTTGCAGCGTCCACTGTGTGAAAAGCTATGTTTGGGATAGAATAACACAGCTGTGTTGTGATGCAAGCCAAGAACCTGGCAGTCATGTGTGGTGGAAGTAAATATGCTTTCATCTTTTTCTTCACCTTCTCTCCTCACTCCCACCTGATGCCAGATACGCCAGTCATTCCTTGGGCGCATGGCGCTGAAGCTGTTGCTGTACGACAACAAGTGGAACCAGCTGGTTGTGGGTCAGTGAGCCGCGCACTGCCTGCCAGTCAGCCACGGAAGGTGCAGGGCAGCAGGGGAGCCAGGGCCAGGTGTGGGGGCATGCGAGGTAGGGCCGGCCGGGGCAGGGGCGTGTGCAGCTGGGCCAGTTGTCGAGGTGTCAGCCAGCGGCAAACTGCTCACATTGGCACTGGCAGTGGGGTGACCAGCACCCACTGCACTGCACCAGTGGCCAAGAGCTCCCCCAGCAGTGCCCCAGTCCAGCAGCGCAGTGCAGTGGCTGGGGGGGACCTGGGCCTATTCCACACTGCTTTGACGCAACGCATGCATGGACGCTGCCTGCATGCTCGTGTGTGTGCCTGCCCGCCTGTGCCAGCGTGACCCTGGGCTCCAGCCTCGGCAGCAGGCTGCATGCTGGCTCATGCAGGGCATCAGCTGGCTTGACTAGCAGTTGTGACAGTCACGTCCCTGTTCACGTTAGCATCTTTCTGCCCGACGCATGCCAAGCTGCCAGTGTGCGGCAGGCCTGCGCTTTCTTGCAAGTGTGTCATCATCCTGGCACTGGCTCAGGTCCAGACTCAAGTGGTGATGGCATTGCTGCGGCAGCATGTGCTGCCACACACCATCCCTAGCCTTCACCACCCCTGGTGAGAGGAGGTCAGTGCTGTGCTGACTGGCTGGCTGCAGGTGGGCAGGTGCTGTATGACGCCATCAAGGAGCAGGTGGACGACGGCGCTCTTCATGAGGGTAGGTGGAGTGGGGCAGGGGGCAGGGCAACAGCAGAGTCAAGGCTGAGCTGTCAGGAGGCAGGGCCAGCATTAGGGGCAGGGGCTCAGGCTCATGCTGGGCATTGGCGCCCCAAGGCACATGCCAAGCTGTTGACAACAGTGCGATTGAGCCAGCTTCTGCCCTGACAGCCGTCCTGCAGCTTTCCTGTAGTGGAGGCTGGCTGTGCTGCTGTGTGCTGCCGATCCCGCCCCGTGGTGCGGTTGGTGGCTCAGTTGGTAATGGGTGATTCCGCAACGAGTGGAAGGTTACGGGTTCAAGCCCACCTGACAACGTAAGAAAACTGCTCTGGTGGGTTGGTTTGCAAGGTGACCACGCGGCCCCAGACGCCAATTTCACTTAACTCACGCCCGTTGGCGAGGGCGTAGTCTTTCTTTCTTTCTTTCTGCTGTGTGCTGCGCTGGTCACTGCAGCACCTGCGTCCTTGTTACGTTTTCCTGTTGCCCTGTTGGGCAATGTGGTCTCCACCTCGCTGCTAATTAAGCTGCCCCCTGCTGTCCCCTGCTTACTGCCATGCTGTGTTGCTCAGCATTCGGCATGGACGCGGGTGTGTTCTACTCCACCTACACACTGCTGTCAGTGCACGTGTGGCTGGTCATCAACCGCATGAGCCACCGCACGGACAAGGAAGCGCAGTTCTTCCGCCAGCGCTTCTACAACCACTTCAATACTGATGTGGAGAAACGCATTTATGCCGCAGGGGTGCAGGTGGGGCAGGGCAGGGCAGGGCAGGGCAGGGCAGGGCAGGGCAGGGCAGGGCAGGGCAGGGCAGGGCAGGGCAGGGCAGGGCAGGGCAGGGCAGGGCAGGGCAGGGCAGGGCAGGGCAGGGCAGGGCAGGGCAGGGCAGGGCAGGGCAGGGCAGGGCAGGGCAGGGCAGGGCAGGGATTCTGCAAGGTGGGAGCGAGGCCACACACCTCACGTTTGCAAGGCCAGGGCTCATGCCTCTCCCATTGTGTGTGTATTGGGGTGTGGAGGTTGAGGCAGCTCAGCATGCTAGCAGGTGTGGAGTGCCGTGAGGCTGTGCCATGAGGGGCAAGGGGCTGGTTGGCTGTTGACTCGAGGAAGATGCTTGACTTGGCGTCTTCAACCACTCCATGGCGGAGAGCGCATGCCCAGCACCTGAAAGCTCCGGCTGCAGGACTGTAGTGTAGAGCTGCCACTACCTGCTGTCTGCCCCACCCTGGCCCTGGCTGCCCTGGCCTGCCCTGCCCCATCCTGACCCTGGCTGCCCTGGCCTGCCCTGCCCCACCCCGACCCTGGCTGCCAGGTGGGCGTGAGCAAATGGGCCCGCAAGCTGGAGAACATCTTCTACTCCTCCTCCTTGTCCTTTGACCAGGTAAGGCCAGCCCAGCTGTGCCGCTGACCCACCCCCTGGCAGGGCCCATCAGCCTGTGGTACCAGTGCCAGTTGCCCTGTGCAGAGCCAGACGTGGGCAGCAGCCAGGCACATCAATAAAAATGCCAGTGGTGCTGGCCTCGCTTCCCTTGTGCCGCAGCTTGCACCCCCTGTCACTCACCTATGTCACACTTTCAGGGAACCTATGTTACACTTTCAAGGCAGCAGCCAGGCAGAGCAGTGACCGCAATGCTGGCATTGCCTCTCTTATGCCGCCCCTCATATCCCAGGAGACTCGCCCACAACACACATCACACATGCAGCTCCAGCCATCCCTCACAGTGCATAGCCCGCACAAGGCTAGCCTTTGGAGAGGGAGCAGTCACTGCCTTGCCTCTCATGTCCCGGGTGGACCTCCTGACATCATCCTACTGTGACCCAGACTGGCCAACAGTCCTCCTCCTGACCTCCTCAGCACCTCCTCCTCACTGCTCACCACCTGGCCTGGCCTGGCCTGGTCTAGTCTGCCAGGACCAAGAGTGCTGTCGTGTACTGCTACTCCCACACCCTCTGCCACCAACCTCGCCTGCCTGGCCTGCCTGGCCTGGCTGGCCTGACAGGTGCTGCGCAGAGAAGGCACTGAGACCATGGAGGGCGTGGTGTTGCGCGAGTTCTTTGGCAACGACACCGCCAACATTGTGCAAGCCCGCCTCCTAGCAAAGTACCTCACGCATGAGTTGTACTGCATGCAGGTGGGGAAAGAGGCAGGGAGCAGCCCCTGGCAGGCCGAGCTTGACATGAAGCTGTCAGCTAGCCTTGGCCTGGCAGCCTTGCGCAGCCTGCGGCCAGTGTGAAGCAGGCAGCGGCAGCGTGTCACGCCATTTCACAAGTCCTGACTTCGCACTACTGAACTGATCTGCTACCGCCAGGCTGTCTCTTCTGAGCCTTCCCTGCCTGGCCCCTGCCTGGCCCCTGCCTGGCCCCTGCCTTGCCCCTGCCTGGCCCAGCAGCAGCCCTGGTGTGCCGTGTGCCTGCTGACTGCTGACCTGGTGCCTGTTGGCTATTGGGTGCAGTTGACGGATGAGAGCGCCGTGATGCAAGGGCGCGTGCAGTTCAGCCGGGAGCCGTTTGCTGCCATACGCGCACTGCGCAGCCCGCCATGACGCAAGGAACCCAGGCGCCCTGGGAGGGGCTGTCTCAATGGCATCACCTTCAGCCCAGGCTGCACAACCTGCCCCACATAGTCATGGCATGGTCACTTCGACTGCAGCCACTTTGACTGCTGCTACAGCTCTCACCGTTGCCCTTAGTTGCAGCCACAGCCAGGCCCAGCTCTGTCTCAGCTGTCAGACACTGCCGCAGGCAGCAGCAGCAGCGACAGCCACAAGCAGGGGGGCCCCGCCCATGCTCCAGCCTTACGCCTGCTGTCACAGTGGCAGCCAGGTGGTGTGGAGGGCCAGGCGGGCGGTGCAGGGCGCCAGGATGCGTGTGGCTGCTGGGCAGGGCTACTGGGCCTGGCTGGGTGAGTCAGGGTGGGCCCAGGCGCACGGGTTCCCTGCAGTGTCGGTGTGGGCCAAGGCTGACACGAAGGGCAGAGAAGCTCACGTGCATGGAAATGGGGATCAGGGGCTGGAGGTGTGGGCCAAGGCGAGGGCCAAGGAGTGAGCCAAGGGCGGAGGAACTTGTGGTGCATGAGGAAGGGGGGCAGGGGCTGGAGGTGTGGCCCGTACCCAACTCCAGCCCACACACCCTGCCTGGGTCCGGGCTCGGCTATGGCTTTACTGGCTCGTCTGCGGGGGGGTGGGCCCCTCACTGCCAGAGCCCCAGGCTGCATGGGAGTCAGCAGTGAGCAGTGCTCGCACTCGGGCCCGTGTGTGTGCCTGCCACTGCGTGTATAGCTAGGCAGTTATGTGGGTCACGCTGCCTGGTGTGTCAATGGCCAGGCCACTGCAGCTAATCTGCTGAACACAAGCCAGCGCCTGTGTGGCCACAGGCTGGGCATTCAACATTATTCAGGATAACTTCACACCACGTGACACCACGTGCTGGTGGCCGCCTCGCATCCTCCCAGGCCGCCCTTCCTGCCCTATGGGTTGCTCGTTTGACTTGCAATTGTCTTGTCACGATGGCTCATGCCGCTGAAGCTGACATTGTCAGCCGTGGGCTGCTTTTGCAATGTGAATGGGTTCACCGTAACGTGAGGGAGGCCTCAGAGGAGCGTGCTGCGGCTGAGGATGTAACAGGTGTCCCGAGACGCTTGTTACGCTGACAGTGAATGGCCCTGATGACCACGGCGGTGCACAGAAGGTACCGATCAGTTCCGTTCAGCGATCAGTTACACCGTTTCACATCCTTGTCCCATGGCTTGGTGGGAATGCATCGTGGAATATCAGGTGCTTGAGCACATATGAAAATGCGAGCGTACACAACGATCACGTTTCCGTCGCTAGTACGGCGCGTCTGCCGTGTGGTGAGTCACGATCGCTTCACCTCAGCGCCGCCTATACCTGTACAGCCTGCGTCCGCGCGCATGACCGACACCCCCGTGCCGTACAGCTTCTCCAACGCCTTGATCGCGCTCTCCTCCGTTTGAATGTGTTGTATTGCCTGCGGCCTCAGCGGCTCAGGGACATACCACTTGGTGGCGGGAGGGCTCGAACCCAACACGGCCGTCCCGCCGCTTGATGCTTTGGCGGAGCGCTCCCTTCCGCCTGCCCAGACTGGCAGGGTAGCTCGCCGCTTTTCTTGTTCCACCTGCGCGTCCGCAGAGGCGTCGAGATGGCAGCAGCAGGCTGTGCTGCTGGGATATACAGCATGTGCAGACGATGAAAGGGAGGGCAGTCGGACAGGGAAGCACAGATGCATTGACTTCCCTTCTCCCTCTCCCTCTCCCTCTCCCTCTCCCTCTCCCTCTCCCTCTCCCTCTCCCTCTCCCTCTCCCTCTCCCTCTCCCTCTCCCTCTCCCTCTCCCTCTCCCTCTCCCTCTCCCTCTCCCTCTCCCTCTCCCTCTCCCTCTCCAGTGCCAGCTGTTGCATGCATGCAAGTTTAGATGCTGTCCCTTTCCCTTCCCCCCCCCCCTCCTCCTCCTCCCCTCCTCCCTTCCTCCCCTCCTCCCCACCTCCCCTCCTCCCCCTCCTCCCCTCCTCCCCTGCTCCAGTCTCTCCCCACCCCTCACCTGAATGTCTCGTAAGGACAGCTGCGGCGCCAACCCCCCCGGGGGACTGCTGCCAGGCACTACCCCGCCCCAGACCTTGGCTGCAGAGCTGGTGCCCGGGCTAGAGGGCGGTCCAGCCCTGCTGCTGCTCCCTGACCCACCTGCTGCTGCAGCTTCCCTGCCTTGCCTGCCCGCCTCACGCTCCTTCCCCTGCCCAGCCCCTTGACCCAGGCTATTGAGGGAAGTGCTGCTGCCACGACTGGGTTTGGGCACAATGAAGTCAGCTAGCGACAAGCCAGCCCGGCCTGACCCAGGCAGCCCCTGCCCCTGCCCTTGCCCCTGGGCCCCTGACTGTGAGGTGGAGGTGACAGCAGGGGCTAAGGGAGTGCGGGAGGAGGTCAGGGAAGGTGGTGGGGCTGAACCAGGGGTGCGGGAGGCGCCCTGACCCTGGCTGCCGCCACCGGTGTGCAGGTCCCAGCCTGCCCGGGTGCTGCCTGCTGCCCCGGCCCCGCTGCTGCTGACTGCCAGGAGACTGGGGTTGGAGGCAGGAGGGGGGAAGAGCTTGTGCCCGCTGCTTGAGTGGATGCTTGGGTTGGGCACGCTGTCCTGGCTGAGTGCCGCATGAGGGCCAGGAGTGGCAGAGTGCAGGGAGAAGGGGACTGGGCTGCCAGCGGCTGCCTGGAAAGGGCTCATGTCAAACTGGGGGGTCAGGTTGGCGGGAGTGGCAGCGGGCTGGGGGGCGCCTGGGCGGCTGCAGACATACAGGAAGTCAGGCAGAGGGTGTGGGTGTAGGGTGTAGGGGGTGTAGGGGGTCAGAACAGCAATTTGAAGGGCCGAGGGGGAGGGGGAGGGGCCCATGGAAGTCGCTGTCACACGCAATGCCTTGCCAAGACAGCAGCATAACTAGCAGCCAGCAGCAAAGCACACTCCATGCCATGACAGCAGCATAGCAGCAGGCCACAGCGCGCGATCAGACCAGGACAGCACCTACCCTTTGCCCACTGGCGTTTTGAAGCTAGCCCCCTGCTGTTCTGCCGCTGCTCCACCCTTCCCCTGCCTCTTGCCGGCCCCTCTGCCCCCCGCCGCTGCGCTGATGCTGCCAGAGGGCAGCTGTGGACCCAGCAGTTCCCTCAGCGCCCCCAGGGGGGCACCAGAGCCCTGCTGCTGCTGCCCCGCCCCTGCCTCCACCCCTGCTCCTGGGCCACGCGGCCCCTGCCCACCCGCACCTGCACCCGCTGCTGCTGCTGCTGCTGCAACCTGGGCTGCAGCCACCCCCGCATCCCCTGGCCCCAGGCCAGCGCACACCAGTGGGGCTGGAGCTGCAGCAGCCAGGCCTGCCCCGCCCCAAGCTGGAGCACGAGGAGGGGGCTGGGAGGCCGGGGTGCTGGCCAGGGCTATCACAGCGCCCTGAGAGCCTGGGCGGGGCAGGCCGGGTGGGGTGGGGTGGGCCTGGCTGACGGCTGCCCCCCTGGCGCCCAGAGGAGGGGGCAGGGGGGCGCTGCCTTTGTCAAGAGCACCGGCTAGGAACATGGCCAGGTCCCCCTTGCGGGCGCTGCCCCGCTCCCTGTCCCTGCTGCTGCCCTTGTCAGGCCCACCCCCTGCTGCTGACCCAGGGCCGATGGTGGCCGCTGGTCCCACTCGGGCAGCAGGAGCAGCAGCAGATGAGGGGGGGAGGGGGGCAGCGGGAGGAGGGGCAGAAGCGCTGCTGGGGGCCGCTGCCTCTGTTGCCGCTGCAGCAGGAGGGGTAAGGAGGGCACCTCCCCTGCTGCTGCTGCTGTTGTTGGTGGTGTTGGTCGTGGCTGTCAAGGTTTGGGGGGGGAGGGGGGCATCCAGCCTGTGGCCACAGGCCCCATCAGCACCAGGACCCCCTCCTGGCACTGCTGCTGCTGCTGCTGTGGGGGGTATGGCGGCAGCAGACCTTGCCGCAGCCACACCACTGATTGTGGTAGGGGCAGGAGGGGTCCCTCCGGAGGCGCCCCCTGCTCTCCCCCCAGCCGCCCTGCTGCCTGCCACCCGCTCAGGCCCAGGCCCAGCCTGCACTGGAGGGACGGCAGGTCGTGCGCTACTAACCGCAGCCAGCCTGGCTGTGACTTCGTTGGCAAGGTCCAGCCCCTTCAACACATGGGCCACTGACGCCCCAGCTTGCAAGGCTGCCAGCGCTTCTTGCAGCGCAGCTCGCTGGCTGAGTCGCACCAGCTGCTGACTGTTCAGGCTCAAGACTTTCGATGCGCTGGCAGAGCCATCGAGCCCGCCGCGACCGGCTGACGAACCTTCCGACGCTTGTCCCGATGAGGATCGCGCACCGGACTCGGTGGCCACAGAAGAAGCTGCGACCGCAGCGCGCTCTTGCAATGTCGCGATCTGTTGCAGCTTTTTGACCAGGGTGCTGGCTAACCTCACGCTGGCGGCTTCTGCAGCGGCGGCGCCGGTCGCGCTTCCGTGCGATCTGAAAAGCTGCTGGCTCGGGGCAGGCACCCCGGCCCCGCCCGTCGCGGCTCCAGGTATCCCGTGCGGAAGGGGAGGAGGCGGCAGATGCCGCGAATGACTGAGCGCCGACGACGCGGCGACGGCAACGTCTCCAACTCGCTGGGCTTGCACCACCGGCAGCAGCGCCTCGTAGGCCTGCTGACCCTCTAACCATGGCGGGACGCTGGTCGGACGACGGGCCAGCAAGCCGCAAGCCGCGGGGCCGCGAGCCATGCACGTGGAGGATAGCAGCGGCTGGCGGGGAAACCAGTCCAGCGCGGAGTCATAGCCGGTCCCCGATCCCGACCGGGGGTCCGGCGGAGTCAACCCGGCAGAAGCGCCCCAGGAAGAGGGTTGTGGGCCAGAACCTGACGGAGGTTGTGACCCGCCTGGTTCCGCCCCTGACGCACCCAGTTGACCTGACTCTAGGTACCTGGCAGCTGCACGAGCCACCCAACTGCCTGAGTCAAGACTGCTGCCCAGGGGGGTCCCCCCTAGGCCCCCAGCCGGCGCCCCCCTTCCCTCTACCCCTGCCTCCCAGCCACCGCCTGCCCCTGGCATCTGCCACCTGCCCCACTGCCCAGCCTCCGGGGTGGTAGTGCTGCTGCTGCTGACACTGCCGCCGCCACTGCTGCTGCCCGCACTGCTGCTGCCCTGCTCTGAGGGTTGAGGGCGGCGAGGGGTGGTGGTGGTGGTGGTGGTGGCCAGGGTGTGGTGGTGGTGGGGGGCAGGCTGCAGCCAGGCCTTGTAGTGCTGCTCCAGCTCAGCCAGCAGGTGGGGGGGCAGGGCCTGCAGGGGCCCCAGCCCCTCACACAGCACCAGGTCCAGGTTGCCTGCACCCACCGCCAGGGCGCACCACAGCACCACCATCATTCCCCTTCTATTCCCACCAGACAGCTGCCAACAGCTTTAACCGCCACGCATGGAGCCCCAGCACATGCACGCCATGTGCTGGGCATGCGCATCCTTGACCTTGAGAGCCCCAGGGACAGAGGAGGGGGAAGGAGGGAGGTGAAGGAGGCAGGTGACCACTGGCCCACCACCTGCTCTGCCTACCTGCACCCCCCCTCTCCAGCCGCCCTGACCTGCCACTCATCTGGCCACTGGCTGCTCCTGCCCTGTGTGAAAGCGCCTGCATGGCTGAAGCATCTGGAGGTGCACTCTGCAGCCTGACCCTGCCGCCAGAACACCTTCACTCAGCTCAAGCCCAGCTCAAGCCCCGCTCACTCAGCTCACTCAGCTCACTCAGCTCACTCAGCTCACTCAGCTCACTCAGCTCACTCAGCTCACTCAGCTCACTCAGCTCACTGGCCACCAGCAGCCCGCTGAGGTGCAGGTCACGCTCAGCAGCCTGCTCAGCGCCAGGCCTGCTGCCCACTCAGGCTCACCCACTCCTAGCCTGCACCTCACCACGAATCAGCAGGCAACCCCCTCCTGCCCCCCCGCCCTCCCCTCCCCTCCCCTCCCCTTCCCCCCGTCACCACTCACGGAGGATGGTGGTGAGGCAGAAGCTGCGCAGCAGCTGCGCCCCTGCCACGTCCGCATACTCCAGCAGCTGCAGGGCGCTGCGGGGCTCCACCAGCCGCTGGGCCACCACACGCTGCGACAGCACCTGCAGGCTGGGCACAGCAGCGCCAGCCCCCGCCCCCACAACCCCATCCCCAACCCCATCCCCATCCCACAACCTTGCTTTTTCTGAGGCCACTGACACTGCCCCTGGCCCCTGCTCCCCCACCCTGCCTGCAGCACCACTGCTGCCATCACCCCTGGGGAGGGGCGGGGGAGCAGCAGGGGGGGTGGAGGCGGCGGCTGGGCCCCACTGCCCATGCGCTGCTGGCAGCGCCCCCCTGGCTGTCCAGCTTCCAGGAGACCCTGGGCCGCTGGCCCCCTGCAGACCTGGATGCCTGCCGGCTGGCGGGGGCGCCCTAGCCTGCCCCTCCGCCCCCTCACCTCCCCCCGCACCCCCCTGCACCCCCCCCACTGCCCTGCCTTGCACCTCGCTCCATGACCCTCCTGCTGCTGGCCCGCCCACGGCTCCCCCCGCCCCTTCCACATCCTGCATTGGCTGGGCACCTGACTCAGCAGCCTGCCCCCCCTGCCCCCTCCTCGGGGCCCCACCTCGCCACCTGTCCCCCCTCCCCCCTCCCCCCTCCCCCTCCCCCTGCTCCTGCCCTGCGGCTGCGGCCTGAGGGGGGGTGGGGCTGGGGTCAGGCGGGCCAGCCAAGCTGCCAGGGTCCGGCACCGCCCAGCAGGTGAGCCCCAGGCAGTGGCTGTCCCCCAGCGCCGCCTGCACCACCCGGCACAGCCCAGGCACCCGCACCGCCCTGGCGCCCAGCAGCAGGCCCAGCCCTTTGGAACCCGCACCGCTGGCAGCCCCCCCAGGGGCAGGGCCAGGGGGTCCGGGGGGAGGGGGGGCCTCCTGCCCCTGCCCCTGACCTTGGCCCTTGCGGGCGGAGCCAGGCCCAAGGGCGGGGCTGGGGAAGGGGCCGAGGGCAGGGCTGGTGGCGGGGGGGGGGGGGGGCGGCAGCAGCGGCGGCGGCTGCAGCGTCCAGGATGTAGAGGTGGCCGTCGCAGGTGGTGGCCGCCAGCCGGGTCTTGCTGGCGGAGATGGAGGCCAGGCGTTGACCTGACAGCGCCCCACCCACCTCCTGTACCTGAGGTAGTCGGGGGGGAGGGGGAGGGGGGGAGGAGGGGAGGAGGGGAGGAGGGGGGGGGGGGGGTAGGTTCGCCATAGTATGAGTTTAGGAGGAGCAGAGGGCGGAGGAGAGACGGTTGGGGTTAAACACGGGTGGGGGGTGCTGTCCTTGCGTTCACCCCTGCCCCTCCCCCTCCCCCTCCCCCTCCCCCTCCCCCTCCCCCTCCCCCTCCCCCTCCCCCTCCCCCTCCCCCTCCCCCTCCCCCTCCCCCTCCCCCTCCCCCTCCCCCTCCCCCTCCCCCTCCCCCTCCCCCTCCCCCTCCCCCTCCCCCTGCCCCTCCCTCCTGACCTGCAGCAGGGGGTCAGCGGACCTCCAGGCCAGCAGCACCCCGGCCTTGGTGAGGCATCCGCTGACAGCAGCCCCCGCTGCCACCGCCACCCGCCTGGGGCCGCATCACCTGGGGGTGCTCCTTGTGGAACAGCAGCAGCGAGGGAGCCGGGGCAGCGCCTGAGGAGGGGGACCAGGCCAGGCCAGCGTCAGTTCAGGGTGGCAAGGGCTGTGAAAGAGCTGTGCAGCGGGGCGCGGTGCGGTGCGGGCAGCGCAAGATGATGAACAGTCCCCTCCAGCAGGTGAGGTAGGCGATGCTGGTGGGGGCAATGCAATGCAAGGGGCGCTAGGCGGAGTGGACCACCTCCTGCACCTAAGGCCTAAGGTAGTCGCACTAGGGGGCAATGCATGCCAGTGCCTTGCTTTGCATGCACATCAAAACATGTAATCCAAGCTTGATGAGACCACCTCCCTAAACCTCAGCCAAACCAGATCCGATCACATCTGATCAGATCAGATCAGATCAGATCGGGTGGCAGGTGTCCGCTGACCTGTCTTTGTACTGGCTTGGCCGCTGCCCCTGTGCTTGCTGCGTGCGGTGTCCCTGCTGCCGGCCAGCTGCAGGCGGCGGGGTGTGACCAGGGTGTGACCCCAGGTGAAGGCCTCCCCCTCCGCTGTGACCACCAGGCTGTGGTGCTTGGCCAGGCTGAGGCCCACCACCACCTTGCCCTGCAGCCCAGGTCGGCCAGCAGGGGTCAGGCCGCCAGGGCGCCACATCACAGCAGCAGCTGGCAAGAGCACAGCCTGAGCTGGCTGCTGCCCGCATGCCCAGCTCTGATGTTGTGGAAGCAGCTGCTGCTTGCTGCAGGGCCGGCACGGCTGGCAGGGCACGGCAGGGCAGGGCAGACACGGCACAGCCCTGAGACGAGGTCTCACAATTCGCACTTGTCACCGGCAGCAGCAGCAGCAGCAGCAGCAGCAGCAGCAGTGGGGCCTGAAGCCAGCCGTGGGGCCCCAGCTCCCCACCCCACCCCCCCTACCTCCCAGCCCCCCCAGCCCCCAGCCCACCTTCATGGCATCCACCATGCGGGGCGTGGGGTTGGAGGCGGAGTCGCAGGTGCCAAAGCCCAGCTGGCCGCTGCCATTTGCCCCCCAGGTGAACACCTCACCCCCCGCACTCAGGGCGGCAGAGTGCTTGTTGGCGGCGGCCACCAGCACCACACGCACGCGCTGCAGCCCAGACACCCTGCAGGCCCGGGCGAGCGGCAGCAGCAGCGGATGCAGCAGCAGCGGGCAGGCGGCGGTGCAGCAGGGACACAAGCAGCAGCAGGGGCACCCACCTTCCCCCTGCCCCACCCTCCCCTTCCCCTTGCCCTTGCCCCAGGCCCCTCCCCTCCCCTGCTCCTTCCCCCTGCCCCCACCCCACCCCACCCCACCCCCCTGCTGCTCCAGCTGGGCCTGCCCCACCTCTTGGGCACGGGCTGTGAGTCGCAGCCTCCATAGCCCAGCTTGCCGTCGCGGTTGCTGCCCCAGCTCCACACCTCACCCGAGCTGGTGGCCACCAGGGTGTGGTGCTTGGCGGCACACACGCTGCGCACCTGGGGGCACCACACAGCACAGCACAGCACAGCACCTGAGGACACCTGCAGGACACCTGAGCACAGCACAGCACAGCACAGCACCTGAGGACACCTGCAGGACACCTGAGCACAGCACAGCACAGCACAGCACAGCACACAGGGCGCGAGCGGGGCCAGGGCGGGCGGGTGAGAGGTGAGGGGGAGGGCACCACAGCTATCTAGCTCCCTGCCTGCCTGCCCGCCCTCATTCGGATGGCTGCCCCCCTGCACCACCTGCCCCTGCCCCACCTGCCGCTTGCCCAGGCCTGCCACCAGCCAGGGCTGGATCAGCGCTGCCGCCCCGCTGTGGATGTTGAAGTCCGGGTGGCCTGCAGGCTCAGGGGGGCAGGGGGAGGGCTGCACACAGCCTCGGCACAGGCAGCAGCAGAACACCCTCAGCTGTGGTGAAGGCAGGGGCAGGGGCAGGGGCAGGGGCAGGGGCAGGGGCAGGGGCAGGGGCAGGGGCAGGGGCAGGGGCAGGGGCAGGGGCAGGGGCAGGGGCAGGGGCAGGGGCAGGGGCAGGGGCAGGGGCAGGGGCAGGGGCAGGGGCAGGGGCAGGGGCAGGGGCAGGGGCAGGGGCAGGGGCAGGGGCAGGGGCAGGGGCAGGGGCAGGGGCAGGGGCAGGGGCCAGGAAAAGGTGCAAGGGGCATGGGCAAGTGGTGGGGGCGGGGGCAAGGCCAGGGGTCAGGGGCCGGGGCCCCGGGTCCAGGTGAGGGGATGTGTGTAGGTGTGAGGGGGCCTGCCCCGCACTCACCCAGGCGGCCGCCCCTGCCCCAGCCCCATGTCCACAGCCGGCCATCCTGCGCCACCGCTGCGCAGTGGAACTTAGCCGCTGACAGCAGCAGCGCGCCCTGCTCCCCCAGCGCCTCCACGCGCACTGGGTGCTGGGCATGGTCCGTGGAGCCTGGCAGCAGCCAGCAGGGGCAGCAGGGGAGCCTGGCCAAGGGCCCAAGACCAGCAGGGCCAGCAGGGGCAAGGACCAGGTGGGGTTGTAGGGCGGTGGGAAGGGCAGGGGGGGAACAGTGCACTCAGTCACACATCACATCAGTGGCCCCTCAGTCACACCCTTCAGCCCCTCCTCCTGACCCAGCCCCCGCCAGGGGCAACCATCTTGGCTCTGCGCCTGCCCCTGCCCCTGCCCGACTGCCCAGTAGGCTCCAGCTGCCCGCCCCTCTGCGGCCCTCACCAGTGCCCAGCTGGTAGTTGGCGCCGCTGCCCCAGCTGTACACTGCAGTGTTGGGCCGCAGGCTGCTGCGCTGCCCCGCCCCTGACCCGCCCTCAGGCAGCAGCTCAGGGCGCGGCAGATACAGTGCCAGCTCGCGGGACAGCAGGTCTAGGGGGGTGCGGCCCTGGGGGGAGCAGCAGCAGACACGGCAGAGGTAGGGGCGGGGCGCGGGGCAGGGCAGGGCAGGGCAGGGCAGGGCAGGGCAGGGCAGGGCAGGGCAGGGCAGGGCAGGGCAGGGCAGGGCAGGGCAGGGCAGGGCAGGGCAGGGCAGGGCAGGGCAGGGCAGGGCAGGGCAGGGCAGGGCAGGGCAGGGCAGGGCAGGGCAGGGCAGGGCAGGGCAGGGCAGGGCAGGGCAGGGAGTCCAGCGCTGCCTGACCTTGTTGTCCTGCAGCTCCAGCGATGCGCCTCTAGCCAGCAGCAGCACTGCTACCTGCAAGTGGCCCCAGTACAGCGCCTTGTGCAGCCCGGTCCTGCGCGCCAGCCATGGTGCAACACACACTGGTGGTCACTCTGATAGGGGCCCTCTCACAGGGCGGCAGGGTGCGAAGGGCTAGGCGCATCCGTGGCCCCACACAAGGGGGTGGCCTCACACCCATCGGGCACATGATAAGATAGAAATATAAGAAAAAAGACTACTTCAGCAGAGCTGGCGTGTTTGAAGGGAAGAGCTTCCGTATGGGGCACGGCCTGCTCCCCCCCCCCCCCATAGGTGAGTCAGACACATACAGACAGCCAGCCTTAGCCCCCTTGCCAGGGCCACAGCCCCACAGGGCACTCCACAGGGCACCGGTAAGCGCACAGCTAAGCTCGTTGCCCCGGGCAGGGGCAGGGGCAGGGGCAGGGGCAGGGGCAGGGGGAGGGGCAGGGGCAGGGGCAGGGGCAGGGGCAGGGGCAGGGGGAGGGGCAGGGGCAGGGGCAGGGGCAGGGGCAGGGGCAGGGGCAGGGGCAGGGGCAGGGGCAGGGGCAGGGGCAGGGGCAGGGGCAGGGGCAGGGGCAGGGGCAGGGGCAGGGGCCATCCTCCTACCAGCCTGACTCGGCATCAGCGCAGTCCACGCCGCAGCCGGCCTCCAGCAGCAGCGCCACAATGGGTGGGTGGTTGCGCCACACCGCCATGTGCAGTGGCCAGGACTTGCAGGCGCTGGGCCTGCGCTTGCATGCGTGATATCACACACTCCCACTCATGCATCACCCCAACATCACTCTTGGCAATTGCCATGTGATGATGAGCCTGGCCAGGTGAGAGCATCAGTCATGGCATCTGGTGAGTGAGATGTGTCGTAAAATGGTGTGATGGTGTGATGGTGGGAGCTGAGGCAGCGGTACAGGAGCACGGCAGTACATGCAGGAGCAACCAAGGTTGGGGCTGGCTGGCTGGGCAGCATTGCAAGCAGGTGTGTGTGTGTGGAGCAATGTGACGCCAAGTCTCAGGCTGGCTATCACAGCCCTCAGCCCACAGCCCGGCTCAACTGCCGACCAGGCCCCCTTCCCTAGGCAAACCTCCCACTTCTGCTCAGTGTCCGAGGTGATCAACACCCTGACTCATGGTCAACATCTTGCTGCAGTGCTAGATGCGGGCAAGGGTCTTGCAAGTGGCTGTAGGCGCCCAAGGCACAGCACTGCACATGGCCTGCAAGTACCCTGTGCATGTGCCCCTGACCCTGCAGCCACTGCCTGCCATGTGATGACACGAATGCATCACGTTCTGACCGACAGTACTTGTAGGCCCTGACCCTGGTCCAGCCCCTCATGTGTTGCTGTACGACGTATGGCTAGTTGGTGATTAGAGCCTCTCTTGACAGCCGCCCCACAGTGGGGGATGTGCGCAACTAAAGATAGCTGGGTCTGGGCAGGCTGTACTGCAGGCAGCGACGACTGACGACGGTTGATGTGCATATCGTGGTCACCACCTGTTGCCCAGCTGCCGTGCTGAACCCAAGGCGTGTGCCACCATCTCCGGCGTCCCATTCTTGACCGCCTGAAGCAAATCGCTGCCGCTCGCGCCGGTCATTAGCCTTGCCTCAAAGCATCGCGCCCTATCACTGCGGACTCGCGCCACGCCCTTGACTCGCAAGGCACGCTGCAGGCTGCGTTTTAGGTTGTGTGACCTGCGTAAACTGCGCAAACACACGCGGCCGCCACATCCTGGCATCTGGCGCGATGGCGGAGCCTCTGGACGATGCGGTGCTAGATATCCTCAGCGGCCTTATCTTGTTCAAAAACCGGGCTGACGCCCAGGGTTGGCGTGATGCCTTTGAGAATATGCCAGTGTACCTTGAGGTGGGTGCCGCTGAGCAGCCTACAGCAGGCAGGGCGTGCCGTGCAACAGGCAGTGCTGACCAGCTTTGCAACACACAGCATTGAACACAGCCAGCCCATGAGCTGTCGGCATGGGCAGCTCACACTGCGCCCGCTGCCTACTAGCCTGCCCCCCTGGCTGCAGCGTGTGGGCCTGGCAGAGGACCTGCGGAAGCTCAAGGTCATCCACGTGGCCGGCACAAAGGGCAAAGTGGGTGGCAGGGTGTGCGCTTAGCAGCTACCCTACCCCCACCCCTGGCTTGGCAGCAGCTCCCCGCCCGCTCATCCTGACCAGGCCTGAAGCAGCAGCGACCTGCAGCCCAGCCCTGCAGGCAAACAGTTAGCAGCGCTGAAAGGTGGTCTGACCCAGGCCTTGCAGCAGCAGCCGTCCCTTGACCACCCCTGCAGGCAGCAGGGCAGCAGCAGTGGGGGTGGTCTGACCCAGGCCTTGCAGCAGCAGTGGCAGGCGTGTAGCAGCAGTGAGGGGTGGCCTGGCCTGGCCCGGCCTGCAGGGCTCGACCTGTGCCCTGGTGGAGGGCGTGCTGCGGCGCTGCGGCTACCGCACCGGCCTGTTCACCTCCCCGCACCTGGTGGACGTGCGCGAGCGCATTCGCATCGCAGGGTCAGCGGGGGCAGATCCAAGGGGGGGCGGGGGCAGGGGCAGGGGCAGGGGCAGGGGCAGGGGCAGGGGCAGGGGCAGGGGCAGGGGCAGGGCCATGCACCCTGACCCCTGACCTGACTGCCCGTCCCCTGCAGCTTGCCTCCCTGTGCATGCACTGGCCGCTACTGCAGGCAAATGGTGAGCAAGCAGGTGTTTGAGGAGCAGTTCTGGGACTGCCACCGTCGCCTGGCGGCTGCTGCCACGCCTGAAGTGGGGGTGCCGGGCTACTTCCGGTTCCTCACGCTGCTAGGTGCGGGGCGGGGGGCAGGCAGGGCGGGACAGGGGCAGAGCGGGGTGCTGCGGGGTAAGGAGGAAAAAACACCGCTGTGGGGTACTGCGGGGTACCGCGGGGTGAGGAGGAGAAAAGTGGGGAGGTGGACCAGCGGCAGAGCAGGGCAGGGCAGGAAGGGGTGGGGTGGGGAGGAGGGAGGTGGGGAGGGGCGGGAAGGGCAGGACCAGTGCCTGACACGACCTTCACGGCAGATCATTGTCCTCCTGCCTGTTGCTTTCCTGCCTGCCCTCCTGACCTGCCCGCCTGCCTGCCTGTCTGGCCCCGTATCGCAGCGCTGCGGGTGTTTGTGGCGGAGCAAGTGGACGTGGTGGTGCTCGAGGTGGGGATCGGGGGCCGCCTCGACGCCACCAACATCATCCCCCACCCCCTGGTGTGTGGGGTCACCTCCCTGGGCTTTGACCACATGGAGATGCTGGGGGACACCCTGCCGGTGAGTCCAGGAAGCAAAGTAGCGAAACAGGCGGGCGGGCGGGCAGGCGGGCGGGCAGGCAGGTAGGGAAGGCGGGCGGGCGGGCGGGCGGGCGGGCGGGCGGGCGGGCGGGCGGGCGGGCGGGCGGGCGGGCGGGCGGGCGGGCGGGCGGGCGGGCAGGCAGGCAGGCAGGGGTGCAGGCAGTGTCTTACCAGGAAGGCGGTGTAGGCAGTGTTTAGCAGTCTTGGCAGCTGATCAGCCTTGCAGGCAGCAGGCCGGCATGTTGTGTGTTGTGGAACCTTGCCGCCTTCTCGTCCTGTCTTGAGTAGCACGCTTGAGTGCAGCTAGCCATGAGACATCATGCACCTCACCATGCAGCACCTAACCATGCTGGCCCTTCAGGGTCAACCGTCATCATCAAACCCTGCTTGTGTGTCAAACCCTGCCTCAGCACCTGCTAATGACTTGGCTGAGGATGTGCTGTGCCACCCCCATCGCCTCCACGCTCGCCGCCACCCTCACCTTAAATCTCACCTCACCCTGATCACACCCTGGTCACACCCTGGCCACCGACACCTGTGCTGCTACATGGCGGCTGCCCAACAGCATCTCTGCCCACTCAGCCCACCACACAGCTTCATGGGGGGTGTGGGGTGGGGGGTGCTGCAGAAGATTGCCAGGGAGAAAGCCGGCATCTTCAAGCCCGGTCGCCCGGCCTTCACTGTGTGGCAGCCGGCAGACGCCCTGGAGGCCTTGCAGGTCAGGCAGGGGGGGGCAACGCAGGCTGGGGCAGAAGGGGAGGGGTGGGGGAGAGGAGTCCTGACAAGTTGTAGGGGTGAGGGCGACAGGTGAAGGGGTGCTTGATGTCATGTTATGTGGAGCGGGGTGGGGGGTGAGGTCCAGGGCGGGGGTGAGGGAGGCAGGCAAGCTGGTGGGTGGGCCTCATCGTCAGGGCTGGAGGGGAGGGGAGGGGCCTGTCCAGGTGGAGGCCTGCGTGCAGGAGGCTGGGGTCTGACCTGTGTGGGGGGTGTGGGGGGGAGGGAGGCCCGGGGGGGGGGGCGCCTGATGTGGAGCCTGCTGCTGGGCCTGCCCCCCTGCCCTGCCCCTGGCCCTGGTGGGAGGGGGGCTGGCCCCTGGGGTTCACCTCAAGCGCCACCCGCAACCGCCTCCACACCAGCAAGGGCGCAGCCTCCCTGCCTGCCTGTCCGTCTGCCTGTCCTTGCAGCTGGCCTCAGCCTGGCATCCGACGCCCCGCCCCCCCAACACCCTGCCCTGCCCTGTCCCTTGCCCCAGCCCTGGACTTTGTGCCCTGCTCTGACCCTGCTGGCTCAGGAGGGTTAGGGGGTTAGGGAAGCTAACCCTAACCCTAACCCTAACCCCTAACCCTGCTCTGGCCCTGCTGGCTCAGGAGGTGGCGCAGCGCGTGGGCACCCCCCTGCAGCTGGCCCTTGACCTGGACTCCTGGCGCCATGCAGCCCCAGCTGAGGGCCACAGTGAGGGTGAGGCGGGTGGGCACTGCAGGCCTGGCCTGCCCCTGACCCCCCCCCTAGGGAGCTGGACGCTGAGCCCTGGCACTGGCACAGCCCTCCAGGGCGCATCAGGCGCACCACCACTGTCAACTCAACCTCACACATGCAGTGTCCAGCAGCAGCAGTGGCAGCAGCAGCAGCAGCATGCTGATGTCGTGCCAGTGTAGCTGCAGCTGCTCCCAATCGAAGCGGGGGCCACTCTTCACTCACCCTTGAGAGCACTGCCACCTGGCGCGCCCTCTGCCCTGCCCTGCCCTCCCCTCCAGCCCCCCCAGCCCCTGCCCCCCTGCCTGTCCTGCTGCCTCCAGTGCAGGCTCGCCCCTGGGCCCCGTGGCTGTTGGCCTGGGTGGTGAGCACCAGCGCCTGAATGCGGGCCTGGCCGTGCAGCTGTGCCTGGCAGCAGAGCAGCAGCAGCTGGCGGCGGGGGAGGCAGCGAGGGGGGCGGCTGAGCGAGTGGCCCTGCTGCAGCAGGGGCGGCTGCCAGCTGCCTACGCCCAGGGGCTGGCAGAGACGGAGTGGCCGGGGAGGAGCCAGGTGCAGTGACTGGCAGGGGGAGGGGGACGGGAGGGGAGGGGCGAGGGCGGAGGCGAGGGGATAGGCAGGGGAGGCAGGGCAGGGGAGGGGGGAGGGAGGGGTAGGAGGTGGGGCAGGTGTGCAAGGGTAGGGGCAGGAGTTAGGAAGAGGGGCAGGAAGGGGAGGGTTAGTCTGTAGCTTTGAGGAAGCAGCAAGGCCTGAGAGTGCCCCTGGAAGGTCACACTGGTCATGCCACGTCGTGTCACACTGTGAGCGTGTAGCGTCCAGCGCCTCAGCACACAAGGGACCAGCACAGCTCATGGCCAAGCAGCTCTGCACAAGCAAGGCTGCACCTAGCCATGCAGGGCGGCCACGGTCTGAGGCTCCCATGACTCCACTGTCGCCCCATCAGCCCGGCCCAGCAGGTGTCACACTCCCTCACACACGAGCATCACACCCCTCCTCACACACACTGTTACACACTCCCAGCAGCTGCGCCCCGGACGAGCTGCCTCACTTCTAAGCCTGGCTGCCTGCACAGGTGCTCCATGACCCTGAGCTGCTCCCTCCTCCCTCCTCTGACCCTGGCCTGGGTGGCGCCCGCCCTGAGGCTGCTGCGGCGGCGGCGCACTCTCCTGGTTGCGGGGCTGTCAGCCGTCTGTCGCTGTTCATCGACGGTGCACACACGCCTGAGAGCATGGTCACGTGCGCCGACTGGTTTGCAGCGGCATCAGCAACCTCGCCTGAGACCCCAGCGCACACAGCAGGCAGTGAGTGAGGGAGGAGGGAGGAGGGAGGGAGGAGGGAGGAGTGAGGGAGGAGGGAGGGAGGAGGGAGGAGGGAGGGAGGAGGGAGGAGTGAGGGAGGAGGGAGGGATGAGTGAGGGAGGAGGGAGGGAGGGAGTGAGGAACTGGGGCAGGAGGCAGTGAGCCAGGAGGGCCACCTGGGCCATGAGATCCACCCTGGGGGGTGTGGGCAGTGCTGTTGCCCAGCCCCTGCCTTGCCTTGCCTCGCCCCTGCCTTGCCTTGCCTCACCCCTGCCTTGCCTCCTCCAAGCCCACAGCCCATTTGTGCAACCTCCATCCACGGCCCAGCCTCTCCCCCTCCACCCTGCACATGCAGCCCTTAGGACGCTCATGCTGCATTACCAACCAATGTAACCAACCTTGACCAGCCACCCTGACCATCTCCATGTTGCCACAGCTTATGTTTGGTGCTGTGCGCCCTAGCCAGCAGAAACCCACCATCGCCCTGCCATGCAGGCGCCCACCCACCTACCCCAGACCCTGCCGTGGAGGTGGAGCGCGTGCTGCTGTTCAACTGCATGAAGGAGCGTGACCCGGGTGTGCTGCTGCCCGCCCTGGCTCAGCGCCTGCAGGCCCGCGGCCTCACCCTACACCATGCGCTGTTTGTGCCACCCAACTCCCAGTACGGCTTCCTTGCCACAAAGCGCCAGCCCTACCCCATCCTCCCCTCGGCTGCTTCGCCACCCAAGGGCGCACAGCCCGCTGCTGCTGACATTACAGCAGCAGAACCGCCCTCACCACCCTCCCCTCATGCTGGCAAGACCCCGCCCAGGAGTGGCGCAGCCCTGATGCCAGCTGCTGACCACAGTATGCTTGCAAATGGCAACAGCGGCAATGCAACCGACCACGGTGGTTGTGGTGGCAAGGGGGGCGGGACTGATGGGCACGCCGTCAGCGGCAGCTCTGAGTTGGTGAGGGTGCAGGCAAGCGATGCAGGTGGCCCTGGGGGGTGCGGAGCCGCTGATGTGGTGCATCCACAACCAGACCTGTCCTGGCAGCTACAGCTGCAACGAGTGTGGGAAACGCAGTGCATGGGAGCCATGGCTGGACCAGCAGCACTCGGAGGACAACCAGTGGCACTGCCAGAGCTGCATTCTGTGTCAGGCAAGTACACATTGCGTACGGTTTGGTGGGTACGCTGATTTTGCGGGTTCTGACCGCCGGCGCAGCTTTGATATTGCCCTCCTCCTGGCTGTCCTGACCTGGCGGTGAGGTTAATTAGTTGACTTTCGGTGCTTGTCGCAGGCCTTGCGTCGCAGTGCACTAGGAGGGGCGCGGTGCTGCCGTCGCTGGATGCGACCCTAAGCTGGTTGCGAAGCTTGGCACGGTCCCGCCCTCAGCTGCAGGTCCAAGTTCTCGTGACGGGCTCCTTGTATTTGGTGGGCGATGTGTTGAAGATGATGAACCGAGCCCCCAAGTGAAAGATCGCTGATCTACTGAAGTACTTATTTGCAGTAACAGCTATGTTAACCATTGCCGGAAGCATCGCTTCCCAGCCTCTGATCACAACAGCCATCCTGCTGCTCAAGACCATCAATAGCAGGTCACCCCCGCCATCGGCCCTGCACTTGCCTTCCAGTTCAAGATACCCAGGCACACTGGCTGCCGCAGCTGATTGACCCCCCCTGATTGACTGTTCCCGCATGTTGCAAGCTGGAGCTAAGTAAATGCAGTACAGCACTTGCATGTTGCGTACATGGTCCTTTTTTTTATAGCCAGCCAACCAGCCAGCAGGTATTCATTGCTTAGAGCATCTCACCCTACGCGCTTTGCAAGGCGCAGGTCTAATTCTGTAAAGGAACCAGGGACAATCTCAACTTGAAATGTAGTGTTGCACTTTTTCGGGCCACGCACAGATATTGCACGCAACACGCGCCATCCGGAGCCTCGCCAGACAGCTACGCCAGCCGAAGATTAAGCCGCAGAAGGTATGGTGAAGGTCACCATCATTGGGCCATGGTATGAAGTTTCAGGTCGCGTCGCCACCCACAACTTGTGGGCCACAAGGCTTTCCTCATGGCATGCCCCACACCAGGATTCTTCCGTCGTCTGCCGCAGAGTAGAGGTGGCTACGCAGGCCGTTCCAGGCGACCGCGTTTACCGCCTCCTCATTGTCGGGCACAAGGCGGGCGACCTCCGCACCGCGCCACATGTCCAGCACCTGCACCCGCAACTGTCTCTAGTGGAAGAACACGCGCGGCTGCTTGACTGCGAGGTTGCATGGCCATGAGGATGCTTAGCTGCTAGGTTCTTGTCTGGCCCCACTTCCGCCTGCGTGATGAGCGTGTGTTGAGATTGAGCTCGCTGTGCATGTCATGTCACGTACTATTCTTAGGCACGCTCGTGGCTATGACAAGCCGTGAGCCGCAAGTTTGCTAGGACGCTGAGACCTCCACCATCCGCAACCTTGGCCAGTGTGCCAGGGGCAGGGGCCGCTGAGCTGACCCGCCGATGGCTCGGCCACCCACGCACGCCGGCCTGCCTGGCCAGTTGCCCGGGATCTGCCTTGCCTACCTCCCACCATCTAGATTATCCCACCACTAAGGCAAGGCAGCATACCTGGATAGTGGCTCCACAAGGATTGAACACACACGCTGCGTCAAGAGAGCAGGCCAGCTGCCGCGGTCGCCCGCCCTTGTTGTACACTCCAGCGTACGTTACTAGTCGGTTATGCCAACGCAGCCCGTCCCACAGCCGCAAACGGCTGTCGGAGCCGGCGGTGATCCAGGCCGCTCCGTATGGCAAAGGTAGAATGCCGGTTACTGCGCCGAGATGCGCCCTTGCAGCGCTTACACTGCTTCCGCCCATCCGGAACGGCGTTGGGCGCGTCGTCTCGCCACTAGTCCATGCGCCTCGCGGTCGGTCCAGCAGTTTGATTGTCACACATCCTACACTGTCGCCTAACTCGCCGCCGGCTGCTAGAGCCAAGCCGGTTACTGGCCACGGGGCCGCGGGGACAGCGCTTTTCGACAAGCTGCCGCAGTGAAGTGCTGCAGTGCGTGCTGGCTGTGCAGTGTCAGCGTGCGTCAACCTGGACGCGAGCCGCAAGCGAGGGTTCCGCACTTGCTTTCCCGCCCGCTGCCCGGGCGATGTGGATACGTCGCGCTGGCCTGTCCACTCTCGACCGCCGTTGCGAACACCGCACCCTTCTGACTGATCTGTCAACCCCAGGAGCGCCTGGCAAACGCGGGCCTCCCCTTCCCTGCCACGTTTGCCGACTGACCCTGCCCTTCGCGCGCCGTCAGCAGCTCGAAGCGTCAAGCCCTGGGTTGAGGATGTGACAGGCACGAGGCCAGGCCGAGCAGCTTGGCTACAGCTGCTGCCGACACCCAGGCCAGGGCCACAAGGCTGAGTGAGGGCTGGGTCCCGTGGCTGGCGAACCCTAGGCCAGGCTGCCCATGAGGCCTCCACTGCGGCCTGCAGTGCAGCTGGGGCCGACACTGCCCGGCTGTCTAGACCACCCTCCGCTGCCCCACTGCCACCACCCAGGCTGGGCTGCTGGAGGGGGTGGCTGCCCTGTGCAGAGCGACCCTGCCCCTGCCCCTGCCCCTGCTGCTCTTGCAGCTCAACCTCCCGCTGGCCCTCTGCCACACCAGGGCTGGACAGCTGCGGGTGGTCTTGCTGAGTCAGCGCAGTCGAGGAGGTAGCCCAGGCGGTGAGAGGGACAGCCTTGTGGCCCGCAGCATCTTGCGCACTGCTGGCCGAGCGCAGCCGACCTTCAGGGTACTGCCGCTGGAGCTGCTGCAGCTGCTGAGTCGGGGAAGGCTGCTGCTGCTGCCGCCCATGCTGCTGCCGCTGCCGCCCCTGCTGCTGCTGCTGCTGGGGTAGGGGCTGAGTCTGGGCACGGTGCCGGGGTACTGGCGCCCTGCCCTGCCCTGCCCCTCCCCTAGGCCCTTCCCCAACACCAAGTGCCAGGGCAGGGTGTGAGGGCATCAGGGGTTGTACAGCTGCAGTGGAGCCGGGAGGGGGTCTGAGGGTGGCGTGGGGCCGGGCAGGGGGCGGCGGCGGGGGCGCAGGCAGGCCGGGGTGGTGGGTGTGATACATGTCTAGCGCCTGCTGCGCCCCGCAGCACCGGATGTCCCACACAAGCACCTGGGGGCAGGCCAGGGGGGCGGCGGCAGAGGCGGCAGCCGGCTGGGCTCAAGGCTCTGGGCAGCACTAGCCTTGATGCTTGCGGGGCTGTACGGGACAAGGTCTGCCTTGGGATGGGGCCGGGTGGGGTCGGAGGCAGGGCAGGCAGGGCAGGCAGCCAATGCAAGGAATGTGAGGTGCCTCAGGAGCACCGGCTGCCAGGCTGCCCCCTAGCGCATCAAGACTGACTGTGCAACCAGGCTACAGCCCTACCTGTCCTGCCTCATCGCCTGACAGCAGGTGGTAGGGGCAGGTGGGGCACCAGGCAGCGCTCCACACAGGGTACCTGCAGGGCATGTTGCGGCGCACAGCTAGGCAACAGCCAGGCCAGGAGCTGGGTACAAGCTGCCAGCCGGTGTGGACAAACGTTGTAACTCTGGGCAAGTGCTCTCTTGCCTACCTGCCTGACCCTGCCTGACCCTGACCTGTGGCCAGTCAGCGTGTGCGTCATCGCTCCAGCCCTGAGGTCCGCCAGCCTCAGCGTCTGCTCCTGGCAGGCCGCGGCCATCAGGGCCGACCCCCCTCCAGCCACCTGGCTAACGGCCACACACATCACCTTGGCGGGCAGCGCAAAGTCACACACCACCGTCAGCCTGCATGGCCAGTGGGGGCAGGGGCAGCACGACCCTGGCGGGGCTGAGAGAGAAAGGGCCAAAGCCACAGCCAACCCCCTCCCAGATGCTCTGCCTGGCCATAGATCCACCCAGCACTGCCTGCCCCTCAGTCCTGTTCCTCTCAGCTGCCTTCAGGTTGTCATGTGGTGGTGATGACAAGCACGGTCATATCCATGGCAAGGGTCAGGGAGACTGGGACCGCCAGGTTTGCAAAACCATATATGTTGATAAACCTGACAGGGGGCAGGCGGTGCTCATCTTGACCAGGCTGGTCCACCCTCCTGACTCAACCCCTGGCTGCTCTTCCACTGGTTGCTGACCTTCACCAGGCTGGGTTCCTCCTGCGCTGTTGCCTGCTGTGGCCTGCTTGTTCAATGCCATGATGCCGTGCTCTTCACCTTACTCCAGCTGTGCTGCTTGGGGAAAGGCACAGCCCTGAGTGGTGTGCAGGAGGCCATGCTGCTCTGCTGTGTGTGCATCCTCAGTCACCCTCTCTCCATCTCCTAATCGGTGGCAGCAGCGAGGGGGAGGGAGGCAGCAGGCAAGGGCAGGGGGGAGGGGTGGGTGAGGCTGTGGTCGGGGTGGGAGCACTCAGGGGGAGGGGGAGGAGGGGCAGGGTGGTGAGCCACGCACAGGGTGCTGGATGCGTCTGGGGGCGGAGGGAGGGAGGAAGGGGGCTGGCTGGCAGGCCAGCTCGGACCGCCACTCACGCGTTAGTGTCCCTGCGCATGCAAGCACACCATATCTTGACCCAGACCCTGCTCCACACAGACTCACTCTGGGCCCTGCCCTGCCCTGCCCTGCCCTGCCCTGCCCTGCCCTGCCCTGCCCTGCCCTGCCCTGCCCTGCCCTGCCCTGCCCTGCCCTGCCCCGCCCCGCCCCTGCCCCTGCCCCCGCCCCCGCCCCCGCCCCCGCCCCCGTTCCTCCCCCCCTAGTTGCCCCTGGCCCTGCCCACTCCCTGCCCTCACCCCGCCCCACCCTCACCAGGCCTTGAGCTTGCAGTCTGAGGACCCGGTGACAAACAGGCCAGTGTCAGTGGGCCACCAGGCCACGCTGGTCACACTGAAGGTGTGAGCGCCAGGGTGTGACCGGCTCAGCAGACACACTGGCTGCAGCCAGGCATCTGACCCTGGGGCCGACACCGCCTGCAGGGGGGAGCGGGGGGGACGGCAGTCACAGTACGGGGGAGAGGGTGATCAGGGTAGATGCAGCGTGCAGATGTACATGGGCTGGTCATGGGGGCTGGGGGAGAGGCAGGTTACGGTGACACAGCACCGGGCAGCAACTGGCTGCTCAGGGCAGGAGGCTGCGGGGAGGCAGGGAAGCAGGGCATGGGAGTGGGGTGTTGCAGGGGGGAGGGCAGGGTGCAGGGGTGCAGGAACAGCAGGGAGCACAGGGGAGAGGGGCCACGTGCAGGTGGAGTGGGAAAGAGTGAGGGGGAAGGGTAGGGAGTGAGGGGTGGGGAGTGAGGGGTGGGGAGTAATGGTAGGGAAAGGGGCGCTTTGAACACAGCAGCTGCAGCAAAAGAGAGGGGGAGGTGTGGGTGGTGGAGGGTGGTCCAGCAGGTGGGAAGAGGTGTGGGAGTGGCAGGTGGAGGATCGGGGCCTGATGTGGTGCCTTGTGGTGGCCCCCCGCAAGCCCCCACAAGCCCCACGCAGCAGCCAGGAAGCCTCACAGCCAGCAGCCTCAGAGCCTGGGCCCAGCACTCCCCTGCTAGCCAAGCGCAGCAAGGTGTTGGTCAGGAACACAAGGAGGTCAGGAACCCACCTGGGAATCGTAAATCACAACTGACGCATCAGTAGCGCCCGCCAGCAGGTAGCGTGACTCTGGCACGTCAAAGGCCAGGCACAGCACCGCCCCACTGCTCTGCTGGATGCCCGTCTCCTTCAGCTGCAGCTGGCGCAGCTGCTCCTGCAGGAACACTGTCTGGCTGTGTTGCTGGCAGCCACCAAGCTCGCGCCGACTCAGACTCTCCAGGAGGGAGCTGCGAGCCATGGCCTCCAGGTGGACAGCTGCGTGTAAAGGTCATCCAAGCGCCTGTAGGATGCATTAGACGCAGCACTGCACATGGCCTGCGAGTGGCCTGCGCATGTACCCCTGACCCTAATGCATGATGACACGAATGCATTAAGTGTTGACCGACAGTACCTGTAGCACGCCGCTGTACGATGCCTTTTCTCTGGCAGCCTTTCTATTGAGCTGCACCTCTGCTGCTCGGACAACCGTCGCCCTAATCGCTATCTTCTAGAAGTAACATCGCTTCGTCTGTCGGAGTTGAGCGACGCCCTTGATTTCGAACGTCATGAAAAATCCAGACCAGCAACCTCTTTACCCCCCCCCCCCCCCCGTTCCTCGTGTTGTTTCCATTGCCCAGCCCCCTCCACCTCAATCAGACAGCTTGCCCAAGAGATGCCCTGCTCAAGCCTTACAGCCTGTACCCCCTGGGGCAATGCCAGTGCCGCCACATGGCAGTGGACACCTAGGTCCTCTATGGGATGCACAAGGACCTAGTGGAGGAGCTTGGAGCCAGCTGCCCTGATAGCCTCAAGTGCCCTACATACGAGGACGTCCGTGGTGACGATGAGGGAGAGGGCCAGTGTGGGGTGCTGATGCCAGGGGAATATAAGCTGCAGGGGGTGGCCGGGGCCAGCTTCGCACGGCGGGTGCGACGCAATGACTGCAAAGTGCAAAGATCAATCGAACGTGAACACGAGCATAAACATAGAACGGTGACTTGCATGCGCACTGTTGCAGGGGCTGTTTACGTAGTTCAATGTAAAGAACGAGAAGAAGTTTGCAGTCCCAAACGTCGTGCGCAGTATAGTGACCCCCGGTCTCATGCAGAATGAAGGCATGAGTACGGTAATACGCGTGCTCAGCCCTCTGGTGCGATGCCTGGGCCCGACTCTGGCCCGGGCAGAGGCGGTGCCCACATCCTTGGCAAGTCGAGCGCGGTCCATGTCAGGAATGTCCTTCATCGCGGAGAGCCTGCAGCAAAACCAATTTGCACAAGGGGGGCTGGTCCTGGCAGCAGTCGGGCTGCTGGCAGCTGCAGCTAAGAGCTTGGGGGAGGTAGCTATTGAGGTGAGGTTGCGCGAGAGCCCAGCAGCTTGATGACGCCCCCTGCCCCCTCCCCCAAACCCAGCTGAGCCATAGTCATGCACTCCCATTCTGTGTTGCTTCAGCCTACATGACCAGGGCCGGTGACAGCAGGGATGGGGCCGTACTCCACAGGGATGCAAACCCTGGTGACGATGAGGGAGAGGGCCAGTGTGGGGTGCTGATGCCAGGGGAAGATAAGCTGCAGGGGGTGGCCAGGGTCAGCTTCGCACGGCGGGTGTCACGCAACGACTGCAAAGTGCAAAGATCAATCGAACGTGAACACGAGCTGACAGCTGACAGTTGGGACCTGCAGGGGAGATCTCAGCGGAGACCTCAGCGGAGACAGCTTACAGTGCGGCGTAGCGGAGCGACCATTCTCTTGACAGACAACATTCTCGTGTGCAACTTCAGCTCATCCTGGGCCGACAGTGCAGTCTGGTGCATTGGGTTGACCTTGCCGCCTCGTGACGGCACCCATGCCACAACACCGCACCCTGTAGGGATGGACTGTCTCATATGTGCACGTAGCTGAAGGTGCAGGAACGCCGGCAGCAGTGATGTGGCACCCACCTCATGGCTGGGTGTGCCTCCTCGCTGCCTGCTGCGCTGCAGTACACACAGCGCAAGCTCTTTGTGCAGATGGAGATTGACAGCCGGGATGATGCATACAGGTGGGCGGTGAGGGCGGAGGGGGGTAGGGGCTAGGGTTAGGGTGAGGGCGGTAGGGGCTAGGGTTAGGGTGAGGGCGGTAGGGGCTAGGGTGAGGGTGAGGGCGGTAGGGGCTAGGGTGAGGGTGAGGGCGGTAGGGGCTAGGGTTAGGGTGAGGGCGGTAGGGGCTAGGGTTAGGGTGAGGGCGGTAGGGGCTAGGGTTAGGGTGAGGGCGGTAGGGGCTAGGGTTAGGGTGAGGGCGGTAGGGGCTAGGGTTAGGGTGAGGGCGGTAGGGGCTAGGGTTAGGGTGAGGGCGGTAGGGGCTAGGGTTAGGGTGAGGGCGGTAGGGGCTAGGGTTAGGGTGAGGGCGGTAGGGGCAGGGGCTTGCAGCTCGGCTGCTGATCATCACCGCCCCCTTAGAGGTGACTGGTGGCATTGCATGTTTACCTCTCATTGTAAGAAACAGCTAAAGACTAAGGGCAGGGTATCATGGTGACTGGCTCCTATGTTTTCAGCGAAATTCAGGAAACAAAGGCACTAGTTTCCTCTCGCTATGCACAGCGTCGCCATGGAATGCCGTTCAATCAGAGGTGGCCTTGCACAATGTGTTTGCTTATCGTACTAATGAAGTGATCTTTGAGTTTGGATGATGCAGAACTCTTGTAGGTTAAGTGAGCTGCGTGATGTGTCTGCCTTGCCTTGCCTTGCCTTGTCTTGCCTGACTGTCCGCCCGTACACCCGCTTACCCATGCTGCTGCCGTCGCTCGCGCTGCTGCCCCTGCCGCTGCTGCAACCACCCATGCCGCTGCTGCCCCTGCCGCCGCTGCTGCCCCTGCCGCTGCTGCAACCACCCATGCTGCTGCTGCTGCTGCTGCCGCTGGCGCTGCTGCCCCTGCCGCTGCTGTTCCAGGTGGATGATGGTGTGGCTAGCTCAGCACCCCAGCTTCAGGGACAGCCCCCGGGTCAGTGTGACCACCTCACTCACTGCCTTTGGCTCATCAGGCCTGGAGGGCAGCCTAGTGGGGAGCAAAAAGGTGGGTGACAAGGCCTGCCCCTGGCAGCAGCAGCAGCAGCAGCAAGTGGCAGCAAGACTGGGATCAAGGGCAGGGGCTGGGCTATGAAGGGAAGGAGGATCATAGCAAGGGAAGGGCAAGGAAGGAAGATACAATATAGGGATAGGAGGTGGTCACCTAGTCAGTGACCAGCTTTCCTGGCGCCTGACCCCGCCAGGTCATGCTGCTGCCCGCCCCTGGTGACCACGTGCTGCACCATCAGCGGCGCTGGGTGTGGATCAGCCGCAAGAGGCCCTCCGTGTCGGCAGCGGCATCGGTCAGCTCGTGAGTGGCCTGGCCCCAGGCTACCCCCTTCACCCCCCTCACACCCCCACACCCATCACACTTCTCACATTTCTCACACTCTTCACACTCCTCGCACCCCCCACACCCCCACCATAGGCAGGGGTGGGTGTGAGGCAGGGGTGGGCCTTGGACACGACAGCCAGGGCTATCAGGGTATAGTGTGACAGGGCCGCCTCCACTAGCACCCTGGCTGCCCTGCACCCTGCCCTTGCACTCCCCTCACTCTATGCCCAGCAAGCAGGGGTGGTTGTAGGTTAGTGGAGGCAGGGGTGGTTGGAGGTTGGTGGAGGCAGGGGTGGGTGGCAGGGCTTGGGCATGTCCTGTCAGGGTCATCAGGTAAGGCACCAGCTCCCCCCTGAGCTGGGCAGCCCTGTGCCAAGCTGCAGTCTCTGTCACACGGAGTGCTGTCCCATTTCAATCTGCTGCACGAAGCTGCAAAAGCAACAAGAGGGTTAAGGGAAGAGAAGGCGGTGGCTGGAGCTGCCCACCCCCACGATCAACACTAGCGCTGGGCTGGACTAGCTGCTTTGCTGCTGCTGTGAATCTGCCTGAAGGGCCAGGAAAACCATTAGGCGCCTTCCTGTGAAGTCTCGTGCTGGGTTGATGAGCGGGTGGTGCTAGGCAGGCCAGGCGGGTCCGTGCCCACCCTCGCATATACGGCTGTCATCATCATCATTGTCATCAATTGCACTTGCTCAACATCATTGTCAGCGACATCGTAGCCATCATCATCGCCGTCATCATCGTCATCATCAGCAGCAGCAGCAGCAGCAACAGCGTATTCAGCAGCAGCAGCAGCTACGAATTCAGCAGCCGCAGCAGCAGCATCGTAGTTAGCAGCAGCAGCAGCAGCAGCAGCTACGAATTCAGCAGCCGCAGCAGCGTAATTAGCAGCAGCAGCAGCAGCAGCATGTGTGATTGTCAAAGCTGACAATGACGCTGTGCTGTGGGTGTTTGGTGCTGTCATGGTGGCAGCAAGGTGGCGGAGAGCATCCAAGTCAGCGCCTGGGGCCATGACCGGGCCATCTTGGAGGACATGCTGGCGCAGGCCTACGCTGCATACACAGCCACCACCCGGCAGCGAACCGTCATCTACAGCATGACCACAGGCAAGCAGCAGCGCCTGCAGGAGCATGCAAGGCAGCTGTGTGAGGTCACGCAATCAAGCAAGCAGCAAGGGGGCAGGCAGCAGCATGACCTGGCAGGGAGCAAGCAGGCCGCAAGGCAACGTGGGAGGATGGCTGAGTTCATAACTTACAGCCTGGACACTTGTCACATGCGCATGGACAGCCTGGGTTATGCCGTGTATGACCTAAGAGGGCAGGGGCAGGAGGGAAGGCAAGCTCAGGCTGACCCAGGGTGGCTGACTCAGGGCGGCTGACTCAGGGCGGCTGACTCAGGGCGGCTGACTCAGGGCGGCTGACTCAGGGCGGCTGACTCAGGGCGGCTGACTCAGGGCGGCTGACTCAGGGCGGCTGACTCAGGGCGGCTGACTCAGGGCGGCTGACTCAGGGCGGCTGACTCAGGGCGGCTGACTCAGGGCGGCTGACTCAGGGCGGCTGACTCAGGGCGGCTGACTCAGGGCGGCTGACTCAGGGCGGCTGACTCAGGGCGGCTGACTCAGGGCGGCTGACTCAGGGCGGCTGACTCAGGGCGGCTGACTCAGGGCGGCTGACTCAGGGTGCTGTGCAGCTGTGCAGATGGGTACTGGGACCGCATAGGCAGCCGGCCACTGCGCCCCATGAGCACCGTGGTCCTGCCTGGCGACCAGGTGAGGAGGTGAGGGAGGCTGCAGGGGCCAGGGGTAGGAAGAGAGCAGTCCACCAAGGCTGGGGCAGGGGGTCATGGGCTGCCAGCCTCCTCACCAGCCTCCTTACACGGCTTCTTTGGTGCTGTGTGACGGTACTGCTGCCTTTTTCTGTTGCCATCAGCACCTTGGTCCTCAACCTTGAGCCTTCATTGCAGTGGAACACTCAGTGTGGACCCTTACAAAACGGTGTTTTTCCTGTATGGAGTTCCCATGCACATGGCATACACATGGCTTGCACATGGCATACACATGGTCAAGACATGGCATACACATGGTCATGGTCGCCTACCACCTACTTTATTGCCTGACCCAGAGGGCTATGACGTAGAGTTGGCATGACAAAACATGCACTAAGTGTAAGCTGATGACAGCTCAAGAGGGGGGACACACACTACTGTGCCCTAGCAGGCTGCTGCTGCTGCAGCTGGGCCTTGGTTGGCTTGTCTCGCACCCGCTTGTAGCCCAGGCCTGGGTACTCCTTGCCCTTGGCTGGCAGCTTCCCCTGCTCTGGCCTCCAGCACAGCTCCAGTGGGCGCCAGCTGCTCTCCCCAATGCGCTGCATGTTGAGCGCTGCATTGCGGTCTCTGTCCAGCCACCTGCCTGGCTGTGGTGCTGGCTTGACTTTGGCAGCTTTGCCCTTGCCCTTGGTGGGCTCAGCTGCCGGCTCAGCCTTAGTGCGCTTGCTGCGCTTGGCTGGCAGGGGAGTGCTGGGCCCAGGCTCTGAGGCTGCTGCCAGTGTGGCTTCCTGGCTGCTGCGTGGGGCCTGTGGGGGCTTGCGGGGAGCCACTACCGGGCACCACATCAGGCCCCTCACTGGCTGGTCCCGCTGCTGGCTCCAGGCTGGGGCGCACTAGGCGGTGGTGCACCTGCCCTGCTGGGGGCTTCCAGTCTGCAGGCCTTGTTTGTTCAGCTGCCTCTCACAGGGCTGCTGGCCATTCACTGCTGCGCTGACCCGGGTGGTGCGGTGCTCATCCACAAGCACCACCCTGCCCCACCGCTGGTCTGTGCCCCTGGGCCTGCTCACCACCTTGCGCTCCAAAAGGGCACTTCCAAAAGTTATGTTGCCATCAGCAGCCACCAAGGGCACAACGCCCCTCTGACACTGCCCTCTCATCATTGAGCTGGCCACCCTCCTTCCCAGCACTCCATGCATTGTATGCAGGCTGGCCCTGTGCTCGGTCTAGATGGTGGCGTTTGGTGTGGATGCAGGCGGCTGCCCTGCTGGCTGACTGCCAGCAGTACCTGGACTCAGAGGCCTGGTATGCCCACCATGGTGGGTGGATGGAGGGGTGCAGGGAGGAAGTGGAGGGGAGGGGGAGGGGAGAGGTGGCCCAGCGCCGACCATCTTCAAGCGCATGCGCTGCTCCTGCTCCCCCCCTGATGCTGCTCCTGATGCTCCCCCTCCTGACGCTGTTCCCAACGCTGCTCCTGCTGCTCCTGATGCTGCTACTGCTGCCGGTGGTGGTGTGGTGCATGCAGGTATCCCCTACCGCCGAGGCTACTTGCTGTATGGTGTGCCGGGTGGGTTCACCTACTTGCCACACTGCGCCCCTCACCTGCTTGCCACACTGCACCCCTCACCTGGGAGCGTTGTTGGACAGCAAGGAGAGGCGGCTGGGAAGGCCTGACCTCGTTCACGAGACCACAAGAGCAGGAGCAGTGACAGGATGAGCAGCAGCAGCAGCAGCAGCAGCAGCAGCATTAGCAGATGAGCCGCATCAGGTGCAGCAGATGCAGCAGCAGGAGCAGGAGGAGCAGGAGCAGCAGCAGCAGGACTGGGCTGGGCTGGCCTCCCCCCTGAGCAGCAGCAGGGCTCCCCCTTGAGCTAGGGCCTAGGGTGACCTCACAGCCGGCTGATGTGTGGGAGGCCTCGTCCTGCCCCTCCCTGGCCCTGGTGGTGCGCAGGCAGCGGCAAGACCTCGCTGGTCACGGCCCTGGCTGGCAGCCTGGCCATGGACATCTACGTGGTCACACTCAGCAGGTGGGGCAGCGGCCAGCTGGGCGGAAGCTGGCCAGGGTAGCTGTGGGAAAGCTGGGCAAGGGCCTGGGGAGTAGCTGCCATACAGCTGCCCAGGGTGGCTCAGGAGGTGTGCTTGTGGAGGGCTCATGAGAGGGAGCTGGTGGGAAGCTGGGCGCAAGACTGAAGTGCTTTTGTTAAGGGAAGCTGGTGGGAAGTTGAGATCCTAACCTGAACTGGGAGTAGATGTTGACAGAGGTGTGGTCAGGGCTGGAGGGCTAGCCATGCACTCCCAGATGTGTTTCTGGCTGCCTGGCTGGCCCGCCCGCCCGTGCGCCCAGGTGCAGGTGATGCAGCCGCTGCCCGTGCATCCTCCTGGCGCTGCAGCTGTTGAAGAGGCTGCTCCTGTCCCAGCCTGGGTGCTGCCCCCTCCTGTGTTCTGCGCTGCCTGCTGAGGCTGCCAGTGCGCCCGCCTGCCTGTCTGCCTGCCGCAATGACTGTGCAGCACCTTGCATGCCTGACTGACAGCAGCGGCTGCTGACTGCCGTGCCCTACAGCCCTGCCATGACAGATGAGACGCTGCGCCAGCTGTTGAACACGGCTGGCGAGAAGTGCTGCCTGCTGCTGGAGGATGTGGACGCTGCCTTTGTGGGGCGGGAGGGGCAGGCGGGGGGCACGGCGGGTGCCATCACCTTCAGTGGACTGCTCAACGCCATCGACGGGGTGCGGCCCCTGGCTCAGGCTGTTGACGCCGCTGCTCCTGGCGCTGCTGGTGCCATTGCTGCTGCTCCTGGCGCTGCTGGTGCCATTGCTGCTGCTCCTGGCGCTGCTGGTGCCATTGCTGCTGCTCCTGGCGCTGCTGGTGCCATTGTTGCTGCTCCTGGTACTGGGTAGCAGAGACGGTATGGATGTGGAAATGAGCCACAAGCTGCAGAGTGCCAGCTGTCAGTGTTGCATGTGTTCGTCAGGGCATGTGTGCCAGGCAGGGGCGAAGAGCAGCAGGGAGACGGCGCAGGGTGAGTACCTCTACACCAGGCAGCAGCAGCAGCAGCAGCAGCAGCAGCAGCAGCAGCAGCAGCGGGAGCAGCGGACGTGTGCCTGGTGGTGTTGCCGCAGGTGGCTGCCCAGGAGGGCCGACTGCTGTTCATGACCACCAACCACATCAACCGCTTGTCATCAGCGCTGATCAGGCCCGGGCGAGTGGATGTGCGCGTGGAGTTTGGTCACGCCACCAAGGACCAAGCGGCGCGGCTGTTCATGTCCTTCTATGACCCAGCTCTGCCTCAGCACCTCAGCAGCCCCCTCACACAGCCTGATGCACACTGGACTAAACAGCTGGGCCAGGGCCAGGGCCAAGGAGTGGGGCAGCAGCAAGGGCAGGAGCAAGGGCAGGGGCAGAGCTCGAAGCTGCAGGTAGCTGGCACAGCATGCGAGGATGCCACCACACACAGCAGTTCCTCCGCTGGCAATGATGCAGCCACCCTGCCGCAGGCCTGCGCGTCTAGGGCCAAAGCATCAGCAGTCAGCCCAGCACAGCTGCAGCACTTGTCCAGGGAGTTTGCGGCTGCGGTGCCAGACGGCCTGGTCAGCATGGCGGCCATGCAAGGCTACCTCATGTCCCACAGGCATGAGCCAGGTGAAGCGGTGGCTGGTGTGCAGGCGTGGCTCAATAGTGTGAAGGCCCATGCGGCGGGGAGCCAGCTGCAGAACCAAGGCAGTGGTGGGTAAAGGAAAACAGCCCTAGCATTGTGGCACATTTCATCTAGGCACTCTCCCTCCAGCAGAGAGGCTGAGATGTCACCGGTCGACGTTTTGAGCCGCTTGGTGATACGCGCTGTAGCGCATGGGCCTCAACCGAAACTGGGCGTCTTGCCACCGCGGCTACCGGATGCCGGTTCCCCTTGCCGTTCTCTCGCTCGAGGTGGCTCCTGCGCCAAGCGCTGCAAGCGCTCGTCGAGACTTCCGGTCGCACGCTGCAACTGCTGGGCCTGCTGGTCCAGGCTGGCCAGGAGTGCGGGATGTCTTTCCACAGCCGCGGACGCCCATGCCAGACGCGTAGAGGCAAGCGTGGCAGCTGACGTGCTTTGTACCAGCTGTCCAGCATCGTCGGATGCTCAGCGCTTGCAGTCATCAATTAAAACATGATGAGTTGCCATTCAAACAAGAAAAAGAAAAAGCTCGGCTTGTGGTCGGGCGACCCCAACTAACAGAAAATGACAAGTTGTGGACTGCACCTTCAGGTTGCACCGGGCCGCTGCTAGTCGCCAGCGAAACGGCCATGACACCTTCAGGCCTATGAGCGGGGCGCTAGCAGCAGATACCATTTCAGTCTTAAAGTCAGGTTAGACAAGCAAGGGGAAAATTGGGTACCATGCTGTTCTCCACATTCAGACCACCATTTGCTACCACGATTGCACCGCTAGCTTCGGCGTGCTAGAAAAGTTAGCGGCTTCGAAGCGCAGGCCCGCAGGCTGAACATGGTTGTTTGGGCCTAAAGTTGTGTCCACGCAACAAGGTCGCTGTAGGTAGCTACATATATACGTATTAATTCTAAGGCCGGGGCCCGTCTCTCTCGCTAGCCAGGTCCGTTCGGTCGGTTGTACTGGGTAGCTCGGCTTCCTAGCTCCCGCAAAGCTGTGAATGTTAGTACTGCCCCGCAACCACAAACTCCAGCTCCGAACCATCCTATCTCATAGTGGACTTTGCTTAAAAAGCTGTTTGCGGCTGGCCCGTCCTGCCCTCTACCATACATCATTACATCCAACCTCACATCATTACCTTATAACATCCAACCTACATCATTACAAACTGGCACTTGTGTCTCTGTAAGCTGGCACTTGTGTTCTCTGTAAACTGTCACTTGTGTTGTGTGGCATTCACTGCATGCATGGTATGGGCTAGGGCTCTGGCACTTGGAAGGGCTAGGCTCAGGGTCAACACCAGGGGGCTGAGTAAGGCTGGGCAGGGCAGGGCTGGGCTCGGCAACAAAGGCAAGCTGGGGGTAGGGGTGGGGATGAGGTAGGGGTGGAGGTAGCGGTAGGGTAGTCCTGGCTCAGGGTTGGGCTTGGAGGTGGTGGTAGGGGTGGAGGTGATGGCGGTGGAGCAAGGGCAGCAGCGGGAAGGCGTTGGAGGCGACAGAACTGTGTAAGTACCACCATGTGGTCACCCTTGCTGTCGAATGCAATAGCACCGACA
This sequence comes from Haematococcus lacustris, assembly GCA_030144725.1. Classification (NCBI taxonomy): domain Eukaryota; kingdom Viridiplantae; phylum Chlorophyta; class Chlorophyceae; order Chlamydomonadales; family Haematococcaceae; genus Haematococcus; species Haematococcus lacustris. The sequence goes on from JASKMD010000011.1 coordinate 1,712,210, forward strand.
CCCACTTCTTCACATTGACCTACAACAAGCACAACATACGTTTGGTAAGCTGGCAGCTTGACAGCATGAGATGCAATGTATGTCCTCAATGTATGTCCTCAATGATTGATGGATTAGTTGTAACTCACGGGCTTGCAGATTGTTCACTGTCTCGACGATCTTGTCCATGGCTCGCTTGAGGGTCTTGCCAGAAGGCACTCTGTCAATCAGCTCCTGACCCGGCATGAGGTGTAGGCCAAGGGACGAGGTGATGGCATGCTGCACCTTGTTGAAGGACAGCTGGCAGGCCACAAGCAGCTGCAATGCTCGCAACAAATAGCTGGTCTTGTAAGCTGTTGTAGCATGCGCAGCCACCTGTGTGTGGCACAGTTATACGGTCTGATGCGGGCGGCCGCAGGGATGTTGACATTTGCTGGCGGCAGCCTGAGGCGGCTCTTGCTCCTGCGCAGTGGCTGTTTAGGCTGCACGCAGCTCCTTTAAGGCCTGGTCTCTCCTTGCCACTCGCTTCATCAGACTACTACACTCTATTTGGAACTGCTTGGAGTCTGCCATGCATGCCCTCAGCCGGACGCCCTTGTCCTCTGCGTCTGCCATGGCTGCCATGGTTGCTGCATCAGCTTTGGCTACACGCTGGTGCAGCAGCTTGGTCTCCTCAAGCAAGGCTGCATTTAACTGTAGCTCCTGCTCCAGCAATGCTGATGATGCATAGGCATCAGAAGAGGCACTTGCCGCTACAGCCGCGGCCGCTATAGATGAGGCCTCGGCTCGTTGGCAGGGTTCTGGCTGATGAAGGCATGAAGGGCATGCCGTACCTCCAACTGGGCCAGGTCATTGACAGACACGGCGATGATATGCTCATGGAGGTCGGCCCGCTGTAGAAGGTCATAGAGCTGTGTTTCCAACAATTGTTGCTGCTGATGCCAATCCTGCTGCCGCTGCTGCCAGTGCTGCTGCTGCTGCTGCCAGTCTTGCTTCTCCCGTGCATGCTCTTCCTGCACTTCTTGTAAACGTTGTTCAATATCGTGAAGTGCCTGAAGACAACAATGCAACATTGCACGCATCAGTATGGGCGAGGGCACAGGCAAGGACAAGGACAAGGACAAGGGCAAGGACAAGGACAGGTGAGGACAGATGCTTGTTGATGACGGTGGAGCTGGGGCTGGGCTGCCTTGCCTGGGCTTGTTCAGCGATGGAGCCAGCAGTACGGGACCATGGAGCACGGCCAGTGGCTAAACGCTCGGCCATACGCGCGGACCCAGCAAGGCTTTGCTTCGAGCGATGGGGCATGACTTAAAGTGCTTCAAGTGCGGCTAGCATCGACCGAAAGGTCCATCGCCGACTCCGACGGCAGGAGTAGGGCCGTCGCTACTGTTATCATAATTATGGCGGGCTACAACGACTTCAGTTCGGGGATAAGGCCCCTGGCATGGCCGAATCTTAGCTGTTTTTCAAGTTTATCTGATTACTACTAGCACACGCATCAGTTTGCAGGCATATCTATGTTATCGATGGACATACTTGATGCGGTTCCTCCGTATTCATTGCAAGGCATTTGGGACGTTTGGCATACAGTTGAAGCTTCTGGCAGTGTGTCCCTCACCACCCTCGCCATAGACCGAGCTAATGCATGATAGGGTCAACTCAGCGCCAGGATGTGAGTGTGTGGTACATCTAGCTGCTGACGAAATTTCAGGTCCAAAGACTCGTGGCGTACCCCCTCAACCCGGCCATGAGACAAGCCCCTAGCAAGCAGCATGCAGCTCACAGAGCTCGACACCCAGGAGGCACCCGGACATCGCCGCGACAGCACACCTACTCCAGGGCGCATAACCAGAGAGATGGAGTGCTTCTGACATTGCGTGCTAGTCGAAGCCATCGAACATTGGACGGGGTCGCGGACCAGCCGATCACCGTAGGCCTGTTCCTCTGAGCCGATGCTAAGCTGTACGGCGCTGCGGCAGGCCGTGCAAATCTTACATCGTGAAGCGGTGTATAGAGTTAGTTAGGTCCGTCCGAAAAGTGGGCATTTTTTGGCTTGCTTGTCTAACCTGACTTAAAGGTGCAGAATAGGGAAGAAGTTGTGGTGTCCTTGTGTCACGTGGTGTCCTTGTGGTGTCACGTGGTGTCACAAGGTGTCCAATGCCCGCACTCATCTCTTCCCCAACCTCTGGCCCTACATAGCTTTGGCAAGGAGTTGATCCTGGGCATAGTTGTGATTTGGCTTGGCATGTTCTGGTCATGCTCATGTCTTGCTCATGTTTGCAGCATTGCCTCCTTTGCCCCTGCATCCCCCCTTGCCCTTGAACCTGCCCCGCCCCGCCCCGCCCCGCCCGTTCTCTGTCAGGAGACATCGTTTAAATCACCAAGGGTAGGTTTTCCGTTAATTGGGGGCACCTGACTCGCAGACCAACACCTATAGATGAGTCAGGATCCAGGCTGTAACTTCCACTTGCTGACGCCAACGGGATGCCACTAGCAGCATACTTGAGCCCATATCAAAAGAGACGCAAGGACAAGGGTCAGGTGGGATCCGACAGAAGCAGACAAAAGCGGCAACGCACCAACTGCATTGCACTCAGGTGCATGTGACACTGGATCGAAGGAATAGTGGGCGAGGAATAGGCACATTGCGCGCTTTCAGTCATAAAAATGTGATTTGGGTTCAACCGCCACGAGAAATCCGTTGGCAGCTAAAGCTCTGCGTCAAGAGTGCTCCCGGCTAAAAACATAGCTTGAAAGGCACCGGCATCCTTGGTGGACTTTCGGATGCATGTTTCCCCACCTAGCTTGCATTTAGATTGCACCTAGCTCCCTGAACGTCGCGCACCGAGCTGTGGGTCTCTGGGTAGCATCACCTGCATCAACCCCCTGCTCACCTCAGGTATGGGACTGATGCGAGCCTGTAGTGCCCCAGGCCAAACCACACAATACTGAGATGAACGGTTGCAGGACGCCATCTCGCATTGGTGATGTCGAGCCGACAGGAAAAACTTCGGCTTGGTTCCTCTCTGCAGTGTCAGGTATAACAGCGCAAGTGCCTTCTGTCATGCTGCACTGTTGGGTGTGGCGAACAAGTCTCTTGGGTTCTGGCAACTCTCCAAGATGACGAGCCTCATCTGGCCTGTCCCTCGACAGGTGGCAGACTGTACCGCGAACCTTGCAGTGCTGCGCGAGTATCACCAGGTAGGATGTTGCACATAGCGGCTTGCACATGGGTCTGGCTTGCAACCAACGACTGCTCCGTCCTTTGTGCACGGTTAAACACAGCTGCAGCAGCAGTCATCACCCTTTCCTGCTTGGCTTTGCTTGACCCTGGCACGTTATGCTCATGTCCACCTGGGACATCCATCTGAGCACCATGCCACAGCATGTGCCGTGAGTGCTTTGCCGTACCCACTACAACGAGGTATGGGGTCCTTGGCATCTTCAGTGAGCAAGCCTTCTAATTGTATCACCACATCATGACATGGGTTTGCCAGATGTTGTATACAACACCTGGCACAGGGGTAACGACGGGATGCCGGCTTCTTGCCCTACACATCACCATTGACCATGTACAGAACCAACATGTGTGTTGCATGAGTAGGGTACGCATGCAAAGGTTGAATCATGGAGGGGCCTGCAGCGCACTAGCAACAAGAAAGGTGGACACGGTATGCATATGCCGTGCTCTCCATTGACCTTGCATATCATGGACACTGGGATGTCAAGCTATCTTGCCTATCTGATGTGCCAAGCTCTGATGGAGGACGCAGTTTCCCTTTCAATCTTGCAGCGGTACCGCATCTGCGATGTGCACCTGAAGATGGATGTGATTGTGCGCGACAATGAAGAATGCCGGTTCTGTCAGCAGTGTGGCCGCTTCCATTCCCTCAGGTGATTGATTTCCTGGCATTCTCCATAGCTCCATGCACACTCAGTGACACCGGACATAAGTCATAGGGTAGCCGTACGATGTGAGGTGAAACATGACTGCACACACCACTCATTGTCAATTCTTACTGTGCCACCTCCAATAGCGCACCGTCATCTGTTGTTAATATATTAGGGGATGTTGCATGACACCTTCCTTTCCATGCATTAAGGGGCTGTTTTTGCAAGCAGGGGGAGCCCTACCCTGGTCATGGTTCAGCTGACCCCGAGTATTTGCATTGTCTTTTGTCGTTGCAGTGCCTTCGACAACAACAAACGGTCATGCAGAGAGCGCCTGTTGAAGCACAACGCACGACGCAGGCGCAGAGGCTCTGCACCCATGCACTCAACTGAACGCAGCCCGGCTACAGACGAGATGGAGCAAGATGATGAGGAAACCCCTGCAACCTCTGATTCTAAGCTGCAGCTAGTGTCCACTGCCAGTGATGTGCCTGCCCAGCCGCCCCACCAGGCGACATTAGCCATGTCGAAGCTTGGGGAGGTCTGGGACCTGGGTACAGACTCTGGGCTCCCCAGCAAGAGCAACACTGAGGATGGACAGGCTGGGCAGGATCCACTGCTGCACCTCCTGGGCGGTGTTGGCCATGCCGGCCTGGCAGACCCAGCTGTAGGCCAGTTGATGCTAACAGGAAGCGGCATGGCAGACGATCCTGCAGCTGCAACGAGCAATTTCAGCCAGCCTGGGCCTTCCAGCCACACCCCTCACTCTCTCTATCTCGGCGTGACCTCTTTGTCAGATGTTTTGACCTCTGCTGGTGCTGACGGCCAACCCCCCTTGCATGCCGTCAAGCCGCTCAGTGGGCAGAAGTTGATGGGAGGTACCCAGCAGCGGCTCTCTGTCAACACCCGCAGCATGAGGCGGTCCAGCATGGTTCTCATGGGCTCGAGTGGGGGCCACAGCCCCATGCACAGCCCCAGTGGCGGCCGCCGGGCCCTCAACATCAACCCTTTTCACCATTCCAACAGTGGAGTGCACAAGAGGGTGCTCAGCAGGAGCACGAGCGTGAACCATGCAGAGCTGTCCCTGCCTGCGCGGAGTTCTGGTGGTGGCCTTCAACTGGACTTGTCACTCGTGGACGGTGGGTCACCAGAGTCAAGGCGGGGGCTGTTTTGTCAGGATGCCTGACTGATCCCTTAACCCCAATGGGGCAATAGTCGTTGGCTTGACTCACATGCTCTCATGTAAGTAACAGCTTAACAAAAAGTGCCCAGTGCACACATCATTGTGCCAGTGGCTGCTTGGGCCTTGGGTGGGCAGTCTGGCAGCCATTTGAAGCTCACTCCTGGGTACTCCCTGCAGAGGGCAGTAGCCGCTGGACGGACTGGCGACCAGCACCTTGGCCCTCAACTATGAGCCTTCATTGCAGTAGGGGTCAACACTCAGTGTGGACCCCTACAAAATGGTGTTTTTCCTGTGTGGAGTTCCAATGCACATGGCATACACCTGGTCATGGTCGCCTACCACCTACATTATTCCCTGACCCAGAGGGCTATGACGTAGAGTTGGCATGACAAAACATGCGCTAATGTAAGCTGATAACAGCTCAACAGGGGGGGCACACACTACTGTGCCTCAGCGGGCTGGGTCTTAGGTGGCTTGTCTCACACCCGCTTGTAGCCCAGGCCTGGGTACTCCTTGCCCTCGGCGGCAGCTTCCCCTGCTCTGGCCACCAGCACAGCTCCAGTGGGCGCAACCTGCTCTCCCCAATGCGCTGCATGTTCAATGCTGCATTGCAGTCCCTGTCCAGCCACCTGCCTGGCTGTGGTGCTGGCTTTGCTTTGGCAGCCTTGCCCTTGCCCTTGGTGGGCTCAGCTGCCGTCTCAGCCTTGGTGCGCTTGCTGCGCTTGGCTGGCAGGGGAGTGCTGGACCCAGGTTCTGAGGCTGCTGGCTGTGTGGCTTCCTGGTTGCTGCGTGGGGCCTGTGGGGGCTTGCGGGGGGCCACCACAGGGCACCACATCCCCTCACTGGCTGGTCACGCTGCTGGCTCCAGGCTGGGCGCACAAGGCGTTGTTCCACCTGCCCTGCTGGTGGCTTCTAGTCTACAGGCCTGGTGGCCCTGCGTTTGTTCAGCTGCCTCTCACAGGGCTGCTGGCCATTCACTGCTGAGCTGACCCGGGTGGTGTGGAGCTCATCCACAAGCACCACCCTGCCCCGCCGCTGGTCTGTGCCCCTGGGCCTGCACACCACCTTGCAGCAGGCCCGCAGCACCGCATCAGCACCCCACCCACCCTTGCTGCCAATGCCAGCTGCGCCAAAGAAGACCACCAGCTGCTTGGCACGCCCATGGCGCTCCATGGACACCTCCGCCATGTCCTCCTCCAGCTGCAGCCATGCACTCAAGGCACACATGTGGTGGCTGACATGGTGGCACACGGTTAGGCATGTCACAGGCAACACCTCTTTCACTTCCTATCCACCACCTCGCTGCTGTCTGCGGTTGTCCATGACGCGCACGCTGTGCCCTGCCAAGGCATGCAGCAAGCATTGGAGGCACTCGCCCTAAATCAGCTGGCGACCAGCACAGCCCAATTGAGTGCCATGGGGCCTCACCTGCTTATTTGAGGTTGAAGGCTGACTTGGAGTCTCTGTCCACCCACTTGCATATGTCCCCAGCTTCAAGTTGACCGCAAACGATAACCCTGCACTTGTCCTGCACATGGCTTTCAGCCTGCAGGCCTAGTGAGTTTGGTGCGGTCCAGCCGCCTCACACAGGGCTAGGGGCTGTTTACAACCGAGCCGACCCTACTCTAGCCTGCTTCTCTAGCCGCTCCTGCAGCTTCTCTAGTGAGGACCCATCCAACCCACTTTGTGATTTGCAACGGAGCACCCTTGCTTCCCCTCTTTGGGCAGGACTAGCTCAATCATATCCTACATGGTCAAGCAACTATACAAGCCACTGCTACAAGTGCTGTCCTCCAAGTCGCTTCCTGGCACGGCAACTTGCCTATGTCTATGTGGTGTGCAAATGATGTGGTAGGGTCCTCATCTGTCATCTGTCAACATGTGCATGACAAGGAGTGTGTGTTGTTAATGTGTGTGTGTCTATGTGTGCTTGTGTTTGTGTGTGTAGGGGGCTGTCCCCAACCCTACATTTTCCAACCGCCGCAGCGGCAGCAGCAGCAGCAGCAACGCCTGCCGCATCATAAGACACTTGAAAGGGTATACTCTGCTCCTCTGGGTGCCTACACCGAGCAGCCTCCTGCGGCTGACCCTGCTGATGCACTGCTGATGTCCCTCGCTGCTCGTTGGGACGGACCAGAACAGCAGGCTGTTCACCCCAAGCTCAACATGACAGACCTAGAGATGGTGTGGCATTCGTCTCAAGCACCTGTCCCTGAGCCTGCCAGGTATGCCAGAAACAGCACATCAGGTATCTGCTCAATACCTTACCCTGTGCTAAACACTGAACAGCTGTGACTGCACAGCTGCGTAGCTTTCAGACAATGCACACACTCGTACCAGGTGTTTATGATTCATGCACCGCATGGCGTCCACCAAGTGGCACTGCAGGGGATGTATGGCACTTTGCGGCGAGCAAGTCGAGCATGCTAGTTGCCACCCTCCCTGCAGGACCCCTCGCAGCCTGCCATACCACGCCCCTGACAAGCGACTTGCCCCCCAACCAGTGGGAAGCATGCCAGGCAACAGATCCTACCCACCCCAGCCGTGTCAGGGCTTCCCTGTTGGCCAGCAGCGCCCACCGCAGCAAAGCGCTGCCCAGCCGCACAGCTTCACAGCTGGGCAGCCTACTGCAGCACTGGCGAGCGCTGTTGAAGCTTCAGCATCCCATACCTCGACTGGCAGCAGCCAGGGGCGGCTGTCTGCGGTTGTCCATGACGCACACGCTGTGCCCTGCCAAGGCATGCAGCAAGCATTGGAGGCACTCGCCCTGAATCAGCTGGCCAGAGCCCGGCTTGATAGCACTTCCTCACACACTCAGGAGCAGGAGTACCGTGCTCCACACGACTCAGCTGGCATGTGTGGGCCCAGCGGCAGTTGGTTCATGCCCCTGACACGGCATGCCTCCCTCACCAGTAAAGCAGAGATGGCTGATTGTGGTGCAGCACCTGGGGTGTCAGCACCCACCCCACCCCCCACCCACCCACCGCTCCATCGCATGCCCCACCAAGACAGTATCGGGCTGCAGGCAGTGCACTGGGATTCGCTGCCACGCCCCCACAAGATCCGCTCTCAGCCTGTGCAGGCACACGCGATGCCCATGCTGACCCGTGGCACAGGTCCTCACCGAGTGGCAGGGCCCGCCAGCGAGTCCTCCAGGAAGGCCGCATACTACAGCTGGTCTGGCCCTCCCGCATCGCTGGCTGTGTCAGATGGGCAGCAAATGTGGCCCGCAGCTTGTGACCACTGGTCAGGTACAGACGAGAGCACAGTGGCAGCGCGGTTGGCTACCCAGCAGCTGGCAGACATGCGTGACCAGGCATTGCTGCAGCGCCACCCTCAGCGATCACACAGTTACTCCATGCAAGGTCATAGCGGGCCCGGCCAGCCATTCCTCCTGCAGTCACGGACTTCGGCATTACCGCCTTGGCAGGCAGATGACAGCTACTCAGCCTCGCTGCAGCGCTCGTGCTCACCAGAACCCCAGCCGGACCCCCACTGCGTGTCTCCTGATTCGTTTCGCCCCAAGGAGGAGATGCTGATGATGGATGGAAGCCTACCGCACAATGGAGGATGCATGCAGGAGGAGCAGCAGGCTGCCCTGCAGCGCTTGTTGTACCAGCAAGGGTAAGAGCGCACGAGGAGGTGAAAGTCTGAGTTTCATCTGGCAGGTTATTTGTTCCCAGTAGCAGCTGGTCGAGCAAGCCCCAGGATCCACTACGTCCATAACAGTGTCCCTGAGCCTGCGGGAGCCATCCCCCTGCATTACTGCCTGACCCCATGGAGTCCACTAGCCTGATTGGCATGACAAACTCTAATGTAAGCTGACACAGCTTGTACATGACACACTCCATGGTGCCACAGCGGGCTGCTGCTGCTGCTGCTGCTGCTGCTGCTGCTGCTGCTGCTGCTGCTGCTGCTGCTGCTGCTGCTGCTGCTGCTGCTGCTGCTGCTGCTGCTGCTGCTGCTGCTGCTGCTGCTGCTGCTGCTGCTGCTGCTGCTGCTGCTGCTGCTGCTGCTGCTGCTGCTGCTGCTGCTGCTGCTGCTGCTGCTGCTGCTGCTGCTGCTGCTGCTGCTGCTGCTGCTGCTGCTGCTGCTGCTGCTGCTGCTGCTGCTGCTGCTGCTGCTGCTGCTGCTGCTGCTGCTGCTGCTGCTGCTGCTGCTGCTGCTGCTGCTGCTGCTGCTGCTGCTGCTGCTGCTGCTGCTGCTGCTGCTGCTGCTGCTGCTGCTGCTGCTGCTGCTGCTGCTGCTGCTGCTGCTGCTGCTGCTGCTGCTGCTGCTGCTGCTGCTGCTGCTGCTGCTGCTGCTGCTGCTGCTGCTGCTGCTGCTGCTGCTGCTGCTGCTGCTGCTGCTGCTGCTGCTGCTGCTGCTGCTGCTGCTGCTGCTGCTGCTGCTGCTGCTGCTGCTGCTGCTGCTGCTGCTGCTGCTGCTGCTGCTGCTGCTGCTGCTGCTGCTGGGGCTCATGGCCGCTTGTAGCCCAGGCCTGGGTACTTCCTGCCCTTGTTTTGCAGCTTTAGCAGTGGGATTTGTGGGGCTGGTGCGGGGGCATCTGAGGGCACCACATTAGGCTCTGCATTGGCTGGTACAACAATTGCCCGTAGACAGCTCAACTGACGAAACAACTGTTGGCTGCAGGCTGGTAGAGCAGTCTCGCCAGGTCTATGAGGAGCAGCTGGCCAAGCAACAGCAGGCGTATGAGGAGCTGCTGCAGCAGCAGCAGCGCCAGTCAGAGCAGGCTCGCAGGACCACAAGGCTGGAGCTGATGCAGCAGCGTCAGCAGCACTCTAACAGCTACCATAACCTGGTGGCAGCGTGCCCACTGCCCTCAGTGCATGAGGAGCCTCAACATGGAGGTGGGAACGAGGCCTTGCCCCTTCAAGGCATGCACCTTCCCGTGCCTGTGCCGGACACGGAAAAACTGTTCACCAGGGGCCAGCGCTCTATGGCCGCCCCGCTGCAGCCCAGCATGCAGGATGACCAGCCCCTCTGGCCACAAAGAATGAGGCAGCACGGCATCCAGCCAGGCAGCGAGGCAGCTGCTATGACGACCTCCCCTGCCAGCCCTGCCAGGGCCCTTGTTCCCAGTTTGCAGCCAGTGGGGCAAGTGAGCCCAGCATTCATGCTCACCAGCCCCCTGCCCAGTCCGGGCCTGGCAGGTTTGAGAAGCCCTGGGGGCCAGGTCCATTCGCCCAACTTGACCCGTCGCTCCGCAGACATCATAGGCATCGAGAGCATGTCCATGCTAGCAGACCTTCAACCTGGTGATGGCAACACCTTTGGCTCCTGGTTGCTGGAGTCTGATGATGACCTGTCCACGCTTCTGTGAGCTAGACCTGCTGCTTGTGCAACTCTACTACTCTGACGAGACCAGCCAGCCCCCAGGTAGTAGCAGTCAGGCAAATGTATGGTACTAAGGGATAAGGGAGGGAGGCAGACAATACAGTCCCAGCTAATTTGTAGGGAATATAGTTGCTGGTATAGCTGTTTAAACCGTGGTGTCACATGGATGCCTTTGCACTTGCATACATCACCTTTTTTTGACGGCCACAGCAACTGTCTTGTGCTGAGTGCATAAGGCCGGGGTCGCCAACCGACTGGGTTCTTCCACTTTGTGCCTTTTGTGCACATGGCTGATTGGCAAGACGTGCCTTGACCTGTGATAAGGTGCTGTGTGGCGAGGGTGTTGTCCGGCATGGGGTGGTGCTTGGATGGGACTAGTCTAGACTTGTTGCTTCAATATCTCAAGGGGCTGGCTTGCACTCGACCTGGCAATGCCTGCCTGCCTTGCCGCTCCTGCCTGCCCTGCCTGCCCTGCATCTTGAATTGAACGACGGTGCAGATAATTGGTGTTAGATGGCTGAGAAACAGGGATCTGTGGGTTGAGGGCATCACAGGTGGCTGTTGTCATGCAAAACCCTAGGCCTTGTGGCACAGATGTGAGACATGCAGTGATGCCCACATGACCCTCTCACTTGTGACTAGAGATATGGTTAGGATGTGTCAGAGAGAACGTTGCTGGCCGAGCAATAGTTATCATTGCATTTGTTCATCTAGTCCATGGTTCATGCAGTGCACACCTAACCCATTACTACCTTTCTATACAACACGTCTTGATTGCTTGCGGGTTTGGGACGCTATATGTTATTGTGGTCAAGTGCGGAATATGTGCTGTGGCCAAGTTTGATCCATGCACAACATCATACAACATGGTGAACACGGTCCATTGATGTACTTGTAATGGGGGGAAGCCACTGGAATTCTGGAGAGCGGCGACTTGTGTCCTACACAAAGTGTCCCTTTGACAACTATTCTGAGCTTACAACAAGGTAAATCACACCGGACAGAACCAACCTTGTATGTCTAGAAGGTACTAAGTAAAAAATGATAAATTGTCATTCACCGGCATGGCTTGTAATGGGTGTCATGACGCATGAACATGCATGCGAACCGTTGCATACATCTCAGAGCGCGATTCGAATGGCGAGGCGAGACGGCGAGGTCTCCATGTCCCTTTCATCGCCCGCAACCCAAGCCACATGGAGCCACATGGGGTTGGTAATCTTCATGGCAAGTACTCACTAGTAGGGAGCGTCTCATGTACGTACATGTACGTACATGTAACTGTTACATTTGCGGGTTATACGGGTGTTACACGGGATGTTACACGGGATGTTACATGCTAACGATTACGGGGTTCCTGGCATCACGGGCGTATAGCAGACTAAGCGTTCATCGCATGCCGCACGGTGCTACGCCAATCGCACACGTCCCGGCACCGGGACATGCATATTAAGGTTGTGCAAAAGCCAGAAGTTGTTGCGTGTAGAAGTCAGCAGTAGAAGTAGAAGTGGAAGTAGAAGTCAGAAGTTGCTGCGTGACGAGAAAGAGTCCGATCCTGCGCCTGACAGCCCGCTGAATGCCTGCAGGCATTGCTTCACCCCGGTCCTCTCGCGGCAGTGGGCCAAAACTTCGCTGGGGGCTGCGCTGGCTGGGTGCACCGTCAAGCTTGCATTTGCAATCAAGTCTCCCGGTAACAATTATCCTGGGGCGAGCCAAACTAGAAAAATTGGTTTGAATATTTTCCCTCTGGCTTGGATAAATTGGCAGCACCCCAACTGGCTGCACCCTGGGCTCGGCCATCGAGTTCCGCGAGCCATTGTCGCATCGGCGTTGGCAGTGGCGTTAGCGACACCCCAAGCGACACTCCAATTAGGCGAAATCCCAACCAGCTTTCCCAAACTGCCTTTGGGGACAGGAACCACTGTAACAATTTGCGCCAGCAGTTGCACGCTGCGGGCAAACACTCGAACACATGTGCCAGCCATCCGTCTCTATCCAGCAGCCTCTTTCGCAACGTTTCGACTGTGTGCCTCATGGTGTAGTGTCTTGCAGGTGAGGCGCCAGCTAGCAGCCACACAGCATTCGCGACCAGCCATAGCATACATGCGCCCCGGTCGAGCGAAAGGAGCAAGAGGAAAGGTGCGCTCTTGACGAGCTAGCGATATAGCGAACAACCGATTGGTAAAGTCTGTGGCATGGGTTGCTTGCAGGTGGACTTCCAATGGCTAGGAAGCTACGCAGCTAAAAGGTGCAGCTAGTGAGCGCAGCCTCTAACAGCAAGGAGCTCAGAGCGGCAGAGCGATGGAGTATTGGAGGAGCCTGGAGCGCAGGAGCAGTAGTGATGCAAGGAGCCAAGAAGTGCAGCCAAGGAAAGCAGCTTGGCAGAGCAGCCAGGGGCAGCCAGGAGGAGTCAGGAGCAGCCATGAACAGTTAGAAGCAGCAGCAATAAGCGGCATCCATGAGCAGCGCCCTCCTCCCCCTGCCGTCGCACACTCCAATCAGCAAGTGGTGAGTGGCTCTCCCTTGCCACTATGCAGCTCTATGTACCTAGTCTGACCGCTAGCATGCCCTTGTTTGCTGCAGGTTCCAATGGTCACACCCACTCCCTTTTCCCACTACCAGCACCTCTCCTCCCCTTCCCTTTTCCGACACGCCCACCCCCTCCCAACCCGTCAACAAACCCCTCACGCCCAGCCCAGCCCCAATTCAATGGTACCCTCCCTCCCCATCTCCCCTCCCCTCCCCGGCAGTTGTGGAAGGGCGTGAACAGCCTTGAGTCAGCTGATCTCTCTACCCTACCTTGCAGCCAAGAGCAGCAACCAAGTGCAGTCAGGAGTAGCCAGGTGCACCCAGCCGCTGGGAGCAGCAAGGAGCAGCAGCCAAAGCAGCCAGAAGCAACAGCCAAGAGCATCCAGGAGCGGCAGCCAGGAGGAGCATCCCATGACAGGTCCAGGAGATGTTGATTGCCCAGATCCATGACATGTTGATTGCGTGCTATTGCAGCATGGCTGCTGCAGCCATGCCTCCATGCTTGCCAGCAGTGTGGCAACAGCCTTGAGCACGAGCATGACATGTGTAGCATGCTTGGTGATTGCGGTAGGCGGCAGTGGCGTAGAGCAGTAGCCAACATTGTTGTTGTGTTGTTATGTTAGATGTGCTGTCACCTTGTTGTGGTAGGTGAAGCGCCCAGTTCCGCTTCCGCCCTTGCCTCGTCCCCAGCACAGCACAGCTCAGCCAGGAGCGGCAGCCAGGCGTTGCTTTGGTGTTTGACTAGCCTGCCCAGCTCTAGTCATGCATGTCATTGTTTGTTGATCACAAGCATGCCCCTTGCTTGCTGCATGTCAAACAGTCACACTCCAACCCCTGGGCTCCTTCCCCCTAATCCTACACTGTCCCATCACCAACACCTCCAAGTCTGCTATGCCCCCACCCACCCATCGTAGTCCCCTCCCTACGCTACCCAGCAACCAGGAGCAAACCCCCTCTTCGCCCTCTAATCCCTGCCCCCTCTCATTTGCCATCTCCCTTTCCCGCCTACCCTCTCTTCTCCCTCTTCGCCCTCGCCCTGCTTATGAATGGTTGACCGCCTGCCGGTAAGTGTCTGACACCCAATACCCAGTCTGATCTCCCTCCCTCAAGTGCACGCCCCTTGGTTGCAGGTCTGATGGGCACCTCCCCCCTCCCCTTCCTCTTTCCCAATTCCCCCTTACCTGCCACAACACAGCCTCCGACCGGGCTGCAGTGCATGAGCGGCAGCAGCAGGCTGCAGTGCATGTGCTGCAGTGAATAAGCAGCAGGTTGCGGTGCATGAGCAGCAGCAGCAGGCTGTAGGTGTGTGGCAGTGCAGGCTGCAGTGCATGTGTTGCAGTGGATAAGCAGCAGGCTGCGGTGCATGAGCAGCAGCAGCAGGGTGTAGGTGTGTGGCAGTGCAGGTAGCAACAGGCTGCAGGTGTGCTGCAGTGCATGAGCAGCAGCAGCAGGTGGCAGTGCATGTATTGCAGTGGATAAGCAGTAGCAGCAGGTAGTGCATGAACAGCAGGTTGCAGGTGTGTTGCAATGCAACCTTGTATCAGCCGCATGGCTGTCTTGAGCTTCCGTTCAGTTCCATGCCACACACCGTGATTTGGAAGCAGTGAATGATCAAGATGTAATGATGAAGACAATGGTGGTCATCAGCAGTACATTGCGCACGAATGATACTTACGCCCCTTGTATGGACAACACCACCACGCGGTGATGCGCTAATGCTGCAAACGTGGTAGCCACCTGCTACATACCCCCTATGCATGTATGCATCACGGTCATGCCTAGCAAATGCAGGCCCGGCAGTGATAGGTTAGGATGGGCTGGGCTAGCTAGGGATCAAGTGTTACAGCTAGCTGGATTACGGATGGTACCTATCGTGACAAAGTGATGTAAGCCAACACTACTTGTGGTGTACACTGTGATGTAAGTCAACACAGCTGGTGTGGTACACTGTGATACCAACCCGCCATACCACTGGCTCACTGTGCACCTACATACCTAGGGACAGTGGGCTGACAACCGGTTGGTGCATGGATGGCCCGTTTGTATGGACAACCCATCTACGCAGCGTTCTTGTGTTCTTGCCGTTGATACCATCACATGCCTTACCAAGCCTTAATGGTTTGCAGCTGAAAGTCGGATACCCCGGATGCGTCTCCAGGAACTAGCTGTGTGTTGTTATGCCCCATACAAGGGGCATAAGGCACACCACATCCTAGCATACAGCTGGATCTACTCAGCCTCCACTACAGGTACCATCCGTAGTCCAACTGGCTGTGACACATTGGGCGTGGATCACTGCCAGGCCTGCATTTGCTAGGCATGACCGTGATGCATACATGCAAAGGGGGTACGTAGAAGGTGGCTACCACGTTTGCAGCATTAGCGCATCACCGCGTGGTGTTGTCCATACAAGAGGCGTAAGTATCATTTGTGATTGCGATGTACTACTAATCACCACCATTGTCATCACTTACATCTTCATCATTACATCTTGACCATTCACTGCTTACAAATAATGGTGTTCGGCATGGAATTGAACGGAAGCTCAGGACAGCCATGCTGCTGATTGCTGAAACAAGGCTACATAGCCACACACATACAACCTGTTGTCCATGTACTGCTGCTCATGGACTACAGCCTGCTGCTGCTTATCCACTGCAACACATGCACTGCAGCCTGTAGCTGTTGCTCATGCACGGCAGCCTGGGCGGTGGCTGTGTTGTGGCGGGTAAGGGTTAACAAACTACACCAACTGGCACAACCACCACCATCACCACCACTACCATCACCACAAACAACAACGAGACCACCCCACCCCCACCACCAAGCTATGGCGTACAGTACGGACCGGCAACCCCCCATGTGCTTGGCTTGGCTCTCCTACTGCTGTCCCCTTGGGGGAGGGATGGGCTGGGTTAGTGTGGTGTGTGGTCATGGCATGGCAAGAGTGGGCTGGCTGGCCGCTACTACTAGCGCCCGCTCCATGCTGCCCGCCCAAGGCTGGCCTTCAGGGAGGGGGGACTCAGACGGGGTGGCGGAGGTGATGGTGGTGGTGGGACAGGACTGCCTGGCTGCCGCTCCTCCTGGCTCCTCCTGGCTGCCGCTCCTCCTCCTGGCTGCCGCTCCTCCTGGCTGCCGCTCCTGGATGCCGCTCCTGGCTGCTGCTCCTGGCTGCCGCTCCTGGCTGCTGCTCCTGGCTGCCGCTCCTGGATGCCGCTCCTGGCTGCTGCTCCTGGCTGCCGCTCCTGGCTGCCGCTCACTTGTCATGCTCTAGCTGTCTCCAACTGCAAGCAAACATCAGCCAGCTCAGCTCCAATAAGCTGATCAACAAGGACATGCATGACCATAGTTTGGCAGGCTGGGCTAGCAGCATGTGCACTCACCTGAAGTCCTGGCTGTCGCTCCAAGCGCCTCCTAGTTGCTGCTCCTAGCTGCATGCTTGTCCACTACAGTCCTGCACTCTCACTGCTGTTGTTGACGAGCACGTCATCCAAGCCATCAAGACACGTTGCGCATGTGGGCTGCCAAACAGTTGTGACGCGGCAGTGGTGCCATCAAGACATTCACCTTGCACGTGCAGACCTGCCATGTCATGTCCCACTGGCAGCAGCACCACCACCACTGGCAGAAGCAGTGGCAGCAGCAACAGAAGCATTAGCAATCGCAAAGGCACCAGCAGCACCAGCAGAACCAGCTGTAGCATTGACATTGTGGTGTGTGGGCATGTGGGCATGGTGTGTGGACATTGTGGTGTGTGGGAAGGGGAGGAGAGGTGCTGGTGGTGGTAGTGGGAAAAGGGAGTGGGTGTGACCATTGGAACCTGCAGCAAACAAGGGCTTGCTAGCGGTCAGACTAGGTACATAGAGCTGCATAGTGGCAAGGGAGAGCCACTCACCACTTGCTGATTGGAGTGTGCGACGGCAGGGGGAGGAGGGCGCTGCTCATGGATGCCGCTTATTGCTGCTGCTTCTAACTGTTCATGGCTGCTCCTGACTCCTCCTGGCTGCCCCTGGCTGCTCTGCCAAGCTGCTTTCCTTGGCTGCACTTCTTGGCTCCTTGCATCACTACTGCTCCTGCGCTCCAGGCTCCTCCAATACTCCATCGCTCTGCCGCTCTGAGCTCCTTGCTGTTAGAGGCTGCGCTCACTAGCTGCACCTTTTAGCTGCGTAGCTTCCTAGCCATTGGAAGTCCACCTGCAAGCAACCCATGCCACAGACTTTACCAATCGGTTGTTCGCTATATCGCTAGCTCGTCAAGAGCGCACCTTTCCTCTTGCTCCTTTCGCTCGACCGGGGCGCATGTATGCTATGGCTGGTCGCGAATGCTGTGTGGCTGCTAGCTGGCGCCTCACCTGCAAGACACTACACCATGAGGCACACAGTCGAAACGTTGCGAAAGAGGCTGCTGGATAGAGACGGATGGCTGGCACATGTGTTCGAGTGTTTGCCCGCAGCGTGCAACTGCTGGCGCAAATTGTTACAGTGGTTCCTGTCCCCAAAGGCAGTTTGGGAAAGCTGGTTGGGATTTCGCCTAATTGGAGTGTCGCTTGGGGTGTCGCTAACGCCACTGCCAACGCCGATGCGACAATGGCTCGCGGAACTCGATGGCCGAGCCCAGGGTGCAGCCAGTTGGGGTGCTGCCAATTTATCCAAGCCAGAGGGAAAATATTCAAACCAATTTTTCTAGTTTGGCTCGCCCCAGGATAATTGTTACCGGGAGACTTGATTGGCATTTGAGCCTGGCAGCCAGCTGGCTCATGTTAGCGACGCCGAGCTCAGCCGCACTGGCACACCACAATGCCGTCGCTAAACGAAGGAGCCAGTCATTTGCGAACTTGCACTCTGGTTACGGCTGGGGCATGAATCGCGCGATTCATCGTGAATCGCGCGATTTTTCGCGGTTTTGAGCGATTCATTAACCGCCCTTCCAACGTCAGCTGCAGCGGCCCCGATGCGCTCGCTGGAATCAGCAGTTCACGCCCTTTCCAGCCATACCCTCGCAAGCTGCAGCGACGGCCGGCCAACCGCCTGCATGGGCTGCATGGCTGGCTAGGAAACTAGAGCAGCGGGCCAAAGCGGGCTAGACCGACAGACTTCCTTAACTTATCAACATCACTTACAACACTTCACCCCAAAAGTTGCTGCATATCGAATCGATGTCAAGTACCTTTTGAACCATGGTGACTCAACTCTCTACTCAAGTGCACATGTGCCACGGCAAAGGCCGCCATATCCTCCTTCATTTCCAAACCAAGACATGCAAGGCCGACCTGAAGGGTTGCCTGGCATCACTGAGCTAAGATCCACGTGGAAGGGTCCAATGGCAAGGACCCTCGTTTGATGAAGGCCAACAGGTTCCGGCGGAGTGTCTCCATGTGTTGCTGACTGAAGTCAAAGGGCCTACAACACATGACAAGCAACGTGTAAAATGTTGCATGAGCACAAACCGGGCGTGTCACATGCTGACGCACCTTTTGGCGCACATGTATGCCAAGTACATGATGGCGAAGATGCCGCAATCATCAGAAGTGTGTTGTTGTGGCACCTGCACAATGTTGAATGTGGTACGTAGCATGGTGGCGTTGCATGTTGTAGTCTTTAGCAGCATAGTCGTGGAAAATCACTGACCTCAAACTGCAATGCCTCCATCAAATCCACTGCAGTGTGGCATTGCTTCCAATGTCGTACATTAGCCAAAGCTGGCCTCACTGCTAGCAAGCCCTTCTCCATTGCCTCAGTCTCCATCCACTGTACCACATGTTCCATGACACGTTCGCCCCCCTGTAGATAATGCACACAATGTCATATAATCTAATTAATGTCCTATAATCTCTAGTGTACTACATATCAAGTTGCATCTACTGATTTACCGGTAAGTGCACAATTGAGTTGAGGTACAGCAGGTGCTGCTTGTCAAGGTCGACACAAACCACGGTCCAATGTCTGCCCATATGTACTGGTAGCAGCACTAACTCACACTCTCCCAACACACTAGTGTAGTCCTGCGTTCAAAGAGTGGGAGGGCAGTGTAAAAAGTAATCAAATATGTCCTACTCTTCATTACAAGGCTTACCAAGGTTGGCCCTCTCCGCAAGGCTCTCTCCGTAGTCCATCGCCCAACCGGTTGCCCCTACAGCAAAGAGGGCCTATACAAGATGGGAAGGCTGACAAAGCTTGGCAATGCCTATCGGGGCTCCCTACCTCCAACAATCTTGTCACGAAGAAGGTGTTGGCCACCCATGTTACGCGGGTTTGCACTGTCTCGCGTCGCTGACGCACGCTCCATTCCTACAAAGGCACAAAATCACTTGCCGTCATGTGTTATGTGTGTTCATGATGAGGAGTGTTGATGGGTGTCGAGGGGTGGTGTCCTTGATAATGTCGCCCAATGTCAAGGGCGGCCACTCACCAGTATCATGCGGCAATGCAGATTGATAACCTCATCATTCAGTTCCCGCTCAATAGTTGTAGTAGCGCCAAGACATTCAAGCACGTCCAGCCAGCATGCAGGTGTCAGGTCAGGTCAGGTCAGGTCAGGTCAGGTCAGGTCAGGTCAGGTCAGGTCAGGTCAGGTCAGGTCAGGTCAGGTCAGGTCAGGTCAGGTCAGGTCAGGTCAGGTCAGGTCAGGTCAGGTCAGGTCAGGTCAGGTCAGGTCAGGTCAGGTCAGGTCAGGTCAGGTCAGGTCAGGTCAGGTCGGGTCAGGTCAGGTCAGGTCAGGTCAGGTCAGGTCAGGTCAGGTCAGGTCAGGTCAGGTCAGGTCAGGTCAGGTCAGGTCAGGTCAGGTCAGGTCAGGTCAGGTCAGGTCAGGTCAGGTCAGGTCAGGTCAGGTCAGGTCAGGTCAGGGCATGCGGGCACCTGAAATGGTTGCAGCTGCAGCCATGGCGGCCCCCTTCAGCAAATGCGGACTACGCGGCAGGTGATGCCCCGGCTCAGAGGCCTTGCTCATCCAGTCCAATAGCTGTTGCATCTCCCTCCGTGGCACCCCAATGGTCTGAGACAGCTCATGCAGTTGCATAACAGCGTCACCCAAGGGCATGGTGCTGTGAGGGGATACGGGAGTGTGGAAGTTGGCACTGTAAAAGGCCTTGGTCTGAGGTCTGGGAGCCTTGGCACGAGACTGCCGGCTATATATTCCCATGGTGTGGCTGCTGCCAGCGTCCCCACCACTGTTACTGCTGCTGCTATCATCTGAGCTGATGTCACCCTCATCAGCGCAGGGCAGGACAGGTGCGTCAGGGCTATTGGCCCACAGCCCGCATGGCACAGCATGGCCTTCAAACTCTGCTGCAGATATGGAGGGACTTGACTCTGCAACACCGAACAACATGTTTGGCATGGGCGGTCACATGCAACTTGACACCTGGCAACACAGGGCTTGAAACAGGTACCTGATGCTGGGACTTCACCAATCTTGCGGCTGGCAGCGGCTTCCACGTGCAGGGATGTAGATGCACTTCCTTGCGGTTTGGGTGCACCTACAACTATTGAGATGTCCTCTTCTGCACCACATGAGACCACACAACAAGGCCCCTTAAACGGGCAGGAAAGTGCTGCCAAAGGTGCCACTATTACCAAGTTGTCCAGCCCCACCTGTTGTCGGCGTATGCCGACGATCCCAGTGGTTGTGGACTGTTGGGATGTTGTTTCCGATGAAGGCGCAGCCGGGGAACAGGCAGTGCACCAAACCAGTGCGCGGATTTCTGGCGGCCTTCTGGAGTCTCCTATGCATTCCTATTCATTATGTTCAGCAAATCATGTTTCGCTGGTCATCATAGATTTTGCAGTTTGGGGCTCACTCGACATTTGCACGCCAGTCTTACGCGCTGGTGCAACAATGGTACACATCACCCTTGCCCTCTTGCCGCTTGATGGCTTCCAACAAACCCGCACGTACATGGCCAGCACATCGGCAGAGGGTCAGAGGAGGGCCTGGCATGAGCATTGCGAGCTGCTTGCCAGGCACTCCAGTAGTAAGACTGACTTGGCGATCCTGGCCTTCCACTTGGGAGGCGAGGTAAGCGCCATACACGGCAGGCGCTATCACCGCCGCCTTTACCGCCATCATCACATCAGTTGCAATGTCGCTTGCAGCCGGCCGGAGCAACTTCTTTCAGCCCGGCCATGGAGCAGGTCGTAGAAGTGGTCATTGCAGATGACCCTTTGCAGGCTTGGCTACAGCTGCCACAGCACTGCAGGATAGGAAGCCTGGAAAGAAGCCCTGATGGTATGTTGGTGTGGCACATTACTGTGTCACGCACCTACAGTCCAAAAGTGGAGAAGGCCAACAAGCGCAAAGCAGACTGTCAGCCTGGCAGCAAGCCATCCAAGCAGCAAGACCGTGCTATTGAAAGGACCGTCTTCAGTCTGATGTGGCCAGCTTATCATGGCCAGCTGCAGACAAGCGCACATACGGCGCAATTCAAGAATGGCGTGACCCCCATTGCGGTCAGTAGTTCATGTTGTTGTTAATGATGTTGATGTTGCTGTTGATGTTGTTGTGCACCATCATGTTACCAACACCCCAACATGAGATGGAACTACTTTGCCCGTTATACAGCAGAAGCTACTGCTGTTCTTGGCAGCGGGCGTGGCGATCGCCTTGAAGATGCGCATTGGGGCAAGCGTGCCTACGTTTGAGGAACAGATCAGGCGTCTGCATGAGTGAGTACAGAGCATGCAACAAACGCATGCATGCCGGAGGTCCAGATAGGATATAGGATAGGAGGTTGTGGTCTTTGCATTTGCTTTTGCAGGACTAAGCGCAATGCTAACAACAATGTAGCACGCGCAAAGACGACACGTGCTACCAAGGAGAAGAAGCAAGCAACAAACACCGTCAACAGCAGCAAAGTACTGCTTGAGATCGACTTGCTTTTGAAAGCTTTGAAGAACAGCAAGGTGCGATGTTTGACTGGTAACATGTTAACCCAAGTCACGCAAGCGACAGTTCATGAACATGACTGTAATATAGGGTTTCATACTGCCTGACAACGTTGTGGAGGTGCTACCACGTGGCTCGATTGTGCCGTATGTTGAAGTGTTCAACGCGGTGCTTCCCTTCTGGAATGCCAAGTTCTGCATGACAAGTTACTCAGACAGACCAGAGAGGGAGGAGAGAGCACGCAACGCAATGACTGATACACTTACGCGCATTAACACAGGTAAATAAGGCACCTTGCGTGCCACACGTGTCTGTTATCCGTCATGTTTGACTTGCATAGATACTCACTCCAACCCTTCACAATGTTTCTTTGTTGGCTTTGCATGCAGATGAGATCCAAGAGCACATGAAGCAGCTGGCTTTGGGCATATCACCCATCCCCTCCAATTGATACCACCACCTCCAAGCCTAACGTTCGTGCCTCCCTTGAACTCCTCTAGCAAGCGGTCTTCCAGCAGTCAGTTTAGACAGCAATGCGAGGTTGCATGGCCTATTGCTGGGCTGCAAGGCTGAGTGTTGCATGGGTGACAAGGGTACCTAGTCGAGTGCCTGTTTCGATATGCAGCAACTTTTGGGGTGAAGTGTTGTAAGTGATGTTGATAAGTTAAGGAAGTCTGTCGGTCTAGCCCGCTTTGGCCCGCTGCTCTAGTTTCCTAGCCAGCCATGCAGCCCATGCAGGCGGTTGGCCGGCCGTCGCTGCAGCTTGCGAGGGTATGGCTGGAAAGGGCGTGAACTGCTGATTCCAGCGAGCGCATCGGGGCCGCTGCAGCTGACGTTGGAAGGGCGGTTAATGAATCGCTCAAAACCGCGAAAAATCGCGCGATTCACGATGAATCGCGCGATTCATGCCCCAGCCGTAACCAGAGTGTTGCTGAAGTACAACATCTGCTGCCAATGTGACACTGTTGTAGACCTGCTGCTTAGGAACATTCGCAGCAGCCATCAGCAGCTGCTAGAACTACGACTGCGGCTTGCCGAGCTGCAGCCCGCGGCCCGCGACCCCAAAAATGTTTTCTGGTGCGGGAGCAGTTGCGACCAGTACGGCGGGGTGTACAAGCTCACTGTCGAGCCGAGCAGCTAAGAAGGCTATGTAACATGACCGGCACGTGTACGTATACGGGATGTAACATGTAACATAACATAACAATGTAACATGTAACGTTACACGGGTCCGGACGCTCCCTACTCACTACATCGCTTGTCTAGTAGGATGCGCAGGTTGCGCAATGTCTCGTTGGCATTTAGTCGGCGCCAGCAACCGCGGTTGTATGGCGAGCAGCCACAGCAACGTTGCGACCAATTTGAGCGAACTGAGCAAGAGGCAGCGAGGAGAACGTGACTTGGGCTGATTATATGTGGAACACTGTACAACCTGTGTGTGACACGTACATGTACGTTTGACAAGTACACAGCTCCAAACGAGCTCCTAAGGAGTCGTTGCAGCTAGTCGATTGGTAGTTACGTAGATACGCAACAAGAAAGACTAGGTAAGCTAGGAGGTGCAGCTAGGAGGCGCAGCCAGGAGCCTGGGCGGCGGTGCGGAGGAGCAGTGGAGGAGCCCGAAGAGACAGTTAGGAGCAATGAAGGAGAAGAAGCCTGGTGCAGGAGTCAGAAGCACCAACTTGGAGCAGCTAGGGGCAGCCAAGGGGAGCAGCCAGGAGGCCACCCTTGGTGCCAGCATCCATGAGATAGAAGCGGAAGTGCTATGCGGCAGCCTTCGCCGCCACCCTCCCTCCCCTTCCCCCATACCTACCCACCCCAGTTGCAACAGCAGCAGTAGCAGCAACAACGCCAGCAGCAGCAGCAGCAGTAGCAAGGTGGTTGTACAGGCTACATCTTTGTTCAAGTCAAAGTGGCGGTCACGACGCAACCTCGCCACCTCGACATTGGGATCAATACCTGATCAGCTACTTTCCATGGCATACTCGACTCCATTCCATGCAGCCAACGTCCCCTAGCCTGCACAGCTAATGTGCCCATTTCATGCCCATTGAACTTGAAGCAGCTTGCATCCACATGGCATGGCTGGTTAGATGCTGATTGAGATGAGCTCTCTAAAGCTGTCTTGGTCTAACACTACGTCCACTACCTGATCATTATCATCCTTGGCCTGCATGCAAGCAACATCGCATGGTGGTGCACCATGATCAATAAGTACAGTGAGCTGATCACCACAAGCGACGCAGCCCAGTGTCTGCAGCATGCACTCGGGCGCTGCTGCTGCTGGCCTGCACACGCATGCTGCTGCCTGATGCCTGCTGCAGTCATTGCAAGCTATGCATGGAGCTGTGCGTGTGTTGCGCGTGGCTCACTGACCTTGAGTGGCTGCAATACTCGCTCCCAGGATCCGTCTCCAAACACAGCAGCGACTACAAAGTCGTCTGTAAGGTCAATCTGCAAAGCAAGCAGGGACACAGCACAGCCACCCAGCACAGCCATAAAGAGGATGAGCACACCATGAGCAAGCATGGCAGGAACATGGTGGTGGATTTACATTGCAACTGTGCTTGTCAGCCTGCTATGCTTGCTTCCATGATGTCAGCCCGTGCCCATCAGCATGCTGCAACCTACACTGTTGACTCAGCCGGGGTAGGTTAGGAGGTGAGTGATGAAAACATCAAGCTGTGACATACACTGGGCACATGGTGCTCTGGGAGCAGCAGCCAGCGCGCATCATGGCAGCAGCCTGGCAGCCTGCTCTAGTGCACGGGCTATATCTAGGATGGAGGGTGCACCTTAGTGGCTGCTCAGCCGCAAGCTGCCCTGACGAGCCTGCGGCTGCCCTACTGTGCATGTTGTCACTGTCATCCCGCCCTTAGATACGTTGAGTGGCTCAGTTGGCAATGGGAGACCTCTACAACTGTGAGGTCCTGGGATCGAAACCACGACCACGCGGTTGTTCACCATTACAAAAAGGGGTCAATCCTCCTCCAGGCTTGTGTAGTAAACTAGTAAATGTAGCAATAAAAAGCTTGAAAGCCGCTCCTTTGGGAGAGTCCGTCTTTCATTCATTTTTCTTCGCTACTGCCCAACTGGCCGGCAGAGAGTAAGCAGGTGCGCAAGCGCAGCGGGTTGACATGGATAGTACATTGCATCACATGGTGCAGCAGCTCGCTGCGTCCACTGCCAGGCAATGCTTGCCGGCTTGCCTGCCTGCTCTTGTGCCTTGGCTTGCCCTGACCGGCGTGGGATGGCCCAGTGTTAGTTGGTGTTAGTTAGCCCTGGGCCTTGCAACCTGCCCCTTTGAGAGCGGAGCCTATGGGCTGTTCCCAGGCAGCCACCTGCCACGTGGCCTGCCTTGACACTAGGACCAGGCTGCTTGATGCCCACTGCCTCTAACCCAGCCACCCAGATGGGCAGGGGGCTTCAAAGTAGTGCCATCCAGGCAGTCAGCGCAGCCTTGGGGGTGTAGGATGAGGATGGCTGCCTGGACAGCTTCTACAAGTGCAAGCTGACCAGGGACCAGATGATCAGCATGACAGTGGCCTGACCCAGGCTCACCGCAACACACAGCGATGGAATGACAACATCAAGCTCCAGCTGCAGCACCTGGCAGCAGCCACCCCCGTGGCAGCCAGCCAGTCACCCTGGCCACCTGGGATGCAGTATGGGAGGAGCTCAAGTAGATGGAGCACTTTTTGAACAAGGTGGGTGTGCCAATGGAAGGGGGGAGGGGCAGGGCCAGAGGCTGATGACTGCCCCCTGTGTGACCTGTTAGGCGTGCCCTGGCCCCAGTCCTGCCCATGATGCCATGCACATGTGTGTTTTGTGCGCCATGCAGTATGAGGAGGAGGCAGCTGAGGTGTCCCATCAGCGGTGGGGGACACGTAAGCAGCTGGTGGTGTCCTTTGGCAATGCTGGCATTGGCACACGAGGTGGGTTGGGGGCCAAGGCCGTGCTGCAGGCCTGGCGCAAGGTGGTGGAGAGGCCCAACAGCAGCAAGCCAACAGACAGGCTGCCTGGCAAGGTGGCGACAGTGGATGAAGTTACAAACCAGCTGAGTCAGCTCAGCTGTGAACAGCCCCCAGCCATGTGAGGAGGAGCTGGACCGCAGCGAGCCCACCAGGCCTGCAGGCCAGAAGCCCCAGCAGGTCAGGCTGAGGACCGCTTGCTGCGGTCAGCCTGGAGCCAGCGGTGCAAGACACCAGTGCGGGGCCTCATGTGGTGCCCCAACCTACACCAGGCCACCCCTGGGGACCTTGGCAGATGGGTGGACAGGGCCTGCAGCTCAGCCTTCAACCTCCAGCGGGCAGGGGAGGCCCCATGGCACCCAGTGCAGCTGTGCAGGTGGCCACAATGAGCAGCGGCTCCTGCCAAGGGCAAGGAGTACCCTGGCCTGAGCTGCAACACGCTGCGAGACTGAGCACCCAAGGCCCAGGCCCAGCTGCCTGTAGCGCAGCTGCCTGTAGCACCAGGCGCTGTCCAAGCTGTTGCTTACATAACAGCATGTGTTTCATGCCAGTATCTATCGCCCCACACTTGATAAGGGGTGGAGGCAGGGAGTTAGGCATTGGTGCGGACTCAGGATATGGACTACAGATCACGCAGCTTGTAGGGGAGATATGCGCTGTGAGTAGCTTTGTGACAGGCATGCAGTTGGTCATGCAGTTGGTCATGCATTTGGGCATGCATTGGGAGAGGTGTGCAGCAAGCCCAAAGGCCTCACTGTGGGCTGCAGCCTGGGGCTGGCTCAGCAGGTGAGGGGTTTGGAAGGGAAGGGGCAGGGGCAGGGGGATGGAGGGGCCTATGTCCTGGAACATGTTGCACCCCACTCGGCTCTGGAAAACTGACCACCAGAGGCTGCTGGGCCACCCCTCACCTGCTGCAGGCCCATGGTGAAGAAGGACACCCGGCCTGAGGCACTGCGCACTAGCAGGGTACCGGCCAGCTCCGCGTCCTGCCGCACCTCCGCCCTGGCACCACATCACACCACATCACACCACATCACACCTTATCATCAGCAGGCAGTGAAACTCGCTACCAGGAGATGACAGGCAGAAGAGATGCCACCCCGCAGGGTCCCTCAGCCGCACTACCTCAAGCCAGGTCACACCTCACCCTCAGTGACAGGCCTCCCCCTGCAGGCCGAAGACTACCTCAAGCTGGGTCACACCCAGTGGTACATATGCCAGCACCGCTACCATTGGCTGCTGACCTACCTCAAGCCGGGTTACACCTCGCCTGGCCTGAGCAGTGCCTGTAGCTCGATACTTCGTTCCCTGCCTTGGACACTGCCAGAGACATCATGCATAGTCAAACCCTG
This sequence comes from Haematococcus lacustris, assembly GCA_030144725.1. Taxonomy (NCBI): domain Eukaryota; kingdom Viridiplantae; phylum Chlorophyta; class Chlorophyceae; order Chlamydomonadales; family Haematococcaceae; genus Haematococcus; species Haematococcus lacustris. The sequence goes on from JASKMD010000011.1 coordinate 1,739,335, forward strand.
CCCCTGCCCCTGCGGCCCTGCCTCTGCGGCCCTGCCCCTGCGGCCCTGCCCCTGCGGCCCTGCCCCTGCGGCCCTGCCCCTGCGGCCCTGCCCCTGCCCCTGCCCCTGCGGCCCTGGCCCTGCCCCTGCCCCTGCCCCTGCCCCTGCCCCTGCCCCTGCCCCTGCCCCTGCCCCTGCCCCTGCCCCTGCCCCTGCGGCCCTGCCCCTGCGGCCCTGCCCCTGCCCCTGCCCCTGCGGCCCTGCCCCTGCGGCCCTGCCCCTGCGGCCCTGCCCCTGCGGCCCTGCCCCTGCGGCCCTGCCCCTGCGGCCCTGCCCCTGCGGCCCTGCCCCTGCGGCCCTGCCCCTGCGGCCCTGCCCCTGCGGCCCTGCCCCTGCGGCCCTGCCCCTGCGGCCCTGCCCCTGCGGCCCTGCCCCTGCGGCCCTGCCCCTGCGGCCCTGCCCCTGCGGCCCTGCCCCTGCGGCCCTGCCCCTGCGGCCCTGCCCCTGCGGCCCTGCCCCTGCGGCCCTGCCCCTGCGGCCCTGCCCCTGGCCCTGCCCCTGCGGCCCTGGCCCTGCCCCTGCCCCTGCCCCTGCCCCTGCCCCTGCCCCTGCCCCTGCCCCTGCCCCTGCCCCTGCCCCTGCCCCTGCCCCTGCCCCTGCCCCTGCCCCTGCCCCTGCCCCTGCCCCTGCCCCTGCCCCTGCCCCTGCCCCTGCCCCTGCGGCCCTGCCCCTGCGGCCTTGCCCCTGCGGCCCTGCCCCTGCCCCTGCCCCTGCGGCCCTGCCCCTGCGGCCCTGCCCCTGCCCCTGCCCCCCTGCCTCCCGCTCACCACTCTCCAGCTCTTTCCTGGACCCACACATGACCATCGTAATCGCGCCGGAAGTGTGCCTCAGCTCGTAGCTCGTCTGCAATGTTGGCAGGGGTGGGTTCAACTCCCACAGGCAGCAGGCAGCACACTGTGGGGCACCCTGCCAGCCAAGCTTGCTGCCCTGGACTGCGCTGGCTTCAGCGGTTGCTGTGTAAGGAAGCTGCACGCAGTCAATGCTGCCCTCTCCCACCAATATCCTTGCGGTCTTGATCAGTCAGGCCTGACAGCAGGGGGGTGCTGCTCTGGCTGCCGAACACATAGCCCACAGCGCCCCCGACAGCCGCAACACCGGCGAAGCTCAGCGAGGACAGCAGACCACGGCGCGTCTGGCGCAAGGGAGTGCAGGTGCAGGGAAAGATCCCAGCAGGTGCAATAGGTGATCCAGGTGTCGAGAAGCTGCTGCCAGTGCATTAATGGGGAGTAGCAGGCTGTGCAGGGTGCATCGGCTGGGCAAAGCTAGTGACATGGAGTAGCTGGCACTTGGCGGTCCTTGTCCGCGGCATGTTACGAAACACTGTACCTGAGAGGCTGCGGGAGGTTGCGGGGGTGGGGGTGGTGGGGGTGGTGGAGGATATGGCGCAGTGCCCTGCGCTTGTGCGGCACACACGTGTCGTTGCGGCTTGACCGCGGGGCATGTAACTCGCATCGCGGCAAGCATCGCACCAAACCGCGAAGATCACTATAAAGCCTGTGTGTGACTTTGCTCGACTGCGCAATTTTCGGCGGCGGGCAGCAGGTGCAATCACGGAGAAGTCTCAGCACCAAGTGCATGTGCCTGCGGACGCGAGTCCTTTCCTGCCGGCGAGTTGCTGTCCAGTTTTCCTGCGTCGGGAGCAGCAGGACCTGTGAACGCTTCAGCTCGTCGTTGTTTGCAACTTCGCATAGCACATTTTCCGCCAGACCCTTCCTTGCAAGCAGCCCAGCACCGCCCACACCCTGCGTCCTGCTCACCCCCCACACACACACCCGGAACGCCAGAAGCCCCCACCCATGCGGCCGCGCCACCCCAGCCACTTCAGCTACTAGCACTGCTGCCTCAGCCACAGGTAGTACAGCCAGCACTAAGGAAGCAGGCCTGAGTCCAGCGTATGAGTTTGAAGCAGGGGAGGGGGAAGGGGAGGGGGAGGAGTACGGGGAGGAGGAGGACGCAGAAGCCCCCCCACGGTGGCCCGTCCTGACCTGGCTGCTGGTCATAGCCACCTGGGTGATGTTCCTGCAGCGCTGGCTGCCCCTGTGGCCCGCACTGACTCAGCCCTGCAGCCAGGGCCCATGGGAGTGGGGGCTGCGCCTGGCGGCTGTGTGCCTGGTGATGCCTGACACCCCCCAGCTGGTGGCTGCTCACTCAGTGGTGGGGCACTCGGTTGCGGGGTGGCAGCAAGGAGGGTGCGTCTCCAGCACAGGGTCACAGGGTCAGGGGGAAGGCAGGGGGAGGTGTGGGAAGGTGTGGGTGGTGAGGGGAGGGGTGGTCATCAGGGTCAAGGGAGCCGGGTGCAGGGAGAAGTGCAGGGTTTAGGAAGAGGTGCAGGGAGGGGTGCAGGGGAGGGGTAGGGGTGGGAGGGCCAGGCAGGCAGGTAGGCAGGTTGACAGGGCAATCTGAGGTGTTGGAAGGGCGGCTGAGGGGAGCACGGAGGACTGCCTGGCAGCATGGAGGGTGAGCAGCAGGGTTGCAGCCCCTGCACAGCGTCCATGTCAAAGAGCGGCCGTGGCTGCTGCAACAGAGCAGGGATGTGCGAAGGGACCTGCTGTCCTGCTGGTTCCGCACCGCTGGCCCTACTGGCTGTGTGTGTGCAGCTGACAGTCGACATGTTTTACTGCGAGAGGTGCGACAGCTGAGGTCAGCTGCTGGGCTGGCGGTGCTCTGCTGTGTGTTGGTGTGCAGGAGGCCGCTACCGGGAGCCTGGTGGCAGGGGCAGGGGCGGTGGCTGATGTGCTGCGGGGCGCGTTGCTGCACGGGGGCCTGCTGCAAACCTGGGTGAGGCGCTAGTGTAGGCAGGCAGGCAGGCAGGGTGCTGCAGGTAGGCAGGGGCACAGCTAGGGGTGAAACAACAGGCAGCAGCCTTGGTGCCTGGTGGTGTGGCACCAGGCAGGCGGGCGGGCGGGCGGGCGGGCGGGCGGAGGCGCTGGTGTAGGCAGGGGGCTGACGCACAGGGTCACAGGCGCAGCTAGGGGGCAGCTGCCTAGGCACCTGGTGGTGTGGCAGGCAGGCGGGATGGCAGCTGCAGGCAGGCTGGAAGCTACAGTTTGCAAGTGCAGCACTAGCCCTGTCCCTGGTGAAGGCAAGGTGATGGGGGCCTGCTGCAGCAAGGCGTGAACGCAGCAGGGACCTGCCTTGGTACCTGGTAGGCAATCTGGCGGCCAGGCAGGATTGCAGCTACAGGGTGGGATGACAGTGCTTGCCCTGCTGCTGTCAGGCTGCTGCCCATGCTCACCCTGACCCAGACCCTGACCCTGACCCTGACCCTGACCCTGACCCTGACCCTGACCCTGACCCTGACCCTGACCCTGACCCTGACCCTGACCCTGACCCTGACCCTGACCCTGATGTGAAATGATTAAGAAGCATCATTTCTCTCATGACCCCTGGTCCAGCCCCTGCCAGTATGCCTGCCAATGAAGTCAGTGCCGTGTAACAGCAGGCAGGCAGGCAGGCAGGCGGGCAGGCAGGCAGGCAGGCGGGCAGGCGGGCAGGCGGGCAGGCGGGCAGGCAGGCATACCATACCCTTTGGCAGCCATACCTCTGGCTGCCAAAGGGTAAATATAAAGCAGTGTACATTTAGTGCCTTTGAAGTACAGATAGGGCACAAATACACGAGACCTGCAAGGAAGCCTGCGACCCCATGAGAAGCAGGGTGGCTCCAGCATAGCTGGCTGTCCTGGAGCCCTGCAGCCGGTCGGCTCTTCCATGAACACGGCTGTGGGCTGACTTCGATAGTTGTATGACCCTGCACTGCCTGCAGCTGTTCTCATGGGGCATGCTCGCGGTTGGGGAACAGCTGGAGGTGCAAGACGGGCACCTCACGCTGCTGCTGCTGCTGTTGGGGGCAGGCCTGGGAGCCGCTATGGCGCAAAACCTGGCGCTTGGGCCCGGCGCAGCGGTGGCACGGTTGACGGGACCAGGTCAGCTGGTCTACAGGCAGCACGTGCGTCCACATGCCCACCTGCCTAACCACCTGCTTCCCTGCCTGCCTAACCACCTGCTTTCCTGCCTGCATGCCCACCTGCCTAACCACCTGCTTTCCTGCCTGCATGCCCACCTGCCTAACCACCTGCTTTCCTGCCTGCATGCCCACCTGCCTAACCACCTGCTTTCCTGCCTGCATGCCCACCTGCCTAACCACCTGCTTTCCTGCCTGCATGCCCACCTGCCTAACCACCTGCCTGCCCACCTGCCTAACCACCTGCTTTCCTGCCTGCCTGCCTGCCCACCATCCTGCCCACCTACTTTCCTGCCTGACCGCCCACCTGCCTGCACAACCTGCCTGCCAACGGGCCTGCCCAACCTGCATGCCCAACCTGCACGCCCATCCTGCCTGCCCACCTGCCTGTCCACCTGCATGCCCAACCTGCCCACCTGCCTGCCCCACCTACCTGTCAGACCTCCCATCTCATCCCTGACCCGCCCTGCCCTGCAGCTGTGGTGGCAGGCCTGTACGTGGCCCTGGCAGTGTGCACCGCCCTGCCCATGTACAGCATAGTGTTCAAGCCCAGCTCCAGCGACCCCCAGTACAGCACTGACCAGGGCACGGCATCCAGTCAGGGGGCCCCCCAGGCAGCTGGGGAGGTCAGGGGGAGCCAACAGGGTCAGCTGCAGCCTGGCGTGCCATCCCAGGCACCTGGCCCAGCCCCAGGCCCCTCCCCCATGGCAGAGCCTGGTCAGGTCAGCAGCAGGAGGAGGAGCTTCAGGGGCAGCAAGCTTGGCCGCAGTGCAGCACAAGTGTCCGCATCGACCAACGCAGCTGACGCCGCCGCCACCAGCGGTGGGCAAGGTGGCAGCGGGGGTGGGGAGGGGGGCAGCAGCGGTGTCGACGCAGTGCAGCGGCTGGCGGGGGGGTGGCGGGAGCACCCAGACGCCCCTCGGCCCCTGATGGACTCCAGGCTGGTCAGCGCTGGGGGGTGGGACCAGGAGGAGGACAGCTTGGTGAGGGCGGCGGAGGAGGCGTGGGGGAGGGTGGCGGAGCTGCCCCTGGGACACGCCTTGTGGCTGGTGGCGCTGGTGGTGGGGCTGTACATGCCGGGCCTAGGTATCAGGTGAGGGGGAGGGGAGGGGGAGGGGGAGGGGGAGGGGGGGGGGGAGGGGGAGGGGGAGGGGGAGGGGGAGGGGGAGGGGGAGGGGGAGGGGGAGGGGGAGGGGGAGGGGGAGGGGGAGGGGGAGGGGGAGGGGGAGGGGGAGGGGGAGGGGGAGGGGGAGGGGGAGGGGGAGGGGGAGGGGGAGGGGGAGGGGGAGGGGGAGGGGGAGGGGGAGGGGGAGGGGGAGGGGGAGGGGGAGGGGGAGGGGGAGGGGGAGGGGGAGGGGGAGGGGGAGGGGGAGGGGGAGGGGGAGGGGGAGGGGGAGGGGGAGTAGATCAATTTGCCAAGCTTTGCCATCATCACACACGCGCGGTAAGCCATGGTTCGGTGCCAGTTGGTAGGGTGGGGAGAGCTGCTGGTGCTCCTTATTGCAGCCGCTGCTGCACCAGCCCCTCTGGAGCACCACCTACACCACCACCACCACCTGCAGCTGCATGTGTTGTCAGCACCTGCATTTGCGCCCCGTGGCCCTGTGGCCGCTGCTGTATCTACGTATTGCTTGCCCCGGGGCTGCCACCGCACCCTGTCAGGGGGCAGGCTCAAAATGCTTGGCTGAAGGTTATTGGCTGGAGGTAGTTAGTCCAAGGTAGTTGGCTCCATGTTGCTCAGCAGCCATGCACTCAGCAGGCCTGCCACTGAAATGTTGTAGCCATAGGCCCAGCCTGGTCCTGGTGTATGTAGTCCAGTTGGTCCAGTCAACCCAGTCGATCCAGTCAACCCAGTCGATCCAGTCGGTCCAGTCGATCCAGTCGGTCCAGTCGATCCAGTCGGTCCAGTCGGTCCAGTCGGCCTAGTCGGCCTAGTCGGTCCAGTTGGTCCAGTTGGTCCAGTTGGTCATGTGGGTCATGTGGGTCACGTGGGTCCAGTCCGTCCTGGTGTGTGTGCCTTCATGCTGCCTGCAGTGGCGTGCTGGGCGGCATAGCTGGCGGCCTGGTGGTGGCTGTGACCCGCAACGCCATCATGGGCCTGCTGCGGGCGGTGGTGTTCGGGGGCCTGAGGCTGGTGGTGTTCGGGGGGCTGCAGCTGGTCAGAGGGGTGGGGGTGCCCCTGGTGGTAGGGCTGCAGCAGCTGATGCAGCAGGTGGTGGTGCTGGTGGTAGGTCTGGGCAAGGTGCTGGCGGCGTTGATGGTGGAGCTGTATGTGGGCATCAGGAGGATGTGAGGCGGGGCTTACTAGGTATGTGAGGTGTATCCCTAACCCTAACCCTATCCCATAGTAGGTGTGACTTCTAGGTTCAGGTTCAATCAGGCGTTCCCAACTACCTGAAAACCACCCCCCTGTGATACGAAGCCCGTATCTCCGCAGCCACTCAGTCAAAAATATATGTAAACAGTGCTTTGAACAGAGGAGAGTCATATCTACGAAATGGCAGACGCAGCAAAAACTATCTCGCTCTCAGCGGTGCTCAGTGCCTGTCCAAAGATAAGCATTTGAATTCATGCGATTTCGCCACATGCGAGGCGCGCCGCACTAGTACGCTTCGCCACGCTGTTGTGAGTGGCACCTGCAACACGCAGCAGCAGTCGGAACATGTTTTGCTTTTGGCATGTGGACGCGACGACGGCAGTCGTGACGACTGGATACCACTATGAGCTTTAGGAGCTGCTGCTGGCGCTAGTGCATTACCGGCTGCTCTACTACGCTTAAACAAGGTGCTAGGTGCAGTACGTGGTGTTGTCTCACCTTGCTTTGCTGCCCTCGACTTGTTAGCTGCAGGTGCCCCACGCTTACGGGACGTGCTTGCCGCTGCCAGCTGTTGCTGCTGCTGAGGGGGTGCACCAGCAGGCTCAGCCAGCTCAGGGGTGGTGCCTGCAGGTGTCAGTTGCTGCTGAGGGGGCGCAGCTGCAGCAAGCTTCCCACGGATGTGGGTGCACACGTGGCTCAGTAGCTTGGGTACCCTCCAGCTCGTGTGTACCTCCTGCTTGTGAAACTGGAGGTATGACTGAAGCTGCTTTCCTGTCATCTTCATTGCCTCCTCGACAGTTGTGTGGCCATAATCATGCCCCCCCCATGCCGAGCGGCACCCAATACTGGGCCAGCAAGCTGGCAATGGATTCAATGGCTGGGCGGATGTCACCACCCAATGCAGCCAGCCCAGCCAGCAGGGTGTTGTGTATGCCGTGGCTATAGCAGGGCTGCGCCCGAATGCAGCCAGCCTGCCCCTTGCTCTGGAGGAGCTTGCTCATGCGGGTGACAACACCACCATATTCACCCATGTTCACAGCTACACTGTCTGCTGTGATGCTGGCGATGCAGGCACTGTCGAGGCCGTGGAGGAGCAGCTCCTGCATTATGACTTGGACATGAGCTTCTGCCGTGCCAATAGGCAAGGGGATGATAGCCAACACATCGGTGACTTGAGTGGTGAGTCGACCTGCCCCAGCTGCAGCCTCAGCCCCATCTGCTGCCCCATCTCCTTTGCGCGCAATAGTTGGTCTGAAAGCAGGCAGCAGAGCAAAGACATGCGGTTATTCCCAGCCTCAGCCCCCCCTCAACCCTCCCCTCAGCCCCCCCTCCCACCCCCTACCACTCCCTTCCACCCCCTTCCACTCTCTCCCAGCCCCTTCCCACCCACGCCACCCTGCCTTCCCCTTTGCATCTTACCAAGGGTCTTGCGCCGCATGTAGGTGGACACGATGTGGAATTCACGCCCAACTGTGGATGTCTTGCCTGGCCGGTGAGGGTTGGGGAGGACGCACTGCTCAGAGACGAAGAACTGTTGGCACTTGGAGAGGGCACGGCGGCTGACACCTGTCTCTAGATGCAACCTGACGGTGCTCAAGCAGTGGTGAGCATTGTAGGGTGCAGTCCGGGCTGCTGGCCTCCCCACAGGGCTCTCTTGAGTTGGAATGAAGATGTCAGTTGGTGAGGGTGCTGGGCTGAGCTGCTCCGCCATGCTGCCCATGGGCCGGCCATGGCTATCCAGCCTTCCGTAGCCAGCCTCTGCACACCGCCTCAACACCTCCACTGAGACGGGGTGTTGCTCCAAAACCAGCAGCTGCTGCCTCTGCTTGAAGGTGAGTGGGGAGAAGTGGGGGCGGTGTTTGTTCCGGTAGATATGCACCTGACCCTGGAGGCGGTGTCGAGCAGCCCGTAGGGAGTGATTGGTAGCTGCCGCTCTGCATGCCACCTGCGATGGTGTGCTGCCTGCAGGTCGCCTAGGTCGCCCTGCAACCCATCCACTGTGCCCATAAGGGACTGCTCCACATCCCTCAACCGCTGCACCTCAGCCTGCAGATCACGGTTTGTCGCTTGTGCCGTACAAGCTGCAGCCTTGATGTTGTTAGGGCAATGCAGATAGCCAGCCCTTGGCGACTTGTTTAGTGCATGGAGATGGGCACTATGCGCCTTGCTTAATCTCTTCTTCTTCATGGTTAGGGACTGAGAGGGGTGGGGTGAGTGGCTGAGCGGGGCTACGGGCCTGGCTTGGGGTGATGGGAGGTGAAGGATAAGGAGATGGGTGAAGGAGAGGTAGGGGGGAGGAGGCGAGGAGAAGGAGAGGTAGGGGGGAGGCTGGGCTGTTGGGAGGAGGGGCTATTGGGAGGTGGGCGGTGAGGACGAGGTTGGGAGATGGTGGGTCAAGCTGTGTTGGTGGTGGCCACGTGGCGGAGTGGTAAGCCAAGCTCGGTCGGCTCCTCGTGCACCTGTAGCCATCAGCATGTGTACCTTGTAAGCGGTATAACTTGTCACATACAAACCCAATGATTGAGTTGCATAGTACCACGGACGCGTTAGTGAGTATGCTATGAAAAATCTGTGTGAGGTCAGGCTGTTTGTTCAATGGTGCAAAACATAAAGCGGATCATAGCTGGAGGGGGTGACTAGTCCCTACTGTGCCGCCCACCATTACAGCGATACAGCGCTGCCACACACAGTTTCGAGTTTCTTCACATCCTCGCCAAGCGGCCTGCACCATCAGGAACCTCGCGCAGCCATGTTTGCCGGACTTCAGTGGTGTGCGCCACCGACATGTCGTGCATCGCTAACGGATAGCCAAGGACGTAGCTTACCGGTGTAGCTAACCACGGTCTGCGATTGGGACACATTCGGGGTCACATGTGGCTGCCCGCATCGAAAGACTCCGATGGCAATTCCAGTCTTACATTAAACGCGCAATATCACATCGCAGCAGACGCAACAAACGTTACATCAAAAGATTGAGTAGGTGGGCTGCAGTTGCATGAAGATTGCCAACCCCATGTTGGGAACGCCTGAGGTTCAATCCTACCCCTAATGCTAACCCGACTATTAGAGTGTTAGGTAGGCGAGGTGTGGTGGTGGCACTAGAGCGGGTTCGGGCTGACGCTCAACCGGTTGATGATGCTGCCTGGCAATTCCACTCCGTAACCCGAACCCCTAGAGGTCCAAGGCGGCTTCAGCGGTGTGAGCCACCTCTTGTCCTCCAGGACGTACGATGTGACGCAACATCATGAGTAGTGTCGGATGGGAAGCTCGTCATGCGGTGTCAAGGTATTCTTGGTCCGGCGGGACAAGGAGTCTGAGGGGTGCGAGGTTGTGGTGGCCGCCATCGCGTGACCAGGGGCTGTCCCTGTCCCTGTGCCAAGCACTGTCCCTGCCCCACCGCGCTATTGTGTACAACTATTGTACTTTACTAAGAAGACCAAGTGGCTAAGCATTCTCAATGTATTGCCCAACCGCATTGTCTTGCTCCCGCTCCTGAGCTACATCTGAGCACTGCAGCAGCCAGCAACTTGTGCGTGGCAATGAGCACATAGCAGTGGCTGCTCTTGCAAGTTGCAACACCTCCTGGCACAGCGGCAACGACCTTTCTCAGCAGCCTGGTGCGGCAGCCTAACTGGACAGAGCCCATTCCTAACAACATCTTAAGCGAGACCCTATGTTTGTGTAAGGCAGTGCGATCCAGCCATATCCCCTGAAAGCTGCCAACACCTCATCAACTCGTTCCTTTGTGCATGCACCTTGCCTAAAGATGCGTTGCAGGAAGTCGGTGGCGGTCAAGCAACCTGCAGACAAACGGCTATGTATGCCATCGCCATCATCACCTCGTATTGATATATATAACAAAGTCAACCGTTAACCAACACTGAGATCACTGTCAAACAAAATTCATCCAACAAGGAACAACATGTTAGACTGTGGGTAATCTCACTAAGCTACTCCAATCAAGTTGAAGCATCCTCGGTCGCACCCTTGATGACTGCCAACCCCACACCGATGGCACGCCCCCCCTAGACTACGGCTGCTCTCTCCCAGCTGCTATCTCTATGAGGACTTTGTTGATGTAACGTGCTGAACCACGCTATAAGCCGAGCGATCGTCTGGCGTGTGACTGCGAAGAAACTGCCATGGAGCGGAGTTACAGCGAACCTCGTGAGAGGGCTAGGGCTTAGAACGGGGCCCCCTGGAATCGAACCAGTTGTCCTCACAGCAGAGCTGCTAGGCTTTAACCTGCCCTACTCACTCGGTAAAAGTAATGCGCCCACCTGCGCCCGCCATAGGCAGTACACCAGGTGTCGCGGGCAAAGGGGAACGGTGTCGCTCGAGGCTCGCCGTTACATTCACCCCCCCCAGAAGAGGTCCGTTCCGCCCCAGGAGATCCAAGGACTCGCAGCCAATACTGCTTATTGGGGCTAGTGTGAACCATGATTGGTTAACACACATGATAGCCAGGAGCATGATAGCTCAGGTGCAAGAATGCAACCGTCCAGCCAGAAGGCTGCTCACACACACAGCACAACCCATAGCACACCACAGCAGGAACGCAATCAGGCTGGGTCTTCACTTGAGACAGTGGATGGCGTTGTACTCAGCCAGAAGCTTGTCACAGCCAGTCAGGTTGGCTCGTGGCTCCCAGGTATTGAAGGAGGCGTCATAGCCTTCCCACTGGACCAGGAACTCTCCAGCCTTTCCTGCACGGACGTATCTGTGGTCAAGCAGACGCTCAACATAGTACACAGGAGTCTCATCCATCCATTCCACAGGAGGAGGCATGATACCTACGTCACTGCCAGAGTACTTCTTGAGCAATGACACATGGAAGACAGGGTGCAGCCTGCTCATGTTGGCAGGCAGAGTGAGTCTGTAGGCATTGGCATTGATCTTAGCCTCGACCACGAAGGGTCCCACATAACGTGGCACAAACTTGCGGACCTTGCCTGTCTTAATGCGCAGGTTCCTGGTGCTCAGCAAGACCTGTGCACCCACCTCAAACTCCACGTCTTTCAGACCAGTGTCAGCATGACGCTTGTACCTGGCCTGAGCATCAGCCATGTGCCGCCTTGCATGGGCAACACCTTCTTTCCACCAAGTGGCAAAGGCATGGGCAGAGGGACAGCGGCCGCCGTCAGGCAGGTCACGCAGCCCAGGAGTGACAGGGCTCTGGCCTGTGTTGAGGAAGAAGGGCGTGGAGTGTATAGACTCCTGCCATGAGTTGTTGACAGCAAACTCAGCCAAGGCAAGGTGATCAGGCCAGTCAGCCTGAGTGGGAGAGATGTAATGACGAAGCATTTCCTCAAGTACACGATTGTACCTCTCAGTCTGGCCATCACTCTGTGGCCTGTAGGCAGTAGACATATTAGTCTTCATACCCAGCAGCTTTTTAACAGCATGCCAGAACTTATTATTAAAGTGTGCACCACGATCGGTGAGTACTTCGGCCGGAAGACCGTGTAACCTGAATACATTGTTAATGAACAGCCGGGTGAAGGCCATGGCATTCATGGCCTCCTTGCAGGGCACAAAGTGCACCATTTTGCTCAGGCGGTCAACAATGACACAGATGGCATCATAGCCGTGGGTCCCAGTAGGCAGCTTGGTCACAAGGTCCATAGACACATGTTCCCACCGATACCCTGGGACAGTCAGGGGTCTCAACAGACCACCTGGCTTAGAGTTGGAGGACTTATCGCGTTGACACGCATCACATGTCCCAACATAGTCCCTCACATCAGCACGCACAGTGTTCCACCAGAATACACGTGTGACACGCTCTAGGGTTTTGGTCATTCCCACATGGCCAGCATAGGCAGCATCATGCATCTCGTGCAGAATGTGCTCACGCAGTTTAGGCACATTGGGGACCACCACTAAGTCCTTACCAGAGATCCGCCAGAGACCATCGGTGTCCTGGTACATTCCAGAATGATCAGCTCCAGCAGTAAACGCCGGGTCCTGCTGGTATCCAAGGGTCAGTTGATCAGAAAGTCCCATAGGAGCAGCTGGAGCCGCAGGATACTGCGCTGTCTCATCCTGTGTAACAGGGGTCTCAGACCCTATCGGGTCCAACATGGCTTCAACACACGTGGTATCTTTCTCAAATTGTGACAGAGCAAGGGGGGATTTCGCAACAAAGGCAGCCGGGGCAGCGGCACGAAGGCCAGCCTCACGAGCTCCCCCCCCCTCCAAAGAAAGCTTGGCCTGCCTCCTGGTGGTGACAGCACACACCGAGACACTTTCTGGAGAATCGTGCACAATCCGGGACAAAGGGTCTGCAGGGTTCACAGTGCCGGCAATATGCACAAGACTATATGAGAACCTGCTCATGAACTCCATCCACCGAGCCTGGCGCCTAGATAGCACTTTCTGGGTAGGCAAAGCAACCAGGGGTTGGTGATCAGTGAACAGAGTGAATGGCACGCCCTCTAGGTAGCAGCGCCATTCTTTGCATGCTGTGACTAAGGAGAGGAACTCCTGTTCACCAGTGGTGTAGTTGATCTCAGCAGGTGATAGCTTACGGCTTAGATAAGCCAATGGATAGCCATCCTGCATGAGGACTGCACCCAGTCCCTGAAGGGACGCATCACAGTAAACCTGGAACGGTTTGGTGTGATCGGGTAGTCTCAGCATGGGTACTGCAGCGATGGCAGCTTTGAGAGCATTGAATGCTGTCAAAGGTACCTCAGGCCAGTCATGCCATGGAAAGGCCAGACCGCCTTTACCACAAAGATTTGTGAGAGGTGCAGCAATATTGCTGAAATTACAGACAAACTTGCGCACATAATTTGCAGCGCCAAGGAATGACTGTAATCCTTGGAGGGACTGGGGTATAGGCCAGTTAGCTATTGTTGAGACCTTATCAGGGTCTACAGCAATGCCTCCAGAGGTGACCAGATGGCCTAAGAATTTAAGTGTATAGCGCATAAACTCACATTTAGATAGTTTAGCATACAACTTATTCTTACGCAGCAGTTCAAATACTTGCTTGAGGTGCAGCAGGTGATCCTGGACTGACCTAGACATGACAAGGATGTCGTCCAGATACACCAAGGCACACTTACCCAGCACAGTAGCAAAGGCGTCGTTCATGACCCGTTGAAATGTAGCTGGAGCGTTGGTCAGTCCAAAGCATAACACCTTGAACTGAAAGTGACCTTCAGGTGTGCGGAAGGCCGTTTTAGGCACATCCTCAGGAGTGATCCTGATCTGGTGGTAACCAGCCTGCAGGTCTAGGGAAGAGAAGACTTTGCAGCCAGACAGCTTGTCAAACAAGTCATCAATGCGAGGCAGTGGATACTGGTCACGCAGTGTGATCTTGTTGAGCTGCCTATAGTCTATGCACATTCTCAATTCACCTGACTTCTTCTGAACAAACAGGACAGGAGCTGCATAAGGAGAAGAGCTTGGCTCAATCATACCTTTAGCCAGGAGGTCTTGTATCTGTTGCTTCAGCTCGTCATGCTCAGGCTTGCTTAGCCTGTACATGGGAGTGGCTGGAGGGCGGTTACCAGGCTCCAGGGGTATAGTATGACCCACTGGGCGCTCTGGTGGCAAGCCAGTGAGAGGTGTGAACACATCACTGTATTCTGCCAGCAGAGAATCCAACTGAGCTTTGATAGCATCAGGGAGACCATGAGGGGTTACCTCAGGTTCAGGTGTGGCAGAGCCATCAGGGCTGATAACAGCTACAACGGCACGACCGCCTTTTCTCAACCACCTTGCTGCTACCTTGGCTGTAGCCATTGGTACAGTTGCCTTCATGGCACTGATAAGGAAAGCAGGTGGAGGAGTGACCATGGGTTGCTTGATAGCAGGTACTGCTGCAGGAGGCACTGCAGAGTGACATGGTAGTTGAACAGCAGGTTCACCTGGGCGGGCCAAAGACAAAGTCTTATGCTCATATGACAGTGTAGCCTGATTGGCAAACAACCAGTCATCACCCAAAAGCACATCATAGCCCTTTACAAACTTGGGCATGACAGTCAGTTTGCATCTTGCCTCATGACCTGGCAAAGATAATGGCACTGAGACAAAGCCATTGCAAGACAAAGAAGCATTGTCTGCCAGTAGCCAGGTGCGTTGCACAGCATACTTGTGCACAGGCAGGTTGTGGGCAGAGACGAAGTCTGCACTAACAAAAGAGTGCGTGGCTCCTGTGTCACACAGGAACTGTGCCACATGACCATCCACTGTGCCTTCAAAAGAGAAGTGCAACGAACCACATTCAGCAGTTGATCCACAGATCAATGCAGGAGGCACAGTCACAGCATCAAACTTTTGTACGCCAGAACAGTTTTGGCTTACTGTCTGGGCAGGTTCCTATTTGCTGGCCTTGGCTGCAGGGCCAGGGCCACCAGGACCAGGGCCAGAACCAGGGCCAGGCCTACCGCGCTTGCCGCTGCCCCCACCATCCCTGCTGCTGCTGCCACCCTTCTTGCCTGAGCCTGAAGCAGGCCTCTTAGCTGCTTTCTTAGCTGCTATGGCTTCCTTAAGCTTCCTGACCAGAGTCGAGGTACCCAGCTCACGCTGGGCTTGCTCAGGCGTCAAGCCAGCTGCCTTCTTTGGGCAGTCAGGCACCCAGTGGCCGTCCAGGCCACACCATAGGCAGTTGGTGGTGGGCGCACTGCTCTGGCCACCGTGATCAGTGGGCGCAGGAGCAGATGGGCCGGGCCTCGATGGGCCACCAACCTCACGGCGCAAGGCCGCTACCTGTGGAACAGAAGGGGCAGTCTTTCTGGGAGGAGGAGGAGGCATGGCATTGCCAGCACAGGCAACGATGGCCTTATGGTTTTGAATAGATATTTTAATAACATCATCAAGAGTAGGATTAGTCAAGGCCAGAAGGTCCTTGGTAACTGGGGTGCGAAGGTCAGCTGCTAGGCCACGCATGAATGCGGATACCAGCATAGCATTATCCATGCACATGGTACCAGCTAAAATAAAGGTATTCCTGAAGTCAGTGACATATGACTGTAAGGAAGTACCAGGTTTCATGGACAGGTTATGTCCAGATAGCAGCTTCTGACGAGCCGAATCAATATCTTTAAATAGATCTTCACCAGTATATTGTATAAATTGTTCCTTAAGAACAGACCAGGTAGGGTAAGCCCCATTGGTAATTGCACACGTATCTCTTATGGATTGAAACCACAAGTCCCTTGCTCGACCGGTTAGGTACGAGGGGAAGAGGGCAGCAGGGTCAAACCCTTGCAAGGAGCAGTACAGCTCATAGTCCTCTAGAAATGTGACGGCACGACGGCCAGATGCAATGCTATTATCAGACCATTTATCAGGAGGGGGTAACCCTTTCTTGTAAGATGGCTGCTGATTATAATTAGGCATATACATCATAGGTACTCCAGCAAAAGCAGAGGAGTGAGGGGCTGTGAAGCCAGGTGGCAGGTTAGGGTCAGCATGTGCTTTCATGTGCATGTCAGTGTACCAGTGAGGGACCTCAACGGGCCTACCATGCTCATCATACAGTTTGGGCGTGGACATACCAGGGTCACTGGATGCACGGGTGGTCTGCCTGGGAGGATTCCCACGTGGCGGCACATACCCAAATGGGCTTTCACCATGTCTGGTAGGAGTACAAAACCCCAAGTCAGGCATACCAAATGTATGAGGTGCAGCAGGCAGGTCACTAGGTGCACGCATATGATCAGGCATTAGCCCACTGAAATTAGCAGACCTGCCCAACACCCTCTTAGCCACATCAGTATGCAGTACTGCACCGGCATTATGGGTAGTACGGTAGTCATTAAGACGTGGCGTATATGCACCAGGATTAGTAGGGGACCTGTTAGGACCACCTGTACTGGGGACAGCACCATTAGCAGGATAAGTAGAAGGCATACGAGGGCCATTTCTATCTGTAATAGCTTGTCCACCAGCATAACCAGCAGCCTTAAAAGCTGACATACGTTGCGCAGCACGAGCAGATGCTGCAACATCAACCTGAACAGGCTGTGTAAAGTTGGCAGTAGGCCGCAAGGTACCAGGACTGGCAAATGACATCGGTCGGGCTGCAGTCTGAGGACTAGGACCTCTTACCGTGTTTTGAGCCGCAGCTACGTTGCCTTCCAGGGTATCCAGGCGCTGTTGCACAGACGAAAGAGCAGCATTGCGTTGCGCCAGAGCAGCCACCAGCTCACGGTTGCGCTGTTCCAGCTGGTCCAATCGCGTTGGCTCAGGGTCGTCCTCTTCGTCCTCATCATAATCAGAGGGATCGGGGTCTGGCGACGGGGTCTGGCGCCTAGTCCGCAGACGGGACGGGCCAGGAGCACCAGGATCTGGTGAAGGACCAAGATTGGTCGTGGGGGAAACACCAGGAATGTAGACAGGGGCTTCACCAAGATTGGTGGCCGGGGGAACACCAGGATTGGTGGCAGGTGCGTTGACTGCACCGCCAGGAAGGAACTCAGGGGCGAGCCCTGCTCCTTCCTCAGGAGCGAGATCCTGACCAGGGGCAGGCTCTGTGGCAACGGGAGGATCCCCAGCAGGAGGAGCTTCGCCAAGAGCGCCACCTGGAATCCGCGCAGAGCGAGGAACAGGAGGACCCATTTGCAGGACAACCCCGTTGGCATCAATTACCACAGATCCGGGCATTGCGCCAATGTGGTCCTCCGGGGGCGGAGGCGCAGGCAGAGGCTGGACTCCTGGGGGTAAAGTCGGCCCGTTCTGGTTCAGAGGAATCTGATGTACCATCGAATTGTGGTAGTCCTCAACAGTCGGTATGTAGCGGATGCGTTGATAGCGAACCATAACCGAGGGCTGAGGGACAGGCTTGCAGTCAGACGCTAGTCTGGTCGGAAACCATCTGTAACGTGCTGAACCACGCTATAAGCCGAGCGATCGTCTGGCGTGTGACTGCGAAGAAACTGCCATGGAGCGGAGTTACAGCGAACCTCGTGAGAGGGCTAGGGCTTAGAACGGGGCCCCCTGGAATCGAACCAGTTGTCCTCACAGCAGAGCTGCTAGGCTTTAACCTGCCCTACTCACTCGGTAAAAGTAATGCGCCCACCTGCGCCCGCCATAGGCAGTACACCAGGTGTCGCGGGCAAAGGGGAACGGTGTCGCTCGAGGCTCGCCGTTACAGTTGAGCGTGAACTTAGCATTGAGGTCACAGACCATGGAAATGACAGACCCTTGCCCTTGCCTTTGCCCCATAGGCCCCTGCAGCATGACCTTGCCACTCTCAAATAGGGTCATGATGGGGTGTGCAAGTTGCAAAGAGCAAACAAATGTTGTTGTGTGTCAAGTAAAGCTGTGTGAGCACACGTTGCTGCGCAACACACGTTGTGGCAGGCATAGAATAAGTATGGAAGTCAATATCAAAAGCAAGTGGTGAGAATGATCTCGTGATCTTCAATGTTATCAAGCATGGTGGCACAGTGTTTAGCAGCCTCCATGTGTGTCACACAAACTCAGCGTGACAACTTAGCCAATGCTCAAGGACAACAACATGCAACCATCCAATCAGTTCCATACAACAGTCCTTCCTCAATTGTTACTATAATTGCCGGTGCTGCTTGCGCCCAACCATGTGAGGGGAGCACCATACGACACACATGGGCAACTGTCATGCCCTAGCTGTACATTGTCACTAACCTCCCACCTGCAACCTGCACAAGAGCCCCTTCTCTTGCAAGGCAGCTGGACTTGCAAGGCTACTGATTGGCTAGGCTAGTGCCATTGTGCGCCGTCTAGCCTGTACCATCACCTTATGACGCATGGCAGGCAAGATTGCTTATTGTTTATAAGTTGCATACACACAAGGCATTGAGCTAGCCTCTTTGTCACCCAGTCCCGCAACTGCGTCAACTGCTGCCACGCCACCATGTTGCAACTGTTGCGTGTATACCTTGCGCCCTTGTAAGGGATTGAGCTGGCCATAGGTGGGGACGAGCTTGGTGGGTTGCCTTTCTTCCCTCCCCTCACGCACTGTGGTTGTGATGCACTGTCTGTGGGTACACCCACAACACCATCACTTAGGGGGCCGACCGCCACCAAGGCCAGCCTACCATGGCCACCTCTGCGATGCGCAACACAAAGCACAGGCTCAGCACAGGACGGTGCAGAGTGAACGGTGCATGCATGTGTGAGAGTGTGGCGGGTACTCACCCGCTCCTTGATGTCGGTCAAGTCCTTGTGCAACAACGCCAAGCTGGTGTCTAACTTGGCTTCGAAGGTGTCCAATTTGGTTTCCAAGGTGTCCAACTTGGTTTCCAAGGTGTCCAACTTGGTTTCCAAGGTGTCCAACTTGGTTTCCAAGGTGTTGAACTTGGTTTCCAAGGTGTTGATCTTGGTGTTTAGAGTGTCGAACTTGACGTCAATCTTGGTGTCAAGGGTGTTGAACCTGTTGTCAACTTTAACATCTAGGGCCTGGATCTGCTTTGACAAGCCCAGCTTTGTCAGGTCAAAGTCTGCTTTGTTGGCCGCCACCTCCTTGGGCAGGTTTAACAACGGCGTGATGTAGGTGGAGACGGCCACGGTAACGATGATAAGGAAGATATTAGTGACGAGTGGTCCAACGTCAAAAGCGGGTGGTACTTCTCCTTTACGATCAGTATTGGCAGTAAACCAGCTGTAGCGCGGCTGAGAACGGCCCGCCTTCTTAGGCCGCACTGCTGGGATCGCGGTGCGCAAGCCTCGTCTTGACGTCAATGGCAGCCGTGTGGGGCGCTGCATTGCTGGAAGCTGGAAGCGAGCACACTTGAACTCATGACCCATGCATGGCTGGCAGCAGTAGTCATGCAGACTGCCAGTCACGTCATGGAGCAGGGTGGCAAGCCCCAGGTGCTTAAGGGCACACTCAGGAAGGGATTCCAGGAGCTGCTGCCAGGTAACACCTCCCCCTCGTTCTTGCTTCACATACCGCGGGCCCATCCCGCAATCAGTGTAGCAGACGTGTGCACGGCTTAGGAAGCAAGATGCATGCTCTGGGGTTTTTACAAGTGCATCAGCATCGGGAGGAGGCCGAGCTGTCGCACAGCTGCCGGCTGAGCTCTATGTATCATCAGGATCATTGTCTCTGCGCCATATGATCGGCCGCGCCCTACTGGCGGGGCTCACCCGCCGCCCTACTGGCGGTGTAGCAGCCTGCTGGCTAACGGCGGGGAATGCCATTGTCATCGTCACCTCGTTGTCGGTGTATATGACAAAGCCAACCTCTCACTAGCACAGAGATCACAGACAGGCAAAATGACAGCAAAAACACCTAGGCCCCTGCAGCCCACTTAGGCCTCCATCTGAGTTGACCACTAGGGAACACTAGGGACCACTAGCGGGACCACTCGAACTTTGCTATTGGGGCTGTGTGGAGTAAAACCCAATGCACATGGATATGGCGCATGAGTGCCTACCACCTACACTAGTGCCTGTCTAGGTTGACATGACAAACATGCACTGAATGTAAGCTGATCTCGCAGCCGCTTGCAGCCCAGCTCAGGGTACTCCTTGCCCTTGACTGGCAGCTTCCCATGCTCTGGCCACCAGCACAGCCCCAGTGGGCGCCAGCTGCTCTACCCAATGCGCTGCATGTTCAGCGTTGCATTGCAGTCCCTGTCTAGCCACCTGCCTGGCTGGGTTTGCCTTTGGCAGCCTTGCCCTTGCCCCATAGCCCCTTGCAGCCTGACCTTGCCACTCTCATCACAACCAACGTCTCGAGAGAGTGGCAGCTGCTGGCAGCAGCTACGTCCCAACGTGGACAACATTGATGCAGGGACCAATGTCGTGCCAGGGTGTCCAAGTCGCAAAGATGCCAATGCGAACAGATGTTGTTGTGGGTCAAGTCAAGCTCGGTGAGCAGGTCAGCGCACATTGCTGGCATGCCATGCAGGCAGACATACAATAAGTATGGATGCCACCATGCAAGGCAAGTGGTGAGAATGATCTCGTGCTCAACAGCCTCCATGCGTTTGTGTAAAAACTGCAATTAGGTTGGGACCCATGCGTATGAAGCCAGCCACTAGTTTGGGGGTTCAACTGCTGGCAACCAGCTCGTCACACACCCGACATGTGCCGAGGTGTCTCAAACCCAGCCCAGGAGCAAAGCAAACCAAGCAGCCCAGGTGCAGCCATTTCATTCGTCTTCTTCATCATCATCTGCCTGCAGTTGCAGAGAAGCGGTGATGTGAGATGTCAGGGAGTGGTGTGAGTTTGTCAAAGGTCTGGTTTGGTGTTACAACCTCACCTGCTGGGACGACGACACTACAACCTCCTTTTTGCTCTTCTTCTTCTCCTTCTTGTCCTTGGCTTTTTCTTGTCCTTTGTCCTTCTTCTTCTTCTTTGCGCTCTCCTCACCATCCTTCTTGCGTTTCTTGCCTTCCTGCTGCCAGGCCAGCAGCCACAACATCCAGGTTAGTAGACTCATTGATTGTCATCTGCTCAGTGCAGCTGTTGACACAACCTAGCTGCCTCGCCTCGCCTACCTTATCCTTGTTGACCAAGGTTTCCGGTGTTGCAGCTGCCTCTGCCACAGGGGGCTCCTTTGCAGGTGTACTCTGCTTGGCTGGCTCTGTAGATGGCATGACTGGCTTGGCGCTGCTTGTCTCCGCACCCTTGGCTGCCTTCATGGCAGGGTCTGGAGACTGTGGCTGCTGGGTGCTGGGAACAGGCTGTGCAACTGCCTGGGGCTCCTTGGCTGCCCTGTCCTCCTCTTGGACACCAAACATGCGGGCCCTGTTGTTCAGCAGGTGGACAGTGCCCACATCCAGCATTTCCTCAATCTGAGTCTGTACCTCAGACGATAGGGACTTCTGGTATGCCTACATCACAAAGATAGCACACACACATACACATGCACCACGGTCTGCCTGCATTTGCATGCATGCCAGGCACTACATGACAAGCCAGACAGGACCAGCTTCAAGGCATCTCTGCCACGGCCACCAGATACAGGGCACTAGGTGCCGGCTGCTGGCTTGCCTGGATGCGGCCGAGGATGTGTTCATGCTTGGTCTTGGTTCGCAACGCTTCCTCGTTGAGAGCCTCACACAGGGGCTTGAACCAGGAGGTGAGCAAGGCACGTCGTTCCTCACCCAGCCCTGCCCAAAGCGCACTGGCCATCGTTAGTCGCGCACCTCTGATATCTTTCAGCACGCCATTGGCATCTGGTGCTTGGGGCACCTGCACCATGCAAGGCATGGCAGATGCATGGGTAGTGGGAAGGAGCCAAGAAGTGAGATGGGCCATAGCCTGCAGCTATGATGAGACTGACAGAGGCAGTACGGAGTGTACTGGAGCGCTAACCTTGTATGCTGGGTTGCTGGGCTGGGTGGCCATGCGGTCTAGGGCCAGAGCCTGGTACACTTGAAAGAGACCAATAGAGCGTGGGGCACGCTCTTTTTTGGCCGCCTGTCCTCCATCGCTGGCCTTCGCTCCCTCCTTCAGCGAGGGCTCCGAAGTCAGGCTCGAAGGCAGCAAAACACAGTGCTGCCAGCCCACTGCTTCAACAGCAGCTTTTGTTGCTGCAGTCAACGCTCCACTTGCAACCACATGGCTCAATAGTGTGGCCTGCATAGTCGCGAAGCACAAGGAAGACCCACATCGCCGCCTGTTGCGGGAGAAACATAGAAAAGGCTGGCTGCGGTCAACGTACGGGCGACATACACCACTGACCACGAAGTTGACGCACTCCTGAGCGCTGCAGGCCCTGGGCGCATCGGATGTGCTTTGGTCTGCTTTTGGGTTCGGCGTCAGGGGTGCTTCTGAGCGAGACGGAGTAGACAGCATTGCTTGCATACCCTCGTAATTGGGTTCGGCGCGCATGCAGCCCGAGTCGACTTCTATCGACGAATGTGTGATGTAACTTTGTAGCGGAGTTCCTGCATCCGCCGTCTTTGCAAACTACACTTCAATAAATGGAGCGCTTCCTTGCCGCCGCCGATCGCTTGTGCCTCACATCGTCCGTCGCCCTGGACGCAACAGGAGCTGTGGAGCTAGAGGAGGAGACCGAACAAGTCTTCGGTATATTTGAGGCAGTAGAACTCGTCTTCGGCGAGGATGCTCGGTCTTGCCCTGGGCATGTGCATGTTACTAGCAGGTGCTATTCTCACATTACTTGTGGCACGCGGCCAACGTCTTTTATGCTGACAGACTCACTTCTGTATTTGTTTGCAGACGAGTGGTATGGAGTAGCAGTATGCCAGGCAACTCAGCTGTGGTCCTGCGCTATCCACAAATCATGATGCATGCAGTCTCCCGTGACCTGGCAGCATTCCCTCAACCCTGCATATATGTGCAACTCGACGTGGAAAGCTGCACTGCATCTGGCCTGCCACCGTTGGACAACGAGGCAGCAGATGAAGCAGAGGATGAGCCAGACTCTGAGCTGCGGCTTGTTCCCCAAGACGCAGACTGCTGTAAGTGAAATGGCTTGCCTGGTTAGAGTTGGGTTGATCAGCACCTTGGCCCTCAACCTAGAGCCTTCATTGCCGTGGAACACTAAGCGTGGACCACTGCAAAGCGGTGTTTTTGTCTGTGTGGAGTTCCCATGCACATGGCATACACATGGGCATGGTCACCTACCACCTACTCTATTGCCTGACCCCTAAGGGCTATGATGTAGGGTTGACAGGACAAACGTAGGCATCGCGCCACTAGGCTCCTACCATCTCATACCTGCTCATATCCGCATGTCACTCACTCTCACACCTCCAAACCTCTCACACAGCCACAGCAAGTTAATGTTTTGTGTTTCAATGGAAGTTGGGTAAGTTGGGTTGATCAGCATTGCTTACAGCCTCATCACACTTGCCCTGCAGTGGAGAAGATGTTCCAGGCGCTGTGCGACTGTGCAGCGCTCAACCCCGACTCTGAGAATGAAGGTATATGGGCTGATACGTGCACATTGATGCATGGCGGTGCAGCACTGAGTGACAACAAGCCTGTCTGCACGGTTGAGGCAGCAAGCCAGGATGCTGAGGTGACACCTGCAGGCGAAGGAGACTTCTACTTTGATGAGGCAGAGGTGATGGCAGGATTGGACCCTGCAACCAGAGCAGCTCTGATGGCACAGCAACTGCAGGTAATGCAAGCAGGAGCCACAGCTGCCAGAAGAGTGAGGGGCGTGTTGTAGCAGCTGTGCACGCCATGCTTGCTTGCTGGCAGCTTGTCATCCTGCATTTCAATACCTCTGTCGCTGGCCTGGCTGCATCCATCCTCGTAACTGCGAGCTCTCATGCACAATGGTGGCATGCAGGGGGGCATGGCCCTTGAAGATTGTGCAGAGGGCCTGGAGGGCGGCGATGGCGGCCTAGAGCAGGTGAGAAGGCGACTAAGAAAGGAGGCACGCTGTTGTGCAACCATGCTGCAGGGAACAGGGCCAATGTTAACTGTGAGAACAAAGTTGGAAGGGCATGCAAAGAAACAGTGGCTCCATGTCTGCCTGCAGATGGCAGAAGAAGACCTAGCAAAGTACGAGGACGACGATGAAGAAGACAACTCCATTGTTCCAGGAGCTGCTGACATGCCGGCCCAGCCAGCTCCGCATGGCAACGGTCACTGTTAACACTGATGCCATTGAGTGCAGCCCTAGCCTACTCAACACGATACCCTATATCATGGCCTCGAGTCACCAAGCTAGGATCAAGGCTGGTCTCAGGCCAGTAAACATCACCTTTGCCATATCTGCGCACTGCTTACCAGCACCAGATCGAGTGCATTCACAATAGTGTCTCGAAGTCTGCGGCAGCCAGCCCCCTGCACTACTGCCTGACAGAAACAAAAACTGTGCCTTGTGCCACCCCCCTGCTCCTGGCTTCCTTACCCGTGTTGTGTCCTTACCAGTGTTGGCTATATCATGTGGCCGATGCGAGTGGGCGCAATTGGCGCTTTGTCACCACACTGGCAGTGCTACTTGGCTCTCATGCCAGGCACAGCGCTACATAGTCGCTGTTAGTGTCTTTGCGATTGTGATAGTAATCTTGTGGTGGAGGTCGCATCAACGTCCCATGAATGTCTAGAATACTGTGTGCTTTTCCCACACAGCGCCGAGTTCATGCAACTCACTTCCGATGCAGTTGCACGCGGCAAGTAATGGTGGGTTGCGAAACAATGGGCGCCTGCAAGGCCGGAGCGGTCCGTTGTCATCTTGTTCTAGGCGTGCCACTAGCCGGGTGCTCAGTGTGCCATCGTGCGCATCGGTTACCGCTGCTGAGGGAGTAAGCACTGCGGCGGCAGCACGACCGGAGAGAGGCAAGCAAAGTCTACCGGATGTGGTCTCTATCCTTCGCGAGCGGGGCCTTGTTCAAGATGTCACAAATGATGAGCTACAGCAGGTTGCAGTCGGCGAAAGCTTGGCGGTGTACTGCGGGTTCGACCCTACCGCGGACAGCCTGCACCTTGGGAACCTGCTTGGCATCATAGTGCTGTCATGGTTCCAGCGATGTGGCCACCGCCCAGTGGCATTGCTCGGGGGCGCAACGGGTCGAGTCGGAGACCCCTCGGGCCGCAGCACTGAGCGACCTGTGCTGACTGAGGCGGTGATCGAGAGCAATGTCGCTGGTGAGCGGGTTCGCTGCAAGAACCCAGCTTCAGCTGGCTTGCAACCAAGTGGATGGCCTTGCTTTCCTTTGTTGCAGCAATTGGACAGCTGTTGGGTGGCATCTTGAGCCGTAACAATTCCACGCCATGCAGCGGTTTTGAGCCTCCTAAGGTCCATGAGGTCCAGGTCGTTAACAACCTGGACTGGTTTGGATCAATGTCACTGCTAAGCTTTCTCCGTGACATCGGCAAGTTTGCACGAGTGGGCACCATGATCGCCAAGGACTCGGTGGGTGAGCCCTGCTCTTGGTGCACACCACACGCTAGTGCCCCTGCCCCTGCCCCGGCTGCAAGCAGTGAGGGTAGGGGTGAATGAGCACATCGCCAGACATGACAGAGCTCACCCGCATTCTCTTCCAGCTCTACCCTTGCCTTGGTGTAGGTTGGTTGCAGGCGCTCTCCTGTGTGTTTGCAGCCAGGATCCTGGTGAGGCAGCGGCTGGTAGCAGCCAGCCCTGCCGTCGCCCCTGCACAGTGCCCCTCCTTTCTCCGCACACCCCGCTCCCACGTGTGCATACTGTTATAGCCTAGGCCTGGGCTGTGGCTGCAGGTGCGCACCCGCATGGAGAGCGAGTCAGGCATCAGCTACACCGAGTTCACGTACCAGCTGCTTCAGGGTTACGACTTTGTGCACCTGTACAAGCAGCATGGAGTGCGGGTGCAGGTGGGCAGAATCAGCCAGCCCACCAGCCCTATGCAGCCCCTGCACTCTCCCAGGAGCAGGGAGAGCTCCACAAGACATGAGTGCCCTCATCAAATGAGAAAGGCAGGCACCTGGGTTGCTTGACCCGCTTGATGAGCAGAACCGGGTTCTAGCTATACACTTTGACTCATGGGCAGTTGCCTACTTCAGCTTCACCATGTTTCCTCTCCTAGTGCTCCATTAAGCTATGGAGGTGGCCGAGGCTTGCCTCCCCCTGCAAGACACGCCTCCACCGCAGCTGCCTCACCTTTCCTAGCACACACTCCCGTGCACTGCCGCCCCCTCCCTGCCCCTGACCCTAGGTGGGCGGCAGTGACCAGTGGGGCAACATCACAGCCGGCACCGACCTCGTCAGGCGCCTGCTCGGCAGCCAGACAGCCCCTGGCCCAGCCACTGAGTCAGAACTGGCTGCACCCGGTGCAGGACAAGCCACAGCAGCAGAAGGGCCCGCCTCCTGCTTTGGCCTCACCTTCCCGCTGCTGGTGGGTGCAGGCGCGACAAACCAGCACCTGGTGGCTGTGGGCATGTTGTACAGCTGACGAACAGGGAAGACATTAACAGCCTGGCAGACTGGCAGCCATGGCATCACCTTCGCAGCCTTGGCCACTTGGCTTAGCCTTGGCTTAACTTGCCGGGCCAGGCCAGCAGTGACTGCTGCACCGCGGTGTGCATACAGCAGAATATGGCTACCAGCAACGGCAGTGCAGACCACTGTGCCCCAAACAAAGGCTGCACAGCTGCTGCCTGGCGAGTTGGGACTGTTGCAGCGAGTGCCCGCAGCATGGTGACTGCTGAGCTGACTCCCACCCACCCATTGCGCACAGCCCCCTGCTTGCCCTGCCCGCAGCACAGCAGAAGCAGCCGCAGCAGCTACAGCAGCACCAGGTGCTGGACACTGCAGGGCATCACGTGTCCCATGGCCTGCTGACGGACCCGTACTCTGACGCACATGACTCTGCCTAGCCCAGTGGCCTGAAGCTCCCCACCTCTCTCACAATCCAGGCTCCTCCTCCTTGCTCAGCTGTGCCGGCAGCAAGCGGCTGCAGCGCGCTGGCCACATGGCACAGCAGCTCAGCAATGTAGTGCCAGCCATGTGATGACCTCGATGATCTCGATGAGCTGTGCCGTGCTGGGCCTGGCAACAGTGACCTGTGTAGGACCTTGCCTCTGCTCCCTGCCGCCTGCTCCTGCCAGGTTGACTCTGAGGGTCGCAAGTTTGGCAAGAGTGTGGGCGGGGCCATCTGGCTGAACGCTGCCAAGCTGTCGCCCTACAAGTTCTACCAGCACCTGTTCAACACACCTGATGCGGATGTCGTCAAATTCCTCAAGGTCAGCGCTGGGCTGGGCTGGGCTGGGCTGGGTTGGGCTGGGTGCAAACAGTGGTCTGTTTTACGTGTTGTCATTGGCAGCATTGGCGGATGTCACAGGATGTTGTTGTGTAGCCTGGTGTGGGGGTGAGAGTGAGGATTGTCAGGCAGGCACGCAGCCAGCATCCACAACTGAGCAGCGTGACAGGCCGCAAATACCTGCCCTGGCCACACCCATCTCGTGCCGCCAGCATGGCCACAGCCCAAGCTCCTGCACAGCCCTGACACAGGCTCCACTGCCCACAGCCCTGACACAGGCTCCACTGCCCACAGCCCTGACACAGGCTCCACTGCCCACAGCCCTGACACAGGCTCCACTGCCCACAGCCCTGACACAGGCTCCACTGCCCACAGCCCTGGGGCAGCGTGTGCTCCAGGTCCTGCCCGCACCCCGCCTGTCCTGTGCCCAATGCGCAGCGCAGATGCTGACCTTCCTGCCACTGGAAGAGGTGGAGGCTGTGGCTGCAGCCATGGGGCAGGCAGGGTACGTGCCTAACACGGCGCAGCGCAGGCTGGCGGAAGAGGTCACCCGCTTTGTTCACGGGGAGGAGGGGCTGGCGCAGGCTCTGCGTGCCACAGAGGTGCGCTGAGGGAAGCGGATTTAGAGCTGGGGTGGTGTGGGGGCGGGGTGGGGATGGCTGGTGTGGGAAAGGCTGGGGTGAGGTAGGGTGGGGCGCGGTACGATGGGCCTGGCAAGGAACGGTGGCAGTACTCTGCTGATCTACACGGTTGCTTTGCTGACCTATTGGCCAGCCTGCTGCATGGAGCCGCCACTCAGTGGGTCCCTGCAGTAGGTCCCCACAGGGCCAGGACAGGAGAAAGGGAGAGTCATGCCGGGTATGCAGTGTACATCTGGCGCAGGCTGCCTGCCTGGACTGCCTGCCTGAGTGTTGAGAGGGCGGGCTCTGCCCCACACGCAGGCCCTGCGCCCCGGTGCTGAGACAGCCCTGGATGCCGCCAGCCTTGCGGCTGTAGCAGGGGATGTGCCGTCTGTGGCGCTGCAGCGAGCAGAGGTGCAGGGCATGACGCTGGTGGACCTACTGCTCCTCACCAGGCTGCAACCGAGCAAGGGAGCAGCCAGGAAGTGAGTGACATGGGAAGGGGTGGTGCCCGAATTGGCAACCTGGGGCTCAGGCTTTGCATCCGGGATAGAGGCAGGTCAGCACCAGGTTGTGATGGATGACTGTCACTACTTCAGTCAGCAGGACTAGACCATCAGCATAGGATAGGCTGGGGTCTATCACCAGGGACACCCCATGACAAGCTTCACTGCAGCAAGGTCACTACCATCACTGGCGGTGTATGCAGAGCTCAGTTGTCAGCCTAACTTTGCCAGCTGCTCTACCCTCAATTTAAATGGAAGAGCTGTGATTTCCGGACCCGGCTTAGGTTACTTATGAAGGCTTGTGGCCATGCTGTGGCATGCAGGCTCATAGCGGGCGGTGGGGTGTACATCAACAACGTCAAGGTGGCGGATGTGGCAGCGGTTGTGCGGGCAGAGGACATGATTGAGGGTCGAGTCCTCCTGCTGGCTGCTGGCAAGAAGAACAAGCTGCTGGTGAACCTCACGTGAGGGGTGACCCTAATGTCAAGCAGTATTTGCTTACGCTGGAATTGAGCGGAGGGGTGCCGGTACCGTGTTTGAACAAGCACTGATGAAGTAAAGGCACTCGGGTCTGACAGAAAGGGATAACTCGCTGGACAGAAAGGGATACGATAATCTGGTGTAAGGAGGAAAGGTGTGTTGAGACTAGACCTTGGATGTCACCCTGGCATGCAGGTCTCGGTTGCTCTGTGTACACCTCTTCACATTGTACGTTCACAGATACGGTGTCAATGGCATTGTGGAGCTCGTGTACCCATTGTAACACGACACTCCAGAATGCAATCTCTCAGCATTGTATCAAAAGTAAGTTGGTCTGGATGTGGACGACATGCCAACATGGCCCTGGACTGCAGCTTAGAAGGAAGAATACTCGGCTGCAAATGCTGATGGCAGAGGATTGCTGCGAGGGGCCCGTCACATAGCGACTGCTCAAATGGACGCTGGGAACTTCGTTGCTGATTGCAGGCTGGAGGACAGCGATGAGGTAGGGCGCACTGTTAGGGC
This sequence comes from Haematococcus lacustris, assembly GCA_030144725.1. Taxonomy (NCBI): domain Eukaryota; kingdom Viridiplantae; phylum Chlorophyta; class Chlorophyceae; order Chlamydomonadales; family Haematococcaceae; genus Haematococcus; species Haematococcus lacustris. The sequence continues at coordinate 1,768,389 of JASKMD010000011.1, forward strand.
CCGAGTCGCACGATTTGCACTCAAAACCTTGGGTCTAACATGGCGACTTGAACTGACCCTTGCGTGCGAATGCACATTTGGCTCACTGCGATAACAGGTCCTCCAGCTGCCAATTGTTAAGAGCAAGCTTAAGAAAATGCTCGAGTCAGCCGTGAAGAAGATGGCATTGCTGGGAGCCCCAGTGATCCCTTCCAGTGACGACTCATTGGAGCAGTTCTTGCAATCTGCCGGCAAATTCTTTGGCAAGGACTCTACAAAATGGGAGCAGATGGGTGGGTTTACCACAGGCCAGCTTGCACGATAGACCATGCCATGCCCCTCACACCTGCATTGTTTTGCACACGGCTGACATGCACACCATAAGGCGATCAGCACATCGCTAAATTTCATGATGTGCACTTGGTACCTGCCTCGCTCACATAAATGCCCTAACCAGCCCCTTGCTGCTTGCACTGTTCACAGCACTTGGTGCTCACACATACACAAGCGCACACACAGTTCCGTGCCAGCAGCACAGCTGGGCAGCTACCTCATGGTAGCCTCAGCCTGGACTATTGTCCCACAGGTGAACCCAAGACAGAGGTGCACGAGGACGGGGTCAAGCGCTACATCCGCTCCACTGGCATCTTCTCAGGCACTGAGCTGCACCTGTTTGTGGAGGTGGGCGGGTGGCAGCGAGGCCAGAAGGGATGATCGCCAGCACCTTCCTGAGGCAGCAAGCACAGCTGCTGGTTAGACAAGGCTGTGCCTGTGTGGCCTGCTCTGCCTGTGCGGCCTGCCAGCGCAGCTGTGCTGCAGCTGTGCTGCAGCTGCTGAAGTCAGGAGTATAGGAGGGGCTGGATCAGGCTGGGTGCAACAGCAGCTGCCAGCAGCAGCTGGGTGGCAGCCAGGGTCGGCCCAGGCCAGTGGAGCTGAGACTGGGCAACAGCCATGCTAAGCCGGGGTTAAGAGCCTCCGTTCAGGCTGGGGTGAGCCAGACGGGCAAGCTGCCCAGCCCCTACCACTGGACAGTGAGGTGCAGCAACAGCACAGGCACAGGTCCAGCAGCGCACCATACAAGGAGCAGCAGCAGCGCACAAGGGACACAGTGAACAGCGGGGGGCAGCGCATATCTCCCCGTAAAACTAGGAGCTACGTTATCTGTAGTCAGGACCGTCAGAAACAGACAGTCCGCAGCAATATCTAATATCCCACCCCGCACAATGTGTGTACCCTTCTAGCATGTGCATGATTCAAGACTGCCGATGGCGAGGAGACCGTGGAAGTCTTGACAGATGGCAATCTTCCAAAGTTGCCAAAGGCAGCAGTGGGGTCAAGCAGGGACCAGGGCCAGGGTGTAAGGGCAGAGCCAGGAGCAGTGACCACCCGTACATGCACACCCATACAGCCACAGTCAACGCATCAGGAGCCGCAGCGAGCTGGCAAGGTGGCAGGCGGTTTGAACCTTGGCTGCCGCAGCCATGCAGTCAGGGGTGAGTTTACGGCAGTGAGGGCCAGCCTCAAGTCCTGGAGTGGCAGCAGCAAGCAGTTGGAGCAGGGTCAGGGCAGATCCAACTCGTCCTCGGCCTCAGCCTCGGCCCCAGCATCATCCAGAGCCGGCAGCACCTGCAAGCTGCGAGGCGTTTTTGGGGCTGCAGCAAATATCACACCAGCTGCAATGTGACCAGCAGGGTGCGCTGCACACCACAGCCCTGGTCTCAGCAGGGTCAGCCTGACTAAGATCAGTCTCAGTCTGAGCCAGCAGCACCCTAACCCTAATCTTGCCTGCCTGCACACCCAGTCAATGAGCTTCACAAGGCACTGCCGGTCCTGCCGTGGTCACGGCCCAGGAGTGAGGTGTCTCCTGCAGTGCTGGCTAGGTGGCAGGTGGCTCTCATCTTGACTGCCGCAGCCACCTGGTCAGGGCTGGTGCGGGGCAGCGTGGGCCAAGCCCAAGTGCTGGCATAGTAAGCCCTCAATCCACTCCCACCGTGATGGCAAGGCAGGCAGCAGCAGCAGCAGTAGGCTGTGACTTGGGTGTGGGCAAACATCCTGCCCCTGCACACCCCCCTCATGCCGCTACCACATGGGCTGTTTGCATGCTGGCCGCACACCATGCTGTTGGTGCAAGCTGTGGCATTGCTGGCTGTGGAGTGGTGCAGCTGTCACCACTGCCACTGGCTTAGTCCCGTTCCTGCTCACTGCCTACATGACCCCAGCGGCTGTGGGGTCATCTGCCTGCATGTCCCCTGGCCTGCAGCAACCTTTCTATGATGAGCGCCTGCCTGTGAGGGAGGACCGGCCTGACCTGAACTTCAATCACAGGCGGCGACCCATGCTGACCGACGAGGATTGGCAGCAGGTGCGTGAGTGGTGGCAATGGTGATGGTGGCAATGGTTATGGTGGTGGTGGTGGCAATGGTTGCAAACCAGTATATGTATGCAAGCATAAACTCCCCTGCAGGGATTTGAACAGGAGATGGAACCTCTTTGTATTCAACTGTAGTATCAAACCACGAGCTGCCTGTCATGATGAACATCTGCATGCTGTAGGGGTTGTTTCCAGCAAAGGCTGCTATACATATATATGCAGTATCTAGGCCAGGTGCCTGGCTGTGGGGCTGGCCATCAGCGCCCCTGTATGAAGCACCGGAACCCTCACAGCCCAGCTTCTTAATAACCCAGCTGCCTTAGAGCACAACTCCAGGATGCCCGGCTCGGCTGGGCTCAACCTAGCACAGCACGCCCACAGCCACGGCAAGCTAGTTTGGTTAGCGTGCTTGAAGCAGCTCGAAGGCATTGAAGCAGCAAGGGATCTGCGCACCCAAACACCGCCAGCGACTTGGGCAACTGGTCCATTTGGGGCAGTATCAGGCCACTCACAGCTCTAGGGTTGTCAGCACCCTGCTCATCAACCCTGTGGGCATGGTATGTCAGAGCAAAGCAAGCGTGGTGGGACCCCCGCACACTGTGTTGTGTGTGTGTCGATGGGCATATTGGATCCAATGGGGGCTGGTAGGGAGCAGCAGTGGGTGGTAGGGGTCAGCAGGGGCCAGCAGGGGGCAGGGGGTCACGAATGATGTCATCACCACGAATGACCACAAATAGATCAGCACAGCGGCATGGCGGTATCCCTCACCACCTCACATATGTTTCTTCTACATGCTTCATAGCTCTTGCGGCTGAAGTGCAGCTAGGCTGGAGGGCTTAAGGGGGAGGTGAAGTGGCAGCATCGGCTTCTCCTTAATGCCACCCTTTCACCCTCGCTTTGTTGCACCACCACCTGCTGCTGGTGGGGCTGCTGCTGGGGCTGCTGCTGGGGCTTGCCTGTTGCAGCAACCCTGGTGGTTGTCTACGTTCCACATCAGCCAGGCCAATCATCACGCTGTGGCTGCTGCTGCTGCTGGTGCAGCTGCAGTGAGGCCTGCCTGCCTGCGTTGCTTGCAGGTGATCCAGGACCAGCCGTGGACTCCCAGCCGGCGCCGCCAAGCCCTGACCGACTACCTGCACGCAAAGCTGGAGGCTGATGAGGGGGAGCTGGCAGCGGAGGGCTGCCACAGCTTCTGGGAGCTGTCCATCAATAAGGACAACCACGCTGACATGCGCACAGACAAGTGAGGGAGAGGGGAGCGGGCGGGCAGGTGGTCAGGCTGGCGGGCAGGCTGGCTGGCTGCCTGACAGGCTGGCTGGCCGGCTGCCTGGCAGGCGGGCGGGCAGGCAAGCAGGACAGTAGGTGGGCGGCGGTCAATCGGCAGGCAGGGCAAGAAGAGCGATGGGCAGGGGCTGGCCAGGGCAGCAGGTGGGCAAGAGCAGGGCTGGCTAGGGGTTGGCATCTGCACAGCATCTGCCAGGCAGCCGCAGCATCTGCACAGCCAGGGTGTTTTGGAGCTGTGGACAGTGGCTCAGAAATGGGGGTAACCTTACCTTTTGCCCTAAACCTAACCTTAAGCCCTACTTACTCTAGCCCTTCCTTTTGGAGCTGTGGACATGGGTTCACAGCTCAGACATAAATTCTCAGCTGGGGGACAGCTCAAACATGGGTTGCCCTAACCCTAACCCTGCCCCTCCCCCTGCACAGCTTAGACATGGGTTCACATCTGGGGTACAGCTCAAACATGGGTTGCCCTGCCCCTCCCCTGCCCCTGCCCCTCCCCCTCCCCCTTCATGTGGGCGCAGGCTGTCCAGCCTCCTGCACAAGCTGTCCAGCCCTAGTGTCCAGGTGGCCACCCTGGCTGCGGCCGCAGTGTGGGGCCTGGCCACCTCAGGCCATGTGCGGCGCAGCCTGGCAGACCTGGACGTCGTGCAGCTGCTGGTGGCCAACCTGCGGCGCTCAGCAAAGATGCAGGCAAGGGGCTGGATGGAGGATGGTGAAGGCAGTGGGTGCTGGGGGAAAGGTGGGAGGGGGCCTTCCTGCCAAACCCAGCGGCCTTCAACTACCTGCACCCCTCCTTCCCTAACTCCTCTTACACACTACCTGCACCCCTCCTCCCCTAACTCTTACACACCACCTGCACCCCTCCTCCCCTACCTCTTCTTGCAAACCACCTGCACCCCTCCTCCCCTACCTCCTCTTGCAAACCATCTGTACCCCTCCTCCCCTTCCTCCTTCCTCACACACCTGCTTCACTTAACTCGCCCCTTGCTCCCTGCTGCTGCCCTGCCCCGCCCGCCCTGCCTGCCTACAGACCCACCCAGATGCCCTGTATGGGGAGGCTCTGCCTGAGGGGCGCATCGCAGAGTCAGCCCGCGCCCGGCTGCAGCGCAACCTGCTGGGGGCCCTGGCCGTCCTGCTGGTGGACCGCTGCTGCCGCCGCCCTTACCTGCAGCTAGAACCGGTGCGGGTCAGGCCGGGGCGGGGCGGGAAGGGAGAGGACCTGCAGCTACGGGAGCAGGGTGCAGTGCAGGGAGGGTCATATGGTGCAGTGCAGGGAGGGTCACATAGTCTAGGGGGGGTGGGTGCAGTGCAGGGAGAGGGACAGGGTGCAGTGCAGGGAGGGGGACAGGGTGCAGTGCAGGGAGAGGGACAGGGTGCAGTGCAGGGAGGGGGACAGGGTGCAGTGCAGGGAGAGGGACAGGGTGCAGTGCAGGGAGGGGGACAGGGTGCAGTGCAGGGAGAGGGACAGGGTGCAGTGCAGGGAGGGGGACAGGGTGCAGTGCAGGGAGAGGGACAGGGTGCAGTGCAGGGAGGGGGACAGGGTGCAGTGCAGGGAGAGGGACAGGGTGCAGTGCAGGGAGGGGGACAGGGTGCAGTGCAGGGAGAGGGACAGGGTGCAGTGCAGGGAGGGGGACAGGGTGCAGTGCAGGGAGAGGGACAGGGTGCAGTGCAGGGAGGGGGACAGGGTGCAGTGCAGGGAGAGGGACAGGGTGCAGTGCAGGGAGGGGGACAGGGTGCAGTGCAGGGAGGGGGACAGGGTGCAGAGCAGGGAGAGGGACAGGGTGCAGTGCAGGGAGGGGGACAGGGTGCAGTGCAGGGAGAGGGACAGGGTGCAGTGCAGGGAGAGGGACAGGGTGCAGTGCAGGGAGAGGGACAGGGTGCAGTGCAGGAAGGGGATTGGGTGCTTGGCTGCACAGCACCTCCCTCATCAACTCTGTAAGCACCACGTGGCAGGACCCACAAAGTCAAGGTTGTGTCCCATCATCAGCATGGAGCAGGGTGCAGTGCAGGTCAGGTCACATGGTGCAGGGCTGCACAACACGTCAGACATGATAGTTTGGACTCTGTCACCTCCCTTGGCCAGACTTGGTATTCTTGCTTCTCTGTAAATCCACCCAACATCTATACTTACCTGACCCGTGTGTGAAGGCCCCTCAGGCCATGGCATCGTGGCCCAGCCTGCCCTATCACACCGCTGGCTCCATGCTGGATGCAGCACACTGGCACCCTGCCGGCCATTGCTGCTGCCTGGCGTCCCTTCTCATCAAGTTCTCCGACGCTGTCAGCCATCAGCCACTGCTGCTCAAAATGCCACTGGGCTAAGCTTCCTGCAGACCCCGATATCAACAGCCACACAGCCACACGCCCAAGCCCGCTATGATGCCCTGCTGAACTGTGCCCAGCACTGGCCCGGATTATGGCGGGCAACCTGGACACCACAGCTCCATCGGGCGTCACCTGCCGCCCCTCGCCCCTCCCTCACCTGACCTGCAGGACTTCAGCACGCTGTTCATGCTGGCCCGCAGCGCCACGGGTTACAGGCAAGAGGACGAGATCGCGCGGCGGGAGACCGCGGCAAAGGTGCTGACCAGCCTGATCCAGCGCGATGGCGATGCACGCCATAGCCTCATCGCCAGTGGCTCCTTGCGCAGTGTACTGGCCCTGCTGAACCCCACAGGTCAGACCCTGACACCTCACACCCTCACCCTTCACACTCCAACACCTCACACTCTCACACCTTACCACCTCCACCTCCCCCTTGCTTTCGTTCTCACTCTCACCCCCTGCCATGCTGGCCGCCCTGGTCATGGGCATGTGGCTGGAGCACCGCCTGCTAGGCTGCACCCCATGCCCTGGGCACCCAGCCCACAATGCCTCCCTCGGCACCCTGCTGCCCAACCTGCTCTTGTCACCAGCTCCATCAGCACATGCCACCCACACCTGTTTGACCTGCCACACCTGGCTGCCCACACATGAGCTGACAAAGGCGAAAAGCTCAAGCGTGGCCATGGTGTTAGGAGAGCCGGTCAATGACCCCCAGGGCCTAGCTAGGATGTGGGGTGTGTTGCCTGAGCCGCCTGCCGCCTGTCTCAATGCCACGCACCATCCCCTGCCTGCTGGCTGTGCTGCCTGATCCTGGCTGTCACTGTCACTTTGGCTCATACTCTGCCCCCTGCCTGCTGCCTACCCCTGCTGACCCCTGGCTGTCACTGGTAGCCTGGCTCATACACTGCCCCCTGCCTGCTGCCTACCCCTGCTGACCCCTGGCGCTTCAGGTCCCGGCTCGGCCATCATCCAGTTCTGCATGGCCTCCCTGCTGGCCACCATGGTGCTGGATGACGAGGCCATGGAGCTCATCAGGGAGCGGGAGGAGGTGGGCCACCTCCCTGCCTGCCCTCACCTCCCCACCCCTCCCCCACCTCCCCGCCTGCCCCCACCTCCCTGCCTGCCCCTTGCCCTGAGCATGGCTGCCTGCCCACCAGCCTGTCCCTGACGCACATACTCGGGTCACATGGCCTGTCCAGCTGAGGTTTGCCTGCAGGCCCCCATCCTGTTTGAGGCCTGCATCGTGCTGCTAACCTCCACCTTGGACAAGGTGTACGAGGAGCTGGACAGACGCACCGGCGCCTACTACAAGGTCAGGGCGGCGCTGCCCTGCACCACGCTGGGCTGTGGCGCTGCCCTGCTGGGATGTCCTGTTGGGATGCCCTGCTGCCCTGCTGCCCTGCTGGGATGCCCTGCTGGGATGTCCTGCTGCCCTGCTGCCCTGCTGGGATGTCCTGTTGGGATGCGGCGCTGCCCTGCACGGGGCTGCACCATGCTGCACACTGGTGATGAGCACAGCACCACCAGCCTGGCAGACTACTGACGGCAGGTGCCCCGTCCCTTCATCATAGTTGTGCAGCGCATGCTGATGTGCTGGTGTCAGGGGCTGGGCTGGGTTGGACTGGGCTGGGCTGCTGAGCAGCTCATGCTGTGCTGCCTGATGGTGCAGGAGGGTGAGGAGCCTGAGTACGAGCTGTACATGGGCGTGCGGTTGGCAGAGGCCAGCAGCCAGGCTATGTGGGGGTCAGCGCACTATTGCGTGCAGATGACCCCGGTTAGGGTGAGTGCACCGCAAGCCCACTGCAACCACCTGGGCCCTCCCCCTCCCCCTTTCCCTCCTGCTCCTGGCGCTATGGAATACCCCTGCCCTAACCACTTTGTCTCACACTCGGCATTCCCCCCACCCTGTGGCGTCAGGGTTCCTCATGCATCCCTCACACCACTCACAAAGCCCTCACACATCCTCCGCCCAGCCTCTTCCTTACCTATGCTACCATGCCGCCCACCGTCCCGGACCTCGCCCTACTACCTCCTCTGCCCCCCCCACTACCTCCAACTCCGCAATCTCCGCAGTCCTCCTAACAGCCATCCTCTCAACAGCAAATGACGTCACTGCTCAGGCCCAGCAGCCAGCCGCCCCCCCTGCCTCCAGCCCCGGCCCCCGGACCCTGTGCCCCTCCCTGCCCTGCTGCCCCCCTCGCCCCAGGTGAAGATGGAGCATGTGGTGGAACTGGGCAAGATGGGGCGCGACTGCCTGGCCACTAGCCAGCTGCCCCTGTCACGCATCTGCCACTGCGTCACCGCCACCATGGCTACCCTGGCCTCTCACCCCACCACCGCTGACCTGATCATGACCAGCCCTGACGACATTGCGCTGTCAACGCTGATGCTCCTGGTGGAGGTGGGACAGCAAGGGGCAGAGAGGGGTAGAGAGGGGCAGGGGGGCGCCTCACGACCCACACGAGGATGCTGCATTGACTCGATCTTGCCACATCACTATGTAGAGAACAGAGCACGTGTCAGTGCATGTAGCAAACAAAATCAAGCGAATGCCATCTTGGGGATTCGAACCTGGGTCGCCTGCCTGCCGCCCAGGTCTTTGAGACGGAGACGTTTGAGCGCGCCGGCCACGTGAAGGCCTCTGCCTGTGCCGGCATCGCGTTCCTCGCTTGCCACCCCTTCGGCGCGGAAGGTGACGAATGCATGGTTGGGCCCTACCGCAAGAAGCTGCTGGAGATGGGCGCGTTCGGCGGGCTGCTGCGCGCCGCCCTGACCAGTGTGATGGACCCCGACTGCGATATGATTGTGCAGCAGGTGCTGGCTGGGCTGGTAGCGGTTGAGGTCTTCAGGCAGCGGGAGGGTGCCAGCAACCAGATCAAACAAGGCAGTAGCTCAGTGTGCTGCCTTACCCTGCCTTAACCTGCCTTACCCTGCCTTACCCTGCCTTACCCTGCCTTAACCTGCCTTAACCTGCCTTACCCTGCCTTAAACTGCCAAGCAGTTTCTGGCCCGCCTTCTTGTCCCCCTGGGCGCCCCCCGGTGCCCCTGAGCCCCTGCCGGCCCACCCCACCCCCCTCAGGCCTTTCCTTCTAGGGTCCCTGCCCTCTCCCTTGGCCTCCCCCTCCACACCCTCCTGCAGCTCCTTGGCCCTGTCTCTGGCCCCCCTTGTGGCTGCAGGCCGCTGCCATTGGCGTGATGTACTTGTCCACCATGGCCGCTGCCGTGGACCCAGCCGAGCTGGCTATGTACGCCACCCTGCTGATGGACAGCGACAACAGCGAGATGATAGAGTTCCTCATGGCGGGTGAGGCTGGCTGGCTGGCTGGGGCGCTGCCAGGCGGCACTGGACTGTAGACACACAGGAAAGGATCGCCATGCCCCCTGAATCCTACATCGGCTGGGCTGGGCTGGGCTGGGCTGGGCTGGGCTGGGTAAGTAGGGGTTGCATGCATATCATGCCAGGTGCTCCCCTTTTGCTTCCCCCTCCTCCCCTCCTCCCCTCCTCCCCTCCCCTGGCTTGGCCATGCAGAGGCCCAGGTAGGTGTGTGCTGGGCTGTGGTGCTGTAGCCAACCTACAAGGTGGATGCATGCATGCGTACCTCCCTTCCCATGTGCCTGCCCTGCTGCACCTGCCCCACTGTGGCTACCCTGCTGCCCCTGGCCCCAGGCATGTGGATCTTGCTGCGCAACCCGGACAACCGCAAGGTGCTAGGGTCCAGCTTCAGCCCCAACCCGGCCAGTGCCGTGACTAAGGGCATGATGAACAAGCTGAACGACGCCATCACGCTGCATGAGATCAATGAGCAGGCGCAAGAAAAGTCAGCAATGATCAAGGCGCATGTGAGTGCAGTGCCTAAGGAGAGGAGGGAGTGGGGAAGGGGGAGGGGAGGCGAGGGGGAGGGGGAGGGGGAGGATGGCTACTGTGACACACACAGGCTGAGTGGCTGGTGCAGGCTGCTGCTTGCTGGGCTGAATGGCAGGTTGGCACTAGCAATGGCAATGGCAATGGCTCCCACTGCCAGCCCCACTGGGCCAGCCTGCAGTGTGTGGTGGCTGGTTGTCGCATGGCTGCCAGAGAGGCTGCAAGGGTGGCTGGCAGGAGGGTGAGAGTTTTGGGGTGAGGGTTAGGGTTAGGGTTAGGATAAACCCTGACCCTTGCCCCCCTCAAGGGTGGCTGGCAGCGGCTCAAGGGAAAAGCAGAGAGGGCGGTGTTGGGTGCAGGAAGAGGGGTGGATGTTGGGGGTTGGGTAGCAGCAGGGTGGTGAGGGCACTGCTGATGGCTGTGGGCAGCACTGGGTAGCGGTGAAGGGGTTGGTTGGCTGCGGCTCCTGGCCTGGCATCATCTCCAAGTCATCAGCCATCACTGGTGGGCCGCTAAGGGGAGAAAGGGGGCAAGGCAGGGCAGGTACCGCTGCTCCTGCAGCAGCTCGTACGCTGGCTTCAGCGCTGCCATGTCACCCCGGCCAGCATGAGGTTCAAGGCGTCCAGCCGGGCGTGGCAGGGCAGAGAGGGCCAGGCTGGCTTACAGGCAGGGCAGGGCAGTGAGCAGCCCCCTGGGGAATACCCATTGCCTTCACTGCCCCTCTGCCCCTGGCTCACAGGCAGGGCGGAGCAGACCCATTGCCTCGTAGCCCAGTCAGGCAGGAGCCTCCCAGTCAGGCAGGAGCCTCCCAGTCAGGCAGGAGCCTCCCAGTCAGGCAGGAGCCTTCCAGTCAGGCAGGGCAGGGAAGGGAGAGGCGGCGAGGGTGCAGGCTGCAGGGCGCCCTGCGGTGGCCCACTGCCCTGACTGCCCCTCTCACTGCAGGTACAAGCCCAGGAGGGGGCACAAAGCTCCCCCGACCCTGCCACACCCGACCCAGTCAGCAGCGGCACGGCCCCCGCCGCCCCCGGCAGCCAGCGTGGCAGTGGGGTCAACACACCAGTGGAGGCCGAGGTGGTGGCAGGGGCTGACAGGGAAGACCCCCAGCCCTCTACCCAGGGCCTGGGCAGCCGTCAAGCCTCACAGCCCGGCAACCCAGATGCAGCTCCTGAGCCAGGGCTAGGCGCTGTCAGCCCCCAGGCGCCCGGCCCAGCGGCGCTGCTGCTGCAGCCTGGTGGCCGCTCCCCCCGCATGCAGCTGCTGGGCGCCCCCCCTGCTGCTGGTGGCGGTGCGGGCGGGGGCGCAGGCGAGGACAACCTGCCACGGGGAGGGGGTGAAGAGGGAGGGCCCCCAGGCTTGGGGCTGGGGGCGTCGGGGCCTGGCGCGGAGGGGCTGCAGTCCAGCGCTGCGTTGCGGGCGCAAGCCACGCAGATGACCAAGGGCAAGCTGCAGGCCCTGAACGGCAAGTTCGAACGGCAGCTGAAGGATAACTGGGGCCTGGAGACGCTGGTGGCCGTGGGGGAGAGCTGGCTGCCCGCCATGCTGGAACAGGTGAGGCCTTCCGCCCTGCCCTGCCCGTCCCGTCCCTGCCCTGCCCTGCCCTGCCCTGCCCTGCCCTGCCCCTCCTGTATCCACCATGTCAGGACGAGACCGAAGCTGGCCTGCCCTGCCCTGCATCCACCATGTCAGGACGAGACGGGCCAGGCCACTGACATCCCTGTGCTCAAGCTGTTCGAGTTCCTGGTGGCCTCCATCTGTCTGTTCATGATCGAGGTAAGCCTCACCCACACCACCACCCACCACTGTGCGACTGACTGACCCCTGTGCAACATAAACAGCATCACCACAGCCTCACACCCCGACCCAGAGCAACCACCTATGCCACCCCCTGCCACCCTCCCCCCTGCCCCCCTCCCCCCTGCCACCCTGCCACCCTTCCCCCCTGCCACCCTCGCCCTGCCACCCTTTCCCCCTGCCACCTTTGCCCTCTCAATGCACCTCCCAGCCCCCCCTGACAACCCCAGCCTCAACTCTAGCTCCTCACCTCAACCACCTTCTCCCTCAAGCCACCTCCTCGCCTGCCACTGGTCCACCGCAGGACGACACGCCGCCCGAGTGCCGCGAGCTGGACATGTTCCTGCTCAGCGCGCCCCGCAGCGCCCGCATGCAGCCCAGCAGCCCCGGCGGACCCACCAGCCGCACCTGGTGGACCGTGGAGGCGCGCGCCCCTGAGCCCTCCCCCGTAGTGGAGGAGCACATGGAGCGGGCGCTGGCCATCCTGACGCAGATCGTGGGCATGAGGCTGCGCGCGGTGAGCACTCTGACAGGGGCAGTGGCTGCCGCCTCCAGCTCCCAGCCTGACCCTACCACACTGATTGTCGAACAGTGCGTGTGGTGAGCACTCTGGCCAACAGCGGCCCACCACTGCCTCTGCTGGGGAGCCTGGGGACAGCAGCGGGGAGGACAGCTGTACAGCTCCAAGCCAGCCCTCATAGCCCGGCCCCCTGTCGGCCCTAGCCCTGACCTGAGCCCACCACTCTCCCTGCTGGGGGGCCTCCGCCCCAGGGGAGCCTACACCCACTGTGACACACCCACCCTGGAGCTGGGGCCCCCCCTGGGGCTCTGGGGCGCCTCCCAAAGCCCTGGTTGCCCTCCAGCTCCCTGCCTGGCCCTGCAGGGGCACAGGGCCACACCTTGGCCTGGCCGCCCCCTGGCCCTGGCCCTGGCCCTGGCCCTGGCCCTGGCCCCCTGCTGAGCCCTGGTGTCCCCCCTGGCTCTGGGAGCCCCCCTGCTATGCCCTGGTCACCCCTTCTCAGCCCTGGCCCCACCCCTGAGCCCCCTGCTCAGCCCTCGCTCCCCTCTGCGCTGTAGGCCTGGAAGTCGCTGCAGCTGGGTGTGCTGACCCTGTGGAACACCTGTGCGCGCAACGCCCACATGGAGAGACACGTGGTGGAGCGGGGCGTGGTGGGCCGGCTGCTAGCCATCGTGGCCACCCCATACTGGCCCGCCTCCCTGCGCGACATCGCTGCAGGCTGCCTGGAATTCTTCATGGAAAGGTGCCCCAACCCAGCCCCCGCTGCTCAGGCCGCTTCTTGCTGCTGCTGCTGCTGCTGCTGCTGCTGCTGCTGCTTGGTTGCTGTTTCCCACACAAGCATCTTTTCTCACACCCAGCCTATTTGCACACTTGCCCCGCAGCCTGCCTACCTTGTTGCATGTTTCCCTGTTGCCCATGTGCTCAGGCACAGCAGCCTGGCTTACATGCCGGCAGTCAGTCTGCCAGAAGGCACCCCCTGGCCCAAGCCCACCCCTCCTTCTGCTGGCATAGTGCCGGCTGTCACAGCCTACATCCATCTGGTCAACAGCCGGTGCGCAGCCATCCCTCCTGAGCCCCACATCCAGCTGCTGACCTGCCTGCTGACCTGCCTGCTGACCTGCCTGCTGACCTGCCTGCTGACCTGCCTGCTGACCTGCCTGCTGACCTGCCTGCTGACCTGCCTGCTGACCTGCCTGCTGACCTGCCTGCTGACCTGCCTGCTGACCTGCCTGCTGACCTGCCTGCTGACCTGCCTGCTGACCTGCCTGCTGACCTGCCTGCTGACCTGCCTGCTGACCTGCCTGCTGACCTGCCTGCTGACCTGCCTGCTGACCTGCCTGCTGACCTGCCTGCTGACCTGCCTGCTGACCTGCCTGCTGACCTGCCTGCTGACCTGCCTGCTGACCTGCCTGCTGACCTGCCTGCTGACCTGCCTGCTGACCTGCCTGCTGACCTGCCTGCTGACCTGCCTGCTGACCTGCCTGCTGACCTGCCTGCTGACCTGCCTGCTGACCTGCCTGCTGACCTGCCTGCTGACCTGGCTGGCCCCGCAGCCAACCTCTACTAGAGTACCGAGGCTGCCATGGCATCGCCCGCATCTGCTTTGCCGCCCCCTATGGAAGCTCCACAGAGGTCAGCTGACCACCAGTGCCCAGCCGCCACCCTTCCTGCTGCCACTGTTATCTCCACAATTGCTGCCGTAACTGCAGCTGCCGACATGTGTATGATCCCCTGACCCCCTGACCCATGATTACCCCTGCTGGGCAACAGCACCGTAACACTTGTGCTGCTGACGTGTACTGCTGCTGACGTGGTCACTGCTGTCCGCTGCCGCTGTTCTTACTCTTGTTGCTGCTACGGCTTGCTGCTGCCACCGTGGCTGTGTCTGGCCCGGTGGCTGCAGGGAGGGCGGGAGTACACCCGGGAAGCCAAAGCAGCCACCGCAGTGTTAGGGGGAGTGGACGCCCTCATCGCGCTGCTCAAACGCATCAACCGACGGCACCAGGACATTGTGCGTGCCCCACCCTTTCAGCCCCACCCCAACCTACCCCTGAAGTTGGCAGACCCTGCCGCTTCTTCTATCGTCACTTAGACAGCTGCTGTCGCCCCTACTCACCCCTTTATTGCTGGCTCCCTGCTGCTGCTGCGCTGCTTGGTTGCTGATTCTTTGCCATTCCTATTGGTGCTGCCCCTGACACTGCAGCCGCAGTTGCTGCTGCTGCTGCTGCTGCCGCTGCTGCTGATTTCCATCATGCCCTGCGCCAAACTGCACCTGCTGCTCGTATCGCCTTTGCAGCTAGCTGGCAAGGGTGCAGTGGGTCCCATGCAGCGGCGCATGATGCAGCGCGCAGCGGCTGCTGAGGCGGCCGCCGCAGCCCCCCGCAGCCTGGCCTCGGTGTCGGAGCAGAAGGTGGTGGCGGAGGAGGACCCTTCCATGTGGGTTTCAGCAGAGTCTGGTGTATTTGCCACTTCGTCCACATGGCACTTGACTACCATGACCATCATGGCTTCTCCATAGCGCGCGACGCTGCATGTCCACGGCTTGCATAGCCCAGGTGGTGGTGCTGCTGCTGGTGCTGCTGGTGCTGGTGCTGGTGCTGCTGGTGCTGCTGGTGTGAGGGATGTATCAGCAGGAGCAGCAGCAGCAGCATGTCAGCAGCAGCAGCATTGCCAGGCCGCTGCTAGAACTATCACTGTGAAAAGCTGTTCAATCATGGTGGTGTGTGTGCCTATCTATGAGATTCGTGATGTCAGCAGACTGCACACTCAGGTGTTGTAGCGGTTGACGAGTGTGTGATGTGACGGTTGGCAAGTGTGATGTGCGCCCTGACCGGCAGGTATGAGAAGGACATGAGCACACTGGAGGCCCAGCAGGACATGTACTTTGTGGCCCTGGCCGCCCTGCTCAACATCAGCGTGCTGAAGGCAGCGCAGCCCCTCCTGGCTAAGAAAGGGCTGCCGGTGCTCCTGGGTACCTCCACTCTGCTGTACAGCAGGGCAGCAGCAGTCAGGTGAGCCAGGCCACACCATTCCCAGACCCCAGGATCAAATCCTGGTGAACGCAGGTGGCAGAGACAGACAGGGTAGAAGCGAGCAAGCCTTTGCACGCGGGATGGCCTTGTCACGTGTGACACGAATGTGCTGCATTGTTGTCGCCTGCCTTCACTCTCTGCCCTTCCTGCCCTCCTGCTCCCTCCTACCCCTCGCACCATCAGAGGCGCCTGCCTGCCTGCTGGGCCGCATGACTGCCTTGAGACTGCAGCTGCAGGTGGTTTCCAGCCTTATGTCCCCTGGCGCCCAATGCTGCACTGCATGTGAAGTCTGGTGACACTGGTGCATGTTGCTGCGTAGCGCCAGCTCCCCGGGAGGCAGCGCCGAGGACAAGCTGCTGCACCTGCTCAGCGGCATCTTGCAAAACCTGGCGCTGCACCCAGCCAACCGCACGCGCCTGTATAAGGCCGAGCTGCACGGGACCCTGGCCCTAGACAAGCTGCTGGAGCAGGTGCGGCTGACCACACTCACACACCCCTGCTACGAGGTGCCAAGCACGAGGGGTGAGGTGAGGGGTGAGGAGAGGTGAGGGAAGACAGTAGGCGTGCTGGTTCTGGTGCTCTGCTATTGTTGGCAACTGCTGCTGTTGGCAACCTCTCCTTTGCTTCACATCTCGTCCCCTGACCCTCCCATCGGCCCTCACCTCCATGCTTGCCACCCACCTTGCCCTTGACCTCAACCCTGCCCAGGCTACTGACATCAGCGATGAGCTGCGTGCAACCGCTGCCCTGCTGCCGCCCCTGACCTCCCCCAACAGCACCTACTCGCTGCCCAGTGCCCAGCGCAGCGCCTCGCCTCAAGGGTTCCCGCGTGCCAACCCCAGCGCCATGTCCCTGGGCGCTGCATCCGCGCGCAGCCCCAGCAGCCGCTCCGTGGGCGGTGGTGACTTGAGACATGCGGGAGGCGGTCCCGGTCCCCAGGCTAGCGCTAGTACCTACAGCCTCGGCTCTAGGTCGCAAGCGAGTCGACGCACGGCATCCAACCGGGCCCAGCGCCTGTCGCCAAACGGGGCGTTGTTGAATAACAGCGTGGACACCGCGATTGCAATCACCGTGCGGCCCAAAGTGGTGTTCCCGCCAATTGTTGAGAACAAGGAAGACGTGTGGGCCGGGCAAAGTCCCGGCAGCGCAATGGGGCCTAACCAGGCAGCGCGGTGGAATGCAGCAGCCCAGAGAAGTCCTGGGTCACTACCGCAGGTACAGCAGGCGTCCCCGCAGCCGCAGGCGTCGTGGTCGGGGACGCAACCCCCGTCAGAGTCAGTTCGCGGAAGTGAAGCCGGGAGTTTGGCTCCCGCGAGCGAAACCAGCCGCGCGCCCTCAATGGTTCAGCAAGTCCCCGGCAATGCTGGTGCGGATGTCATGACTAGCGATTCGCGGCAACGCTTTCTAAGCTGGCTGGACAGCACGTTCATGGCAGGGGCGGATGGCCTGGGATCGGACGCGTCCCAATCAGGCAACGGTCCTCGAGACGACGGAGGCAAGCGATCCTTCCGCAAGGTACGGAGATGAGGGCATACCCTGGAACGCGCACCCACCTCCCAGTCTATGCCGGACAGGGGGCTGGGCCAGCACCCAAGCTGACTAAGCGCTCGTGCATCTCAACCTCTGTTGCTGGCCACCTGACGAGGTGCCTGGTCAGCAATGACGCTGCCCATATGTTTGGGTGGCAGCCGTGTGCTCTGCTGTAGTGCTGTGCTGTACCTCGAAAGTTACACGCTGCAGCTTGCTTGTCTGATGCACCATCTCATCTCATTCCCTGTTGTCATGTGTCTGGCTGCTGGCTTGCCACCTCCTGTTGTGCCTGGTGCTGCCTGGTGGGCTGTGCCCCTGTGGCGCCACAGCCCCTGTGGGATGAGTATGGCGACTGGCTGGATGAGGAGCCGGAATCCGCCAAGGCGCTGGGCAAGCTGCTGTGCCGGCCACTGAACCACTTGTGGAATGTGAGGGCGAAGGGGCAGGGCGAGGGGCAGGGCGGAGGGGCAGGGCAGAGGGGCAGGGCGAGGGGCAGGGCGGAGGGGCAGGGCGGAGGGGCAGGGCAGAGGGGCAGGGCGGAGGGGCAGGGCAGAGGGGCAGGGCGGAGGGGCAGGGCGGAGGGGCAGGGCAGAGGGGCAGGGCGTAGGGGCAGGGCAGAGGGGCAGGGCGGAGGGGCAGGGCGGAGGGGCAGGGCGGAGGGGCAGGGCAGAGGGGCAGGGGAGGGGGAGGGGCCCCTGACCACCCTCTGTTTCAATTAAGCCACTGATCAATGTGACCAACCTCCACCTCTGGTGCCATGGGGTCTGCTGCTGTGCCTGCTGCGTCCTTAAACCATGCTGCGCTTAAGCCAGTCGACACCCTGTGCTGCCCCTTGCCCCTCCAAGACAGCCCCTCCTCACCATCACATTCAGCAGCGCTGTTGTTGTGGCTGGCAGTGCCTGCAATGGTGGTAGGCGCGACCTCTGCTTTGCCTCCCTCACACAGCACACATGCACTGCCTGAAGCCAACCACAGCTGTAGGGGGAAGCTACCGCCTGTCCTGGGTTAGCTGAGGTGGAGCTGGCAATGCAGTGATGGTAAAGATGGTCCTGATGATGATGGCAAGTGCTACTGCCGGTGACCATGGTGATGATGGCGGTGCTGCTGCTGGTGACGACGACAATGGTGATGATGGTGGGTGCTGCCGGCCCGGCACAGGATTCGCCAGAGGTGCGGCACCGTCACGGGCAAGCCCGGTGGGAGCCTGCCGTGAGTGAATACCGGGAGGTGGCAGGCGAGCGGCTACTGAACCGGCCCGCGCAGCGGCTCATGTCCACGCAGCCACCCCGCGAGCAGGAGGGCCTCATGACCGCAGCCACCCAGGTCAGGCTGGGCTCAAGGGAGGGGCAGGCAGACAGAGAGACCCAGGTCGCGAGCATGGGAGCAGGAT
Organism: Haematococcus lacustris; assembly: GCA_030144725.1. Lineage (NCBI taxonomy): Eukaryota > Viridiplantae > Chlorophyta > Chlorophyceae > Chlamydomonadales > Haematococcaceae > Haematococcus > Haematococcus lacustris. The sequence goes on from JASKMD010000011.1 coordinate 1,786,473, forward strand.
TCTGGGGGTGGGATCGGAGCGGGTGGGCGCCTGCTGCTGCTGCATTGACCCCCTGGCCTGCAGAATGAACCTGTACGACATGAGCTCAGGACACAGTAATGGCTACTGCTATCCCTGCCCTGGTCCTTACTGCCCCTCCCTCTGCTGCTCCCCCTGCCCCTGCTGCCCCTGGCCCCCATGACTCGTATTCTCTAAGGCTGCCACCTTGTGCTGCTCACCACCGGGTGGCCTCCCTACCCCCTATTGCCCTGTCAGCTGCTGGCCTGCACGCCTGCCTGTCTGCACCTGGCTGCATGACCGCAGATGCTGACCCTGGGCCGGGTGAACACTTTGGGACTGAGCCAGCAGGTCAGCGAGTACGCCAACTCACGACCCTCCACACGGGAGAGGGAGGCCGGCAGGGTGGCGCTGACTGTGCTGCAGCCACACCCTGAGGTGCGCTGCATGCCTGCCAGCCAGCGGGCAACAAGAGCAGGGGGCAGGGGCAGAGGAGGGGGCAGGCCGCAGGCTGGACCAAAGGCAGGGCCGAGGGCAAGGCTAAAGGCAGGGCTGAGTGCCAGGGCCAAGGCAGAAGGGCAGGGCTAGTGCGGAAAGGGCTGTGGCAGGGAGGACCAACCCTGGCGTGCGTGCCGAGTGTGGGGTAGTGAGCCCTTGCTCTGTGGTTGAGTCAGCCTCCCTGCCGCAGTCCCTGGAAGACACCAGCATGTCCTGCCACTGCTGCTGCCGCCGCCGCTGCTGCTGCTGCTTGCACCACCTGCTGCGGCTGCTGCTGCTTCTGCCTATGGTCTTGCAGGTGGTGGAGGTAGCCCAGTCAGCCGAGGAGGCCCAGCAGGAGGCTGCAGCAGCCGGCAGTGGCCCAGACAGTGGCCACGACATGTCAGAACCACGAGCTAAGCAGTCAGGCAGCCAAGCCAAGCAAAAGCCCCTGCCACTGAAGGTCAGACATACCCAGAGGTGCTGCCACACTGCTGGGGCCGGGCCGTGCAGCCTCATGACACTCCGTATCCCTGGTGACACTCCGGCAGTCCAGCTGCTGTGTCGCTCATCGGCGTGTGCTTCTCAGCCTGTGCAGCAGCTGTGTTGCTTATAGTGGTGTTGTGCTGCTTAGCCTGTGCAGCGGCTGTGATGCTGACTATGGTTTCCTGCTTCTCAGGCTGTGCAGCAGCTGTGCCATGCAGGTCGTACTAGGACCGCAGCGCATGCGCCAAGTCATCAGCTTTGAGGAGACGGCCCTCCTGAGCGGCGACAGCTCGCGGCCCACCCTCACGGTGTTCGAGAAGGTTGAGGGCTCGCGAGTGTGTGACGGCCTGTTCCCTGCTTACCAGCTGCCCAATGGGCGCAAGGCTTACATGTGAGTGCAGCCCGTGCTTCCCTGCCTGTCACTGCTTTGGGTGGTTGCTGATGACCACAGTACTGCCCTGAACTGAGCTGAACTGCCCTAAACTGAACTGAACTGAACTGCCCTAAACTGAACTGAACTGAACTGAACTGCCCTAAACTGAACTGAACTGAACTGCCCTAAACTGAACTGAACTGAACTGAACTGAACTGAACTGAACTGAACTGCCCTGAACTGCCCTGATGTGAACTGAACTGCTCTAAATTGCCCTGAACTGAACTGAACTGAACTGACTATTCCACCTGCGGGGTCCCTTGATGGCCGCTCCCACTTCCACCTCCCTCAGTGCCGAGGACCCCCCCCCTGCAGCTGTGCATCTCCTTGCTGGTGGTGTGCTCTCCCCCTCCCCTCCCTTCCCCTGCCTCCAGGTACTATAACAGCGGGGTGCTGCTGGACGAGGTGTCGGTGGATGCTGTGCTGCCACCCCCCCGCCCCTCCACTGTGCCCCAGGCGCTGCAGCAGACCATGCCCTTGGCCGAGGTGCTGAACCTGATTGCCAAGCCGCCTGGCTCTGCCCCGCCCTTCATCCCTTACAAGCCGGTGAGTAGAGACAGGCCAGGGCCCAAAGCTAGGGAGACAGGCAAAGGCAGGGGAGCAGGGCAGGGAAGCAGGTAGAGGCAGGGGTAACGGGAATGCGGAGGGAAAGGGGACAGCTACCTTATCTCAAACATGCCCCAGCTCCCTTGCCCACACCCTTGCCCTGCTCCTGTGTATCTAGGTCCAGCAAGTGCCTCAAGCCCCTATGGCTCTGACCCTGAACCATACGTCCTCTCACACCCCCTCTACCCTGCTCTCCCGCAGGTACCCTACCTGGTGCCACTGCCCAGCCGCCACACGCTGCCAGTGAAACGGCCTGACCTGCTGACCGCCCCGGCCTTTGGCGACCTTCGGGAAGACAACCTGCAGCTAGTGATCTTTGTAAGTGGCTTCCTGTGGGGTGGTGCTGCATCGCCTGAACAGACCGCTTACACGAGGGCAACGAGCACTGTTAGCCAGCACCCCCAGCTGATGTGTTGAGTCAACTGTTTTGCCCGTCGCCCTGATGCTTCTTACGCTCGGTCGCTGAGCCGCAGCGCGTGCCGTGGCGCAGGCAAAAAAGATCATCAAGACGCATACCTCTACTCGGGTTGAGGCGGTGGAAGTCAAGGTCGTGGAGGAGCGCGAACCCTGGACATTGCCGGTGTCAATTTTCAAACCGCGGCTTAAGGAATGCGACGCACGCAACTTCTTGGACACGCCCGTGGTGAGCTTATGTCACAGCAAGCTACGCACGCCGTAGCTGTATCAGGGCGAGTGTGACATGTGCGAGGAATGTGAAATGTCTTGATCAATTGAGTGTGAGCACAAGGCACAAGTTGTGAGCCTCCTCATGCACAAGCTTTTCCCTGCGGTCGCTTATACCCAACATCAGCTTTCTAATCCTCCCTGCTGCCACCACCCCTGCTGTGTCCATGCCTACCGTCGACATTTCTGCTGCACTGTTATGGCACCCAGTCACTCCTGCAGCCCCCACCTTGTCCCTGCTTCTGATGCTGCTCTAGTGATGCTTGACCTCAGGCCCTGGAGAAAATGTTTGAGCGCGACTGGCAGCGTGCTTGCAGCAAGGAAAAGTTCACCAGCATGATGGCCCGTGAGAACAAGGCCAACAGCAAGAGCACCAAAGACGACAAAACCATGCTTGAGGAGGTGCGGCAGGGCACAATCGGGTGTGGCCTAAGGTGCCTGTGGTAGATGTTATCATTGAGCTCACCAAGAGCATGCTTGCAACAGGGTTTAGCTCCGCTCCCCTTCCTTAGTACACTCCTGCACTTGAGCCCACTCACATCCTTACCTGCACCTGTCAAGGATCACACACTGCTGCTCGCTTTTGCCTGCAGCTCTGCATGGCTATGCTTGCATGCCATGCTCTGATGCATGCCGGGCGCACCGCCACTCTTGCATACGTGACCCATCACCCTTACACACCCTTACCAGCGCCTGAGACCTAGCTGGCCCACCAGCCACCCTTGATCTGGCCCTGACCTTGTTTCCTGCCCTAGCTTTGACCCTGGCGCACTGGCGCTTGCCGCAGGTGCACAATGTGCTGCTGGAGGTGTACCAGTCCTGGTATGCCGCCTTTCTGTACTATGCAGCCATGGGGGCTAGCGACCCCTACCACATGTCCCTCAACGCCTACACCGCCTTCCTGGTCAGACACTGCCTGCCTGCCTGCCTGCCTGCCTGCCTGCCTGCCTGCCTGCCTGCCTGCCTGCCTGCCTGCCTGCCTGCCTGCCTGCCTGCCTGCCTGCCTGTCACCTTTCCAACCATCAGCGAGTAAACCTGCTTATCCACCCAGGGTCATCCTGTACCGAACCTTGCCCTCTGCCTGCCCCTACCTCCCCTACCTCACAGGATGAGTGCCAGATCGCTGACAGTGAATCCAATTACCTCAAGCGCTCTGACTGCGACACCATCTTCATCATCTGCAATTTTCAGCCAGACAAGAAGAGCTTGGAGGCTGCCGTCAACCTGGAGAACGCTCTGATGCGCTACGAGTTCTTGGAATGCATCGTCAGGGCAGGTCAGCCGGGGCGGGGCGGCCAGGTCAGCTGGCGCAGGGCGTTTAAGGGTAGGAGGGGTAAGGGGGCGAGTAGGGAAGGCTAGAGAGCGGAGCAGCAGCTAGTCATGTGCCTGCCTTCCTGGCAGAGAGTCGTCAATACGCCTGCCTGCCTGCCTGGTAGAAGGCACTCAGTGTGCCTGCCTGCCTGGTAGAAGATAGTCATCGTGCCTGCCTGCCTGGCAGGGGTCACCGTATCCTCCCCATCACTGTTGCCTCCTGTCACCTGCTGTGGTGCAGGCATTGCCAAGTATGGCAAGGGCCAGGCCACGGAAGATGTGGCGGAGGCTGTGCGGTTGCTGCTGCAGAACAACATCATGGCCAACCTGCCACCAGGTGGGACCTGCTGCAGGCTCACCTCCCCGCCCTCCAACCCTAGCTGGGTCACATTGGGCCCCACCACCTCTACCATATGCTTTCGCCCTCATTCATGTGCTACCTTACTCCTCACTCCTTTACCCTTCTCCACAACCCCTACAGGCCCATCACACTGGGGTCTTTATACCACACCCCATCACACTGGGGTCACACAGGGCATCAGCATCACAGTGCGTGCAGTCACTGCCATTGCAGTGCATATGGTTATGCATATGGTTAAGCCATCAGCCAACATGCTACCACAGCTTTTCATATCATGAGTAACAGCAGACATGCAGCAGACAGCTGTGGCAACCATGACCTGGCACTGGGGCAGCCTAAGCTGCAGGGGTGCTGGTCAGGGTAGGGCGGTGGCAACAAAGCCAGCAGCATCATCAGCAGCAGCAGCATGCCATTGCGCAGCCCAGTGGGAAGCCAGCCCAGTGGGAAGCGTTTGGAGCCTGTTTCACTTTCAATGTAAGTGTGAGTGATGTGGGACATGACTATTGTGATGTGGTCTGCAGCGGCGCGCCATGTGTCTAATGACTTCCGCCTCAACCGATTGTACACTGAGGAAGTGGACCTGCTGCTGAAGCGCCACCAGGTGCATGGGAGACAGGCAGCAGAGCCCTGGGCCTGGGGTAGCTGGGCAGGGCAGGGGTACGCAGGCCATGCAGGCCTCTGCTTGCCTGGCGAGGCCACAATTGACTCCTGTGTATCAAGTGCCTGCATGCTGAAACTGTGGACCTTGGGCAGAGGGCCAGGCACCACTGAGCTGGGCAGACAGGAGTAGGCAGGCAGGGTTTGGCACATAGCGCTGCCTGCTAGCAACGCCACCTGCCATTGCCACCATTAACACAGCCTGCCGAAGCATGCCTGCATGTCTCTTGTGCTGTACTGCCTACCTTCTCAGTCACATGCACTGCATCTATGCACCCATGCAGCCTGCCTGCTGGCCCGCCTACCCAGGCGCCTGATCGCCAACCTGCTTGCCAGCCAGCCTGGTGCTCATCTCCTGTTTGGTCAGGTCCTGCTGAAGGCGCTGTACTCGCGGTATCGCTTAAAGCCAGTGGGGGGTGGGCTGCGCAGCAAGCAGGTCCGGCTGGAGGGCTGGCTGCAGCTGTGCACTGACGCCCACCTGGTGGACAGCGGCTTCACGCTGCAGGTGTGTGGGCATCCAGGGCGACTGTGACACAGGTAGCGTGCACATAGAGTGATGATAGAGTGCAGATAAGAAGGGAGGCGAGGCAGGGCAGGGGAGAGAGGGAAAAGGAGAAAGGACAGGAAGGGCAAGGAGGAGGTGGCCCGTGAGCAGCTGTGGGCTGAAGCATGACTGTAGGCTAGGTGTGGGTGCTGGTTTCAGGGGGAGGTTTGAGCATGCAATGTGATGCATGCATTAGCCCACTTGACCAGCCCAGCACCCCAAAGCACGAGCCTGGTCGTGTGTCGACAGCGGTGTCACATCTGCACGCAAGCGTTAAAAGGAATGTGTCACCGCACACGTGTGCTTGACACGGTGCGCGGCTCAGGATGCTGCGCTGTGCTTCCTGTGGAGTCGGATGTACGTGCTGGACGAGGTGAAGGACTACCAGCGCTACTCCAGCGTCACCTTCGTCGACTTCCTGGAAGCTTTGGCGCGCGTCGCCGACATGAAAAGTCTGCCGGAAGAGGCCGACCTGGAGGCCGCAGGTCGGGCCGATGGGGCGGCAGGCAGCAAACCCGTTTTCACAGTTCCTGTGTTTTGCACCGACTGTGTGTGGGGGCGGGAGTCAGAGCGCTGTAAAGTTTGTGCGCTACGTATCCTCTGGCACGCAGGCTACACCAACATCCTGGAGTGGGCTATGGACAAAGAACGCCTGGAAGGCAGCGCCGACAAGTCGGAAGGTGGCGCGGGCAACAGCGACATTTTCCGACCGCGCGACAGTGCCGGGTTCGAAACCCCGAAAACGCGGCCGCTGTACATCAAATTGGAGATGCTGCTGGACTTGCTATTCAGGTGCGTATCACCACCTGGAAGCCTTGACTGCTCCTCGTCTGTTTTACGCCATTGGCACGTCCGAGCATATGGTGGTTCCTTGACTGGAATGCTGGCAGGGCAGCACTGGGGTGCAGGCTCAAAGGCTTCCAGCCTTGCTATGCGCCTCTCCTCACACGCTGCTGCCCTCCTTGCTGTTTCCATGTGCTGGTGTTGGGCTAGGTCTCTCGAGGGCTATTGGCTGGGTTTTCCCCATCAGCTGCTCACAAGCCTACTATAGAGTCAATATCGAACCCTGATGAGCACAATTTCTTTTCTGACAGGGATGTGGGCATTGCCAACTGGTCCGGCTGCATGGGGTGGCCTTACTGTGTGAAGCTGATGGGCTGGCCCTGGTCCTGCGCATCCTGGCAGCTGCTGCTGACTGATGCGGGATGGTGGCACGTGTGGCCTGCTTCCAGGCGGTTGTACGTGGATCCCAGCAATCCTGAGGCGCCCTTCAACTATGACGGTTTGCTGAAGCTAGTCAAGAAGCTAGACAAAGACCTTGGGCCCTGAGCAGGGGCAGGCAGACAGGCAGGCAGACAGGCAGGCAGCTGCACCCTTTGACCCTGCCTCCCAGCCGACCTGCCCCGGCAATGCATCCACATCCGCATCCACAATGAACCCTGGGAGGCCCAGGGGGCTGCTGGGCGAGCACTGCCCTCATACACCCTGAGCCCGCACGGAGAACTCCCATGTGGGGGCGTTTTGAACTGGTTAGGACTGCACACAATGCATGGAGAGAAACGCATGCATGTGGGGTTGCATTTATGCACAGCATGGGTTACATAGCAGTGGAGTGCGTGCGAGCATGACAGCATGAACTGACACAGCAGAGCACCAGGCGCCTCCTAGCCCTGACAGGCTGGGTTGCCGCCATGTAACGCAGCCACGTATGTATGGTACGATGTCTGCACTTTATAACTGCAAACCCCAGCTCGATGAACCGTTGTCGCCTGGTTACGTGCCAGCCTCTCAAACCCGGTAGCAAGGCAATGGATGTCAAGCGGCTCAGGCGGTGGTAATGTAGGGGAACACCCTGGACTACTTGAGACAATGTACCAAAAGAGGTGCATGCGGGCCGCGTGGTGGGAGGTTAGTAAGGGCTTGCCCCCAGGCTACTCTCTTCCCTAAATGAACGCCCGATGGCGAGGGCGTAGTCTTGTTGTCTTTCATTCTTGCACTGCCACGAGTCTTTGAGTGCACTGCCACGAGTTCCATCAGGGAGCAGCCGGAGTTTGCCATGACTTTACAGAACAATAATGAGAACTTGCATGACTTCATGTTGAGCCCATGTGCACCTTTGTTTGTGCACCTTGCTATGAAATGCGGTACAGAAAGTCCCGAACCCCTAGAGGGGGAGGGCGGCCCAGCAGCCTAACGGCTGACGGCTTAAGCGGTGTAAGCCACATCATCATCATCATGTTGAGCCCATGTGCACCTTTGTTTGTGCACCTTGCTATGAAGTGCGTTACAGAAAGTCCCGAACCCTAGAGGGGAAGGGCGGCCTAGCAGCCTAACGGCTGACGGCTTAAGCGGTGTTAGCCACATCATCTTGCACGCAGGGTGCACGGTGACGGTATTGATTTACACCATGCCTGCTGGACAGGCAGCTACAGTGAGCGGATGCAATGGGGTTAGGGGCTGGCACCAAACACGCCCAGGCACCACGGCATACAAGCAGCTGTGTGAGTCCAGTGGCCCAAGATCAAGCCTAGTGTCACCACGACCACGGCTGCTGCTGCACACTGATGCAGCCATGTGTGATGCAGTAATAAGGTCATTAGCTGTATGCTGCTTGAATAGTATCGTAGGTAATAGTAGGTCAATGTGGCGGGGAGCCCCAGATAACAGGTTGGCAAACCCCAGCAGACCTGTCAGGCCTTGCGGCCTTGGGGTCAAGCACCTAGTTTGGGTTATAAACCCACACCCTTACGAATGTCTTAAGCTCCAAGAGGCTGCTCTCCAGGCAACGTTGCAAACTCCAACAAACTATTAATACTGCAGCAAGCCGTGCCTGCTGGGTGGAAGCATCTGGAACACCTCCCTGTCCGTGACATTGAACTTCATCATATGGTCGGGGTCCCTGCATGGCAGGCCAGCATGCACGGTGAAGCTTTGCCGTGACATTTCTGCATGCATACATGCCATGCCATGTAACCTTGCTTGTCATGCGACCATGCATGCCTGCATGCCGTGCAACCATTACAGCTTTACATGCCTTACCTACAACACCAGAAGGTTGCATGGTGGCGCAGCTTGTAGTCCAGCAGCAGGTGTGCCGTTGTGTTTTTGAAGCCAGTGGACAGCATGCGGGGCGCATCCGTCAGGTGCAGCGTCCTGTAGCGTGCTGCCACTGGGCCCACCAGGTCTGCCCAGTCCTCTATGGCCAGGCCTAGGGGCACCTCGATCACTGCGCTGCCGTTGCCGTCCTGGCGGGGTTCAAGGCTGCCCAGGCTGCCTGGCGCTGCCGCTTGCACTACCAGCCGTGAACTCTGGGGTTCAGAACAGGGCAGATGCGAGGGATGAGCAATGGGTGGGGGCAGGGCAGGGCAGGGCAGGGCAGGGCAGGGCAGGGGCCAAGGCAAGGGCCAAGGCACGGGCAAAGGAGGGCATGGCCTGGCATGGCATGGCAAAGGAAGGCAGGGCATGGAAGGGCAGAGGCTTCAGGCTGAAACACCAGCAAGCGGCGCAGCCTGCCCTTGCTGGTCAGGAACAGGCTTTTTGGAAGTGCCCTTTGGAGGTGCTCTTTGGAGGCTTGCCCTTCGGAGGTGCGAGAGTGAGTGACATCGCCTCCTGGGTATAAGTAGGTATGGGCAGATATGAGAAGGTATGAGCCTCGTGGCGCAATGCCTCCGAGGAAGAGCAAGTGGCGCCCACTGGAGCTGTGCTGGTGGCCAGAGCAGGGGAAGCTGCCAGCCAAGGGCAAGGAGTACCCAGGCCTGGGCTACAAGCGGGTGCGAGACAAGCCACCCAAGACCCAGCCCGCTGAGGCACAGTAGTGTGTGCCCCCCATTCTTGAGCTGTTATCAGCTTACAATTAGCGCATGTTTTGCCATGCCAACTCTACGTCATAGCCCTCTGGGTCAGGCAATAATGTAGGTGGTAGGCGACCATGACCATGTGTATGCCATGTCTTGGCCATGTGTATGTCATGTGCATGGGAACTCCACACAGGAAAAACACCGTTTTGTAGGGGTCCACACTGTGTGTTCTACTGCAATGAAGGCTCAAGGTTGAGGGCCGAGGTGCTGAAACACCAGCACCTCCAGCAACATTGCCGGGGTGTCGCAGAGAGTGCGCTCTACCCCAGCACCTAGAGGAAGACGACGAGGAAAGAATGAAGACTACTCCGGCAGAGCCTGCGTGCCCCCTCCCCTGGAGAAACTCCACCACCTACCTTGATCTCTGCTGGTGTGCGAGGGTTCTCCAGAAATGAATACCTGCACGCCACCAAGCCACCCACCATATGCAGTGCTGCACGGGGTGCCGCCTTGATATCTCTACTGGGTCTGTGAGCAAGGCCAGTGTCATTGCTGCTAGCCCAGGCTTCACTCTGACAGTCAAACAATGCCAACACAGTCAAGCCCTGCAACCCTGCAGCCTTTGACTGCCATGCATCTGACGCTGCTCTTCATTGTGCTGTGCTCTGCCATGCTGTGCCCCATGATGCAACAAGGCTGAACAGCAGCGCATGAACCTCAAGCCAGCTCGTTCTGCCCCACCTCACTCACTCTCTCACGTGCACTACACCCGTGGTCCCCCAGGGTGTCGGGAGGCGGATGCCCTTGATGACCTGGCGTGGCGGCAAGCAGGTGCAGGTGCAGTCGCCTCAGGCCTCAGCAGCATCTCACAAGAGGGCAGGGAACCAGCACTGCAATGCAGCGCTGAACACGCAGCGCATTGGGGAGAGCAGGTGGCGTCCACTGGAGCTGTGCTGGTGGCCAGAGCAGGGAGCTCTGCCAGCCAAGGGCAAGGAGTACCCTGGCCTGGGCTACAAGCGGCTGCGAGACAAGCAACCCAAGGCCCAGCAGCAGCAGCAGCAGCAGCCCGCTGAGGCACAGTAGTGTGTGCCCCCCCTTTGAGCTGTCATCAGCTTACGTTAGCGCATGTTTTGTCATGCCAACTCTACGTCATAGCCCTGTCAAAGGGGTCAGGCAATGCTGTAGGTGGTAGGCGACCATGACCATGTGTACACCGTGTGTATGCCATGACTTGGCCATGTGCAAGCCATGTGTATGCCATGTGCATGGGAACTCCACACAGACAAAACACCGTTTTGTAGGGGTCCACACTGAGTGGTCCACTGCAATGAAGGCTCAAGGTTGAGGGCCAAGGCGCTGCCAGGGGGATGCATAGTGAAGTAAAAGCATTACGTGCTGGTAAAGTTAGTATTGAAGACAGTCATGCCAAAAACTCTGGCAATGATGTTTTTCTTCATAATTGTTATATTGCCGAATATGATAAGGCTAGCCATTTTAACCAGTCAACTAGAAGGCGAGGCATGGGCGATGCTATGGAGACGGCTGTGACAATATGGAGTGTGGGATGTGGTGCTGGCGAACAGCTGGACAGCAGCAATGCTAGCTAGGCAGAAGGTGCTGGCAGCATCGCTGGGGCTAGGGGTCAAGCTGCCAAACAGCAGGTGACAGGCGCATGCAGGCAGCCAAGGTCTTGGTCAGGTCTTTTGTCTTGGTCAGGTCAGAGTCAGGTAAGCCAAGTCAGTCAGGTCAGTCAGTCCAGGCAGCCAGCCAAACAATGGATGCTAGGCAGAGGGTCTGAGTGTGGGTGGCGTGAAGGACAGGACAGGTCCAGGCAGTGGGCCCCAGCCAGCCTCACATAGCGCGTGCGCAGGATGTCGTGCATGGTGCAGGTGTAGGGGAACTGGGTGTCACGGTCGTCATTGATGCGGCAGTTGTGCATCCTGCACAGCAAGCAGCAACCAGGTCAGCAGCAGCAAGAGCAGCAGCAGCCAGGGCAACAGCCTCCAGGGCAGCAGGGCAACAGCAGGCCAGGGCAACACGGAAGCAGCAGCAGGGGCTGAGCCATAGAGCTGAAGCCAAAGCTGCATTTGCCTGTCATGAGTAGCTGGGCGCAATGCGCATGCAGCATGTCTATGGCACAGATAAGATCAGGGCAACGAACACTTGTCTTCCATGCTCGACCTACCTATACCAGTTGCGAGAGCAGAAGCAGTTGGCCTGCATGAAGAGCCATGGCACATTCGCACTTGCCACGCATGAGACTATGAAAACGACAATTATGCAATACATACACATATGCTGATTACAAAGCACGTAACGCGTAAGCAAACATCAGTGGTACAAACTAAGCGATGCACGGAGCGTCGACATCAGCATTGGCAGGCCGCCAACAACTACATGCATGCATGGGCTGACCCGCAGGCAGGTCCTTCACTAGCAGGTGCACACATGCACAGCCTGCACCATGCAAGGCTGTAGGCGAGTGCATCATAGGCAGTCGCATGCAGCTGGTGGGTCAGCTGAGGCGGCCTGGTGGAGCTGGGGGCAGGGGCGGGGTGGTGGTGGCAGGGTGAGTGCAAGCAGGGCACTTACTCGGGGCATGACCAGTGTGCGATTCAGGGCCAGTGCGGCCAGGAAGCCTGCAGCCGGGCGCAGCACAGGAGGACAACTGCATTCACTTGCTACTCACACTGCACAGGCAGGGCTGTGGGCTGCAGGGAGCGTAGACAAACGTCTTGCCCCTGTGCCCCTTGACAATAGCAGTGCTGAAGGTGGGCTGGGCAGAGGGCAGACGGCAGTGGGAAACATACACAACTGGATGCAGGGAGGGAAGCAAAGGAAGCAAGCCAGAAGAAGGTTGGGAGAACTTCACGCATGGAGACAAACAAGCAGTAAGGAGGGAGGAGGGTGTGATGCTAGGCTTGACTCCTGACCTTCCCCTAGGGCGTCACAGGTTTGGCACTCTGCCTGCCTCCCACCAACCAAAGGCATGGGGCTCCGGAGGCATGAGGCACAGGAGCAGCAGAGGGGTGTAATGCAGGAGGAGGAAGGGCAGGGGCAGCAGGGGCAGGGGCAGCAGGGGCGGGGGCAGTATGGGCAGGGGCAGCAGATGAGGTGTCACAGAGTGCAGTAGGGGGCAGGAGGTGGTGGCATAGGCCCAGCCATGGCGTCACAGCTGCTTGAGGTCATGATGCCCACCATAGTAGAGCTGCTGGAGCTGGTCGTTGACTGCAGCAACGTGGAAGTGGACCATCTCCTCCATGTGGTATTTCTCAGGTGGAGGGTTGTCATTGAACTCTGGTGGGGCCTGTGTGGTCAGGGTGCATTACCAGGGGGAGGGGTAGAGTCAGGGGCAGGGTGCATCACCAGGGGCAGGGGTAGGGGTAGGGGTAGGGTACAGAGGAGGAAGGGCAGGTGCAGCCGGGGCCTGTGGTGTGTGGCACCCGCACACACCTCCCCAGGGGCAGCCAAGTGGGGCGCCAGGGGCAACACACGGCACGCTGGCAGAGCTATCTGGGCTGTGCAGCACTATTGAGAGGCCCATGCCATGTGCTGCTGCTGATGATGATGATGATGATGTTGTTGGCACAGTTGACACCATGTTGGCAGACAGCTAGGCTGGGTGCTCTTGAAGCTGCACGGCTCCCAGCATTAGGGTCATATGCTTGCACATAGCATGCCTGCAGGCAGCAGCCCCTGCCGTCATGGTGCCCAGCTCCTGATCATCACCATTATCCCTGTTGTATGTCCACAAGCGGTGAACCCTGCCATCATTGGCGCACAGCCTTCACCACTCTGCAATGCTGACATGGCGTGGCAGGCTAACCCAAGGCGCTGCTGCAGTGAGGTGCCTCAAGGGGCCTCTTCCCACCCAGCTCCTGGTCACAAAGCCTGGTTGCTGCTTCCTGGCAATGCTTGCAATGTGGGCATGCAGGGGCAGCTTCTCTACAGCCCGACAGCTGAGCTCAACATGGGCAGAACAAGCGCTGCAACCGTGGCAGCGAACGAGCAGCAGCTGTTGCAGATGAACAGGCAGCCACAAGCAGGGGTGGCTGTGCTCATTGTCCAAATGCCAGGTTCCCAGCATCCCTGCACCAGCCAGGCTAATAGAAGCAACTCTTACCTCTGGCCGCACCAGGTCCATGGAGAGCAGCATGAGGGGCTGCGGCCCTGCTACTGTCTGGTTGCTCTGGCCTGCTGGCCCCGCACTGGCAGGCAGGGGGAGGGGGGCTTGGGAGTAGTACTCTGGGGTGTCCAGGTACACGCCTGCGTGCCATGCCGCACAAGCAGGGTCAGCACCACTGCCCAGCCCTCTGGGTGTGGTGGGCACCCGCTGCCTGACTAGTCCGTTGGGGTTGACAAGGCTGACCATGCTTGACACTGGCCACACATGGGTCTGACCGCACCTGCATCCCTCATGTTCTGCTGCTTGTTGTAGGCGGCACCGCTCCATGTCCAGTGGACCTGAGGCCACAGGGGGCAGGCCACAGGGGGCAGGCGCTGGGGCTGGGGCCATACCATGGGCCTGCCATCCAGCTACACACCAAAGCCGTGCCCTGCTGCTGTACTTGGTCACCGCTGATAGCACATCCAATGGAGCAGCTGGCATTGGAGGCTGGGGTGCTGATGCGGTGCTGCAGGCCTGCTGCAAGGTGGTGTGCAGGCCCAGGGGCACAGACCAGCGGCGGGGCAGGGTGGTGCTTGTGGATGAGCACCGCACCAGCCGGGTCAGCTCAGCAGTGCATGGCCAGCAGCCCTGTGAGAGGCAGCTGGACAAATGCAGGGCCACCAGGCCTGCAGGCTGGAAGCCCTCAGCAGGGCGAGTGGAACACCGCCTGGTGCGCCCAGCCTGGAGCCAGCAGCGTGACCAGCCAGTGAGGGGCCTGATGTGGTGCCCTGTGGTGCCCCCCCGCAAGCCCTCACAGGCCCCACGCAGCAGCCAGAAAGCCTCACAGCCAGCAGCCTCAGAGCCTGGGCCCAGCACTCCCCCGCCAGCCAAGCGCAGCAAGCGCACCAAGGCTGAGCCGGCAGCTGAGCCCACCAAGGGCAAGGCTGCCAAGGCAAAGCCAGCACCACAGCCAGGCAGGTGGCTGGACAGGGACTGCAATGCAGCGCTCAACATGCAGCGCATTGGGGAGAGCAGGTGGCGCCCACTGGAGCTGTGCTGGTGGCCGGAGCAGGGAGCTCTGCCAGCCAAGGGCAAGGAGTACCCTGGCCTGGGCTACAAGCGGGTGCGAGACAAGCCACCCAAGGCCCAGCAGCAGCAGCAGCCCGCTGAGGCACAGTAGCGTGTGCCCCGCCCTCTTTAGCTGTTATCAGCTTACAATTAGTGCATGTTTTGTCATGCCAACTGTACGTCATAGCCCTCTGGGTCAGGCAATAGTGTAGGTGGTAGGCGACCATGACCATGTATAAGCCATGTGTATGCCATGTGCATGGGAACTCCACACAGGAAAAACACCGTTTTGTAGGGGTCCACACTGAGTATTCCACTGCAATGAAGGCTCAAGGGTGAGGGCCAAGGTGCTGCTAGCACGTCCAGCAAGGCAACTGCTGCCACCAGCATTGGCCACCGGCTAGCCTCAGCACATCTGCACCTGCCACACCCACACAGTTGCTGAGACTCCAAACAGGCATGACTGCCTCGTTGCATCGGACACTGGCAGGGTTTGGGTGCACCGCATCGGCAAGTGCCAGCAAGTGATGACGATGGTGGTTAGGTGGGGCCGGACAGCCAAGCGCTCACCAGGTACAGTGTTTGGTTCATGCGTTGGTACAGTCGGCCCTTGATGAATCTGCATGTCATGACAGGCAGTCAAATCCCTAGCATGGCATGCCCTAGCATGGCACAGCTGGTGCGTTTTTCTCTCTATGGGCTTTGCCTGGCTAGCTTATGTACAGAAAGTGATGGGCTGCTTGCCTCCAACTTTGATGCCTGTTGCTGTGGTAGTCTCATGCCCCTCTCATGGTGCTGCCCGTACTGCACACCATGCGCTGGCTGGGCTACAGCTGGTAAGGAGGTTGGCGACCCACGTGTAGCTGTTTGCAAACTGCGACGCAGGCAGGTAGGCAATAGCCGCAGTGGCGTTGAAGGCGGCCCACACTATGCGCTTGTCCTTGTCCCACACTGGGCTGGGGTGGGCCTTCTCGCCCGTCAGCGCCTGGCCACGTATCTGGGCATGAACCAAGAGTAGCCTGGCTTCGTTACTCGGGGCTCAAAGCTCAGGGGGCAGGGTGGAGCCAAAGGAAGGGGAGGGCATGGAGGAGGGGTGCAGGAAAAGAAAGAAGGCAGGGAGGGGAGCAGGAGGTATGTGTAAAGCCCGTCCCCTCATTGTCCTGTGTTGCTTCACAAAGGGAAAGAGGGGTTGTCCCAGGGATTTGCCTTCTGCACATCTATTCACTTTGAACACATTGAGCAGAGCTGGCGGTTGGCCACAATACATGAAAGGGTGGTCAGTTCAGAGCAGGCAGGGTTCTGGTGGTGCGTGGTGCAGGGTCAGGCTGCATAAGCAGCCCTTACCAAGTGGTTCAGGGCATGCTGGTCGTTGAGCACCGCAGGGGAGTACCAGCGCAGCCACTCATCAAAGAAGGCTGTGCTGTGTGGCCAATGCTTGAGCAAGTACACGCCTGCGAGGCAGCCACAGCAGCAGTAAGTGGCAATCAGCAGGATGAACCATTATCTAGTGCGGTGGTGCTGGCGGTTCGGATAAGGACCGCCCAGCACAGCCCTGCCTTGGGTAAGGATCAGGGGATGTTGGTGTAGCGCTGTGGTGGTGGTGGACTCCCTCCCTGCCCCTCCTGCAGACCTGTATTGATTGAAGCGTAGGGGTGAATGTCCCGCTCCAGGTCATCCTCGCCTGCCTTGTTCAAGGTGCCCATGCAGTCCAGTGACACGATCATGTGGGGTGGGGCCGGCCCGGTGGCTATGTGCTGCACAGTGCAGGGAAATTGGCAATCATGGCCAGCAGTGGACGACTGCCCACTGGCGACATGCTGCTCAGGTGGCTTGCAGCCAGCGTGGGGTATGGACTAGGGGCAGCAGGGGCAAGGGCAGTAGGGGCAGCAGCAGCAAGAGCAGCAGCAGCGCAAGCAGCAGTGCTGTCCGCTGCTGCATACGGGTAGGAGACCCTGACCCTGACCAGGAGAGCTGGGAAGACTGAGCTGCTAGCTGAAACGCGCTGCATGGGTGAATTACATCTGCTGCTCATCACAGCAAGCTGCATGCACTATGTCCTCAGCTCGTCTGTTGGTCTACAATGGGACGAGCTAGCTGCCAGCCTGCTGGCCCTCGTCCACATCACGTCAGCAGCCAGCTGCAAGCAACTGCCATGCACCCAGGGCCAGGCTGTACACCTAAGGGCGGGACAGCTCGGCTCAAACAGGCTGGCGTGAAGCCCTTTGTGTCCTGCGCCACTGCTGCTGCTGTGCAGCCCAGCTGCTCAGGTGGCGTGGCGTGGGGCAGCAAGGGTAGGGGCAGCAGGGGCAAGGGCAGTAGGGGCAGGCAATGCTGTAGGTGGTAGGCGACCATGACCATGTGTATGCCATGTCTTGGCCATGTGCAAGCCATGTGTATGCCATGTGCATGGGAACTCCACACAGGAAAAACACCGTTTTGTAGGGGTCCACACTGAGTGTTCCACTGCAATGAAGGCTCAAGGTTGAGGGCCAAGGTGCTGAGCTAGCCAACAAACAAAAAATCAAATATACAGAGGTCACAGGCAGCCGGCTACTCCTGCGGCAGACCATCAACATCTGCGCCGCACCTTGCCAAAGAACTGCATTGGGTTTGCAATCCTGCAAGCAGAGCATGTGGGCCCACGCTGGCAGCAGCACTGATGGTGGCAGGGCAGGCAGAGACTCCCAACGCTGAGGTGGCTTGCATGGGGTTTGGGTGGAGAAGCTACAGGTAGCTAACAAGCGACGCCGGCAGGTCAGGGCGACAATCTGGTAGAGCAATAGGCAGCGGTGGCCACGGTGGCTTGTCACCAATGCGGGCTGGTGTGGCTTGCGTAGTTCATGGCTTGCAGCGACCAAGAGAGACACACAGGCCAGCGGTGGACCCTGACCAGGTGAGTTGGGAGAGCTGGACAACCCTGACTCAGGATGAGCTGGGACACTGACCCTAACCCTGGGAGAGCTGGCAGATACTGACCATGAGCAGGCGAGCTGGGAAGGCGGAGCTGCAAGCTGAAACATAGGAGTCTTCTTTGCAGGGAGGAGAACTAAGGAGATCTTTGCAAAGGACGCAGCTTGCATGCATGCAGGGCCTATTACGGTAGAGCAAGGCTCACCACGTGATGTCAGAGTCCGCATGGATGACGTGGAACCCCATTTCAAACACCATGCGCACCACCAGCACCTGTCGACACACAAAGGGGTCACAGGTCTGCCGAATGCACACTGGGTACAATGCCACTGACGCATCTCATTGGGGAATTGGCTGCTGTGCCTTATAGCAACCAACTACCATCACCTGCTCAGCTAGATCCTGCTGATTAATGTGTTGTGGCATGCGCTATAACAATGAAGCATAACCTTATGCTTCAACAACCTGGTGGTTGAGGCAGCTGGCTTTGCTGTCACCCTTGTTATTGATGGTGTGCATTGTTGAGCTACCAGCCTGGCTTTCCACATGGCTGCTGCTCCATCCAGCATTCAGTCAGCAGCATAACCAGCAAGTCTGGGGCCTGATGTGGTGCTTAGTAGTGGCCCCATGTCATCTGCAACAGATCTTACGAAGCCAGCCAGCCAGCCAGCCAGCCAGCCAGCAGCCTTAGGGCCTGGGCCAAGCACTCCCCCGCCAGCCAAGCACAGCAAGCGCACTGAGCAAGCTGGGCATAAAACCAATCCCACCCAGCCCATGGAAGGCAGAGGTCGGGGCAAAGGCAAGACTGCTAGGCCCAAAAACCCTCCACAGCCAGGCAGATGTGTGATCTGGGACTGCCATGTAGCTCTGGGCAGGCAGCATTTGGGAGAGCAGGTAGCGCCCGCTAGAGTTGTGCAGGTGGGCAGACCAGTTACCACAGTAGTGTGTGCTGGAGCCACTCTTGAGGCCATCACTAGCTGACAGCAGCGCATGTCAGCCATGCTAGTTATAGGCTGTAGCCCTGTCGTGAGGGTCAGGCAGGAGTGAAGGTGAAGGGTGGGTCTACGGAGTGTGAGGGGGAGACTGACTCCATCCTGACAAAACACAAACCCCAGCGAGGGACAAATGATACTGCCTATTGGTTCGGTGTTTGATACAAGCTGAGTTGCTTAGAGATGCGCTCAGGGAAGTTACCTTTGTCCATGTCGTCTCATGCCAGTGTTGCCCACCCCAGTCCACATGAGCTGCAGGAGAGGGATGGACCAGGGCGTTGTCGATCATGCAAGCCATGTCATAGTCTGCATGAAGGTGCAGTGTCTTGTGCCTACCTCCATCAATTGGGTGCTTGGCATCAAGGTGGTAGTTCAGCCGGGATAGGTCTGGCGTAAAGCACCTTTCAATGCCCAACTCTTCTTTCAAGCCTGCAGTGGTGGCAGCTGGTTGCATTCCTCTGTGTGGGCTCAGTGAGGGTAGAAAGGCATCATGGTGCATGCACCTGCCTCACACCTAAAGATGTTTGGTTGTCAAGAGCTGCAATGAAGTTGTAGGTGATGCCTGCCTTGGCAGCACTAGCCCAGTTGCTGGGGATCCATCGCTTATAGAGAACACGGTCAACTGCTGTTATCTGCAGGCAAGGCAGGATGGCTGGGAGGAGCTCAGAACAAGCAAGCTCCCCACACCCGTGGCTGGATATCAGTACCATAATTGTGTTCATTTTTGCGTGGGGCGCTAACAACTTCTTGGTGAGAGGAGGACATCGTTCCGCTGCCGCACAGATCCTTAGAGACAGCAAAGCACAGACGAAAGTAAGCCCTCGCACAAACATCCACCGGCTACTGCAACTACCACAGCCGACATGCATCGTCGCACGCCCAATGTGGGTACAGCTGTGCAAGTCAAACCAAAAGTCAACCGAGTAACCGGCGCGGTCCGTACAGCTGTGATTCGCTGCGGTCGAGTTGCGATAAAGTGCTCTGCAGATGGATGCAATCAGTCTTCACGTTCGTCTCCTTGAGCGTACGGCTCCGCCCACTGCGCGTTAGCAACATACCTGTGTGTACTCGTCACCTTGACTGTCAAGGAAGCTGTGTACTGACAACAGATTTAGCCGAGTTGGGGTCGCGAGCAGATTCAAAAGGCAAGGGTCTCAGCAGGCTGTTTGTACGATGCGTGGCAGGAGCAAGTGAGGATGGTTACGACCCGGCGATGGTTCCCACCGACAGCCTTGGGGCGTTGGGCCGCTATGTGCCGAGGGAGGCAGGCGGGTTGTGTTGACAGTGAGGGAAGGGGCGGTGTCAGGGCGCATTGGAGCATGTGTCACCAGCCCATCAAAGGCAAGGCTGCCAGTCCTAACCCTGCCATCTTGGCAGGTGGGTGGTCCGGGACTGCAATTGAATCCTCAACCTTGAGCTTGTGCAGGAGGACCAATGTCCTAGCCCACTCATTGCTGCCCTCTCATGGCGTATAGTACCAGGACTTGGGCTACAGGCAGCTGAGACACTGATCAGGCTGCCATGTCAGCTTGCATAAGAGCATGTTCTCCGTGACATTCTGGCTAGGTCACTTGGGTGGGTTGGTGGGCAGCCCTCACGCAACCAGCAGCCTCCGTGCCTGGGCCAGCAAACTCTGTTCCTCAGCCAGCACCCTCCTGCCAGCTAAGTGCACTTAGAGCAAGCAGGCTGCCAAGCCAACCCAGGCAGGTCAGCAAAGGTTGTAAGCCTTCAGCCACCCATGTGGCTGGACCAGGGCTGCAATGCTGCTGGAAGGTAGTGTGCTGATCCAGGAAGTTTAGAGACCAGCGGTGGGGCAAGGTGGTGCTGGTGGATGACTGCCTCACCAGCCGCGTCAGCTCAGCAGTGGATGGCCAGCAGCAGTGTGAGGAGCAGCCAGCCACCAGGCCTGCTCCGTCCCGCATAGAATCAGCAGCGTGACGAGTCAGTCAATGGCCTGATGTGGTGCCCGGTGGTGGCCTCATGCCAACTCCCCTAGCTCCCACGCAGCCTCAAATCATGGGGCTAGTGGTCCCACGGTAGCCAGGCGCATCCCCCAGCTGCTCTGCCCGACCCCGGCCATTGATCCGCCCAGCACTGCCTGCCCCTCAGTCCTGCCCCTCCCAGCTGCCTTCAGGGTGCCATGTGGTGGTGATGACAAGCACAGTCACATCCATGGCAAGGGTCAGGGAGACTGGGGCAGCCATGTTTGAATAACCATATATGTTGATAAACCTGACAGGGGGCAGGCGGTGTAAAACAGCGGTGCTCATCTTGACTAGGCCGGTCCGCCACTTGATGCTAACCTTGACCAGTCCAACAAAACTCATTCAACAAGGAACAACATGTTGGACTGTGGGTAATCTCACTCAGCTACTACAAACACGTTGTAGCATCCTCGGTCGCACCCTTGATGAAAACAAACCCCAAGTCGATGGCACGTTCCGGGGGCAAACCCCCCGACCACTGGGCACATCATCAAAACTAACAGCTTGAATGCTTGTGAGGCTAACAGCCTGGCGAAACCTTCCTACCCTAACCAACCCTCGAGTTCGCCAGGGTCTCTTGGGCTGGGCTTTGAGAGCACTGACGCGCTCTGTGGACACGGGAATTTAATCAACCGCCCCCAGCCGGCGATACCTGCGGGCACAAAGGGCACGGGGACATTAGGGTGGAGTGCAGGAGTGTGGGCTATGTGCTACGTGCTATGTGCATAGGGCCACGACATATGCTTAGTGTGCGGGGCAACAATTGCAACCAGGGCAACTTGTGGGGGCTGTGTGCGGGGCTTAGTGTGCGGGGCTTGCTTAGAGTGCGGGGCTATGTGCGGGGCTAAGTGCGGGGCAACAAGTGCTAAGTGCGGGGCAACAAGTGCTAAGTGCGGGGCAACAAGTGCTAAGTGCGGGGCAACAAGTGCTCAGTGCGGGGCTAGGGCAAGGGTCTCACCTTTCTCTTGACAGACAACATTCTCGTGTGCAACTTCACGACTTTGGTGACGGCCGGGCGCTCTGCTACCTGGTGGGCTGCCTTCCGATCCACTGCCATCATCTGCCTTCCATCAAACTTCCATCTACGTGCTCCAGGGGTCCGCAACTACTCATTCAACAAGGCCCACCCCATTAGCAGTTGCAAGTGCCCTAAGCTGACCCTAAGTTGTAAGTTGCCCCAGATCCCTGTGTCACCTGCCTGTACCTTGCCCTTGCCCTTGTCCTGCCTTGCTAACCTTGACCAGGCTGGGTTCCTCCTGCGC
The DNA here is from genome assembly GCA_030144725.1 of Haematococcus lacustris. NCBI lineage: Eukaryota > Viridiplantae > Chlorophyta > Chlorophyceae > Chlamydomonadales > Haematococcaceae > Haematococcus > Haematococcus lacustris. Next base: position 1,808,151 of record JASKMD010000011.1, read on the forward strand.
TGTCACCTGCTGTGTTTTCTCTAGTCCGCGGCAGAGTGTGCTGATGGCATTACTGATGGTGGTGCTCTTTGAAGGCTTGCCCTTTGGAGGTGTGAGAGTGAGTGACATAGCCTCCTGGGTATTAGTAGGTATGGGCAGATATGAGAAGGTTTGAGCCTAGTGGCGCAATGCCTCCGGCCCAGTGCCGCAGAACAAGAGCCGCATCCAATTGAAAGCCCGCGAGAACAAGGTTCGTGCCAAGCAGCTGGTGGTCTTCTTTGGAGCAGTTGGCATTGGCAGCAAGGGTGGGTGGGGTGCTGATGCGGTGCTGCGGGCCTGCTGCAAGGTGGTGTGCAGGCCCAGGGGCACAGACCAGCGGCGGGGCAGGGTGGCAGCAGCCAGGAAGCCTCACAGCCAGCAGCCTCACAGCCTGGGCCCAGCACTCCCCTGCCAGCCAAGCGCACCAAGGCTGAGCCGGCAGCTGAGCCCACCAAGGCCCAGGGCAAGACTGCCAAGGCAAAGCCTGCACCACAGCCAGGCAGGTGGCTGGACAGGGACTGCAATGCAGCGCTCAACATGCAGCGCATTGGGGAGAGCAGGTGGCGCCCACTGGAGCTGTGCTGGCGGCCAGAGCAGGGGAAGCTGCCAGCCAAGGGCAAGGACTACCCAGGCCTGGGCTACAAGCGGGTGCGAGACAAGCCACCCAAGACCCAGCCCGCCAAGGCACAGTAGTGTGTGCCCCATCCTTTAGCTGTTATCAGCTTACAATTAGTGCATGTTTTGTCATGCCAACTGTACGTCATAGCCCTCTGGGTCAAGCAATGCTGTAGGTGGTAGGCGACCATGACCATGTGTATGCCATGTGCATGGGAACTCCACACAGGAAAAATACCGTTTTGTAGGGGTCCACACTCAGTGTTCCACTGCAATGAAGGCTCAAGGTTGAGGGCCAAGGTGCTGGCCAAGCGTATCAAGCACACTAAGGCATAGCAGACAGCCAAGCCCACCCATTGCATTAAGAGTAGAGGCCAGCCCCAGGGCAAGGCTACCAAGACCTAGCCCTCTTTGAAGCCAGGCAGGTAGGTAGACAGGGACTGCAATGCAGCGCTGAACATGCAACGCATTGGGGGTGGTAATTGGTCTGCCTACCCGCACAGCTTCGATGGGCGCCATATGAAGTTGCCGGCTCACAACATAACCTGGGCATGCCTGTCCTGCCTGTGCTGGGCTATAGCATAGAGGGCCAGGCAACCGACTGGATGGATTGTGACCACAATGCATGTAAAACCGTCTCGACCTCGCTCTCGTCTTGGACTATACATGCATTCATTACATATACTTTCCAGGACAGTAATGAGAACTTGCGTAATGAGAACAGTAATGACTTCATGTTGAGCCCATGTGCACCTTTGTTTCGAACCCTTAGAGGGGGAGGGCGGCCAATAGCCTAACGGCTGACGGCTTAAGCGGTGTAAGCCACCTATCATTACATATATGAAAGACCTTGCTCCCCTTTTGCCAACCGTATCCTGTGTTCCTCATTAAGGAACAACCCCCCTATGTGTGGGTCCCGCGATGTGTGGCGCATAGAGTCATGACTGGTTTCCAAGGCCACTTGCCCATGCATACAGAACAATAATGAGAACTTGCATGACTTCATGTTGAGCCCATGTGCACCTTTGTTTGTGCACCTTGCTTTGAAGTGCGTTACAGAAAGTCCCGAACCCCTAGAGGGGGAGGGCGGCCTAGCAGCCTAACGGCTGACGGCTTAAGCGGTGTAAGCCACATCATCATCAAGGCCACTTGCCCATGCATCAGCACCACTTGGGCTCAGGGGACATCCTTCCCAGGCTTGGCCTGTGGCTCAAACATTATTCCAAGACACTGTCTTAGATAGAATGCCTTAGATAGAATGCTAAGGAGAACTTATCACCACACCCTTGCCAGCACATGGAATGCAACAAGTCAAGCTGTGAGTACATCACATGTGTTCATGCATACACAGCCACTAGCCTAACCACTCTAAGTATGCACGGGAGATGCTTGCATGCGACAAGCAGTGAGCAGTGGTCCAAGGCTAAGGCGAGGTGCTTGTTTCAGAGCAGGCTATGGACATGGCAACGTGAGTAAGAGTGGGATGACCCAGACGCTGTGGTGGCGCTGCTCTGAACATGCGCAAACCTGACTTGCCTCGACTGAACACGACCACCAGTGTGATTCACGCTGATCACACCTGCAAACTCGCAGCTTCCCTATAGGTCTGCCAAGGTCCGGGGAGGCTGGTTCTGCCAGACAAAGATGCCCCCTTCCGTGCCCACTGACACAATGCTGGACTTGTCGGGTGTGACCGCCACGCGGGTCACACTGCCGCTGTGTGCCACGCCAATGAAGTAGCAGTGGCCCTCGTCATAGCCCCACACGCGGACCAGCTTGTCGCCCCCACCACTAACGATGGCGTGGCCGTCACGGTCTGTGGCCAGGGTGTTGACTTCGCTGCTGTCACTGCCGTCGATGATGCGGATGGCCTGGCCGTCATAGGCGTCCCAATATGTAATCTGCGGCGGCAATGCAGCAGTTCTCCAAGTCCCCATTAGATGCATGGCTAGCGCCTTTAGGTACGACTTGACACAGGCAGGCACAGGAGGACGGATGGGAGGGTGGAGTCAAGCGAGGGATAGCTCACTCTCTCTCGACTCCCTCCATCTTGATGAACCCCGGCACCAAGTGATGCACAGAGTGCTACTGCTCTGCAGCTGACCATGTTGAGCCCTGAGTATGTGTGGCGCTGACTTTGGTGGGCCCTGATCAAGGTGCAGCTCACCTTCCTGTCCGTGCCTGTGGTGACGAGCTGGCTCTCGTCAGGATGGTAGATGGCTGCCTTGAAGAAGGTGTTTGCAAACAGGCTGCAGCGGCGCTTGAAAGTGTGCAGGTCCCAGATGATGCAGCTGCCGTCTGAGGAGGCTGACACGCACTCCGTGTCGTCTGCCTTCACGCGGATGGTGTTCACGCTGCCTTTGTGGTCCTTCATGCTGGCCTCAAGGGTCTGGCTGGCCTTGCCCAGCCGCCACACGCGCACCTGGTGATGCCGGGCAAGCAGCACAAGACAGGGGATCACCCAGCGGTGCACGGTGAAGCGAGTGAAACAGGCGACAGGGGACCCTAAGCCAGGGGACCATTTGCGGCAATTTGGTAGCCAGGGGAGCCAGGCCGCCAGGGACCAGGGGACCATTTGCTCCTGTCCTGCCTGTGCTGGGCTATAGCATAGAGGGCCAGGCAACCGACTGGATGGATTGTGACCACAATGCATGTAAAACCGTCTCGACCTCGCTCTCGTCTTGGACTATACATGCATTCATTACATATACTTTCCAGGACAGTAATGAGAACTTGCGTAATGAGAACAGTAATGACTTCATGTTGAGCCCATGTGCACCTTTGTTTCGAACCCTTAGAGGGGGAGGGCGGCCAATAGCCTAACGGCTGACGGCTTAAGCGGTGTAAGCCACCTATCATTACATATATGAAAGACCTTGCTCCCCTTTTGCCAACCGTATCCTGTGTTCCTCATTAAGGAACAACCCCCCTATGTGTGGGTCCCGCGATGTGTGGCGCATAGAGTCATGACTGGTTTCCAAGGCCACTTGCCCATGCATACAGAACAATAATGAGAACTTGCATGACTTCATGTTGAGCCCATGTGCACCTTTGTTTGTGCACCTTGCTTTGAAGTGCGTTACAGAAAGTCCCGAACCCCTAGAGGGGGAGGGCGGCCTAGCAGCCTAACGGCTGACGGCTTAAGCGGTGTAAGCCACATCATCATCAAGGCCACTTGCCCATGCATCAGCACCACTTGGGCTCAGGGGACATCCTTCCCAGGCTTGGCCTGTGGCTCAAACATTATTCCAAGACACTGTCTTAGATAGAATGCCTTAGATAGAATGCTAAGGAGAACTTATCACCACACCCTGGCCAGCACATGGAATGCAACAAGTCAAGCTGTGAGTACATCACATGTGTTCATGCATACACAGCCACTAGCCTAACCACTCTAAGTATGCACGGGAGATGCTTGCATGCGACAAGCAGTGAGCAGTGGTCCAAGGCTAAGGCGAGGTGCTTGTTTCAGAGCAGGCTATGGACATGGCAACGTGAGTAAGAGTGGGATGACCCAGACGCTGTGGTGGCGCTGCTCTGAACATGCGCAAACCTGACTTGCCTCGACTGAACACGACCACCAGTGTGATTCACGCTGATCACACCTGCAAACTCGCAGCTTCCCTATAGGTCTGCCAAGGTCCGGGGAGGCTGGTTCTGCCAGACAAAGATGCCCCCTTCCGTGCCCACTGACACAATGCTGGACTTGTCGGGTGTGACCGCCACGCGGGTCACACTGCCGCTGTGTGCCACGCCAATGAAGTAGCAGTGGCCCTCGTCATAGCCCCACACGCGGACCAGCTTGTCGCCCCCACCACTAACGATGGCGTGGCCGTCACGGTCTGTGGCCAGGGTGTTGACTTCGCTGCTGTCACTGCCGTCGATGATGCGGATGGCCTGGCCGTCATAGGCGTCCCAATATGTAATCTGCGGCGGCAATGCAGCAGTTCTCCAAGTCCCCATTAGATGCATGGCTAGCGCCTTTAGGTACGACTTGACACAGGCAGGCACAGGAGGACGGATGGGAGGGTGGAGTCAAGCGAGGGATAGCTCACTCTCTCTCGACTCCCTCCATCTTGATGAACCCCGGCACCAAGTGATGCACAGAGTGCTACTGCTCTGCAGCTGACCATGTTGAGCCCTGAGTATGTGTGGCGCTGACTTTGGTGGGCCCTGATCAAGGTGCAGCTCACCTTCCTGTCCGTGCCTGTGGTGACGAGCTGGCTCTCGTCAGGATGGTAGATGGCTGCCTTGAAGAAGGTGTTTGCAAACAGGCTGCAGCGGCGCTTGAAAGTGTGCAGGTCCCAGATGATGCAGCTGCCGTCTGAGGAGGCTGACACGCACTCCGTGTCGTCTGCCTTCACGCGGATGGTGTTCACGCTGCCTTTGTGGTCCTTCATGCTGGCCTCAAGGGTCTGGCTGGCCTTGCCCAGCCGCCACACGCGCACCTGGTGATGCCGGGCAAGCAGCACAAGACAGGGGATCACCCAGCGGTGCACGGTGAAGCGAGTGAAACAGGCGACAGGGGACCCTAAGCCAGGGGACCATTTGCGGCAATTTGGTAGCCAGGGGAGCCAGGCCGCCAGGGACCAGGGGACCATTTGCTCCTGTCCTGCCTGTGCTGGGCTATAGCATAGAGGGCCAGGCAACCGACTGGATGGATTGTGACCACAATGCATGTAAAACCGTCTCGACCTCGCTCTCGTCTTGGACTATACATGCATTCATTACATATACTTTCCAGGACAGTAATGAGAACTTGCGTAATGAGAACAGTAATGACTTCATGTTGAGCCCATGTGCACCTTTGTTTCGAACCCTTAGAGGGGGAGGGCGGCCAATAGCCTAACGGCTGACGGCTTAAGCGGTGTAAGCCACCTATCATTACATATATGAAAGACCTTGCTCCCCTTTTGCCAACCGTATCCTGTGTTCCTCATTAAGGAACAACCCCCCTATGTGTGGGTCCCGCGATGTGTGGCGCATAGAGTCATGACTGGTTTCCAAGGCCACTTGCCCATGCATACAGAACAATAATGAGAACTTGCATGACTTCATGTTGAGCCCATGTGCACCTTTGTTTGTGCACCTTGCTTTGAAGTGCGTTACAGAAAGTCCCGAACCCCTAGAGGGGGAGGGCGGCCTAGCAGCCTAACGGCTGACGGCTTAAGCGGTGTAAGCCACATCATCATCAAGGCCACTTGCCCATGCATCAGCACCACTTGGGCTCAGGGGACATCCTTCCCAGGCTTGGCCTGTGGCTCAAACATTATTCCAAGACACTGTCTTAGATAGAATGCCTTAGATAGAATGCTAAGGAGAACTTATCACCACACCCTGGCCAGCACATGGAATGCAACAAGTCAAGCTGTGAGTACATCACATGTGTTCATGCATACACAGCCACTAGCCTAACCACTCTAAGTATGCACGGGAGATGCTTGCATGCGACAAGCAGTGAGCAGTGGTCCAAGGCTAAGGCGAGGTGCTTGTTTCAGAGCAGGCTATGGACATGGCAACGTGAGTAAGAGTGGGATGACCCAGACGCTGTGGTGGCGCTGCTCTGAACATGCGCAAACCTGACTTGCCTCGACTGAACACGACCACCAGTGTGATTCACGCTGATCACACCTGCAAACTCGCAGCTTCCCTATAGGTCTGCCAAGGTCCGGGGAGGCTGGTTCTGCCAGACAAAGATGCCCCCTTCCGTGCCCACTGACACAATGCTGGACTTGTCGGGTGTGACCGCCACGCGGGTCACACTGCCGCTGTGTGCCACGCCAATGAAGTAGCAGTGGCCCTCGTCATAGCCCCACACGCGGACCAGCTTGTCGCCCCCACCACTAACGATGGCGTGGCCGTCACGGTCTGTGGCCAGGGTGTTGACTTCGCTGCTGTCACTGCCGTCGATGATGCGGATGGCCTGGCCGTCATAGGCGTCCCAATATGTAATCTGCGGCGGCAATGCAGCAGTTCTCCAAGTCCCCATTAGATGCATGGCTAGCGCCTTTAGGTACGACTTGACACAGGCAGGCACAGGAGGACGGATGGGAGGGTGGAGTCAAGCGAGGGATAGCTCACTCTCTCTCGACTCCCTCCATCTTGATGAACCCCGGCACCAAGTGATGCACAGAGTGCTACTGCTCTGCAGCTGACCATGTTGAGCCCTGAGTATGTGTGGCGCTGACTTTGGTGGGCCCTGATCAAGGTGCAGCTCACCTTCCTGTCCGTGCCTGTGGTGACGAGCTGGCTCTCGTCAGGATGGTAGATGGCTGCCTTGAAGAAGGTGTTTGCAAACAGGCTGCAGCGGCGCTTGAAAGTGTGCAGGTCCCAGATGATGCAGCTGCCGTCTGAGGAGGCTGACACGCACTCCGTGTCGTCTGCCTTCACGCGGATGGTGTTCACGCTGCCTTTGTGGTCCTTCATGCTGGCCTCAAGGGTCTGGCTGGCCTTGCCCAGCCGCCACACGCGCACCTGGTGATGCCGGGCAAGCAGCACAAGACAGGGGATCACCCAGCGGTGCACGGTGAAGCGAGTGAAACAGGCGACAGGGGACCCTAAGCCAGGGGACCATTTGCGGCAATTTGGTAGCCAGGGGAGCCAGGCCGCCAGGGACCAGGGGACCATTTGCTCCTGTCCTGCCTGTGCTGGGCTATAGCATAGAGGGCCAGGCAACCGACTGGATGGATTGTGACCACAATGCATGTAAAACCGTCTCGACCTCGCTCTCGTCTTGGACTATACATGCATTCATTACATATACTTTCCAGGACAGTAATGAGAACTTGCGTAATGAGAACAGTAATGACTTCATGTTGAGCCCATGTGCACCTTTGTTTCGAACCCTTAGAGGGGGAGGGCGGCCAATAGCCTAACGGCTGACGGCTTAAGCGGTGTAAGCCACCTATCATTACATATATGAAAGACCTTGCTCCCCTTTTGCCAACCGTATCCTGTGTTCCTCATTAAGGAACAACCCCCCTATGTGTGGGTCCCGCGATGTGTGGCGCATAGAGTCATGACTGGTTTCCAAGGCCACTTGCCCATGCATACAGAACAATAATGAGAACTTGCATGACTTCATGTTGAGCCCATGTGCACCTTTGTTTGTGCACCTTGCTTTGAAGTGCGTTACAGAAAGTCCCGAACCCCTAGAGGGGGAGGGCGGCCTAGCAGCCTAACGGCTGACGGCTTAAGCGGTGTAAGCCACATCATCATCAAGGCCACTTGCCCATGCATCAGCACCACTTGGGCTCAGGGGACATCCTTCCCAGGCTTGGCCTGTGGCTCAAACATTATTCCAAGACACTGTCTTAGATAGAATGCCTTAGATAGAATGCTAAGGAGAACTTATCACCACACCCTGGCCAGCACATGGAATGCAACAAGTCAAGCTGTGAGTACATCACATGTGTTCATGCATACACAGCCACTAGCCTAACCACTCTAAGTATGCACGGGAGATGCTTGCATGCGACAAGCAGTGAGCAGTGGTCCAAGGCTAAGGCGAGGTGCTTGTTTCAGAGCAGGCTATGGACATGGCAACGTGAGTAAGAGTGGGATGACCCAGACGCTGTGGTGGCGCTGCTCTGAACATGCGCAAACCTGACTTGCCTCGACTGAACACGACCACCAGTGTGATTCACGCTGATCACACCTGCAAACTCGCAGCTTCCCTATAGGTCTGCCAAGGTCCGGGGAGGCTGGTTCTGCCAGACAAAGATGCCCCCTTCCGTGCCCACTGACACAATGCTGGACTTGTCGGGTGTGACCGCCACGCGGGTCACACTGCCGCTGTGTGCCACGCCAATGAAGTAGCAGTGGCCCTCGTCATAGCCCCACACGCGGACCAGCTTGTCGCCCCCACCACTAACGATGGCGTGGCCGTCACGGTCTGTGGCCAGGGTGTTGACTTCGCTGCTGTCACTGCCGTCGATGATGCGGATGGCCTGGCCGTCATAGGCGTCCCAATATGTAATCTGCGGCGGCAATGCAGCAGTTCTCCAAGTCCCCATTAGATGCATGGCTAGCGCCTTTAGGTACGACTTGACACAGGCAGGCACAGGAGGACGGATGGGAGGGTGGAGTCAAGCGAGGGATAGCTCACTCTCTCTCGACTCCCTCCATCTTGATGAACCCCGGCACCAAGTGATGCACAGAGTGCTACTGCTCTGCAGCTGACCATGTTGAGCCCTGAGTATGTGTGGCGCTGACTTTGGTGGGCCCTGATCAAGGTGCAGCTCACCTTCCTGTCCGTGCCTGTGGTGACGAGCTGGCTCTCGTCAGGATGGTAGATGGCTGCCTTGAAGAAGGTGTTTGCAAACAGGCTGCAGCGGCGCTTGAAAGTGTGCAGGTCCCAGATGATGCAGCTGCCGTCTGAGGAGGCTGACACGCACTCCGTGTCGTCTGCCTTCACGCGGATGGTGTTCACGCTGCCTTTGTGGTCCTTCATGCTGGCCTCAAGGGTCTGGCTGGCCTTGCCCAGCCGCCACATGCGCACCTGGTGATGCCAGGCAAGCAGCACAAGACAGGGGATCACCCAGCGGTGCACGGTGAAGCAAGTGAAACAGGCGACAGGGGACCCTAAGCCAGGGGACCATTTGCGGCAATTTGGTAGCCAGGGGAGCCAGGCCGCCAGGGAGCAGGGGACCATTTGCGGCAAGGGTCTGGCCGCCAGGACCTGGAGCCTGGCCGCCAGGGGACCCTAAGCCTACCTGCCCTACTGCCAACCTGCCCCACAAACAGCTGACCGATCACCATGCTGGGCGCTTAGAGTAGCTGGATAGGAAGCATATCGCACCATGCCCTCCTCCCCGCCGCTGATGATTTTGTTGCTGTCTGATGTACAGGCGATGGCTGTCACTGCCTTCTGGTGAGCATCGTTGATGGTGTACAAGAGCTTGCCACTCTGACTGCATACAGGACACAGCAAGCCATGCAGCTGCCATAACAGGGTTGTCATCATCATCCTCATTACATGCCATACCGCCAAGTTTGTCGTTGGGGCGCTGGTCAAGATCTTAGTCACCAGGCAGTCAGGAGATCAGGCAGTTCATGCCAAAGCTGTGTGCCCCTCATCAAGCTGTGGATGCCGTGAGTGCTGTAGACAGTGGTGTCGGAGGGAGCTGGAGGGAGCCATTTGCGTGCAAGGAAACATGCGGGTTGTCGGTGACCATGTGTATGCCATGACCATGTGTATGCCATGTCTTGGCCATGTGTATGCCATGTGCAAGCCATGTGTATGCCATGTGCATGGGAACTCCACACAGGAAAAACACTGTTTTGTAGTGGTCCACACTGAGTGTTCCACTGCAATGAAGGCTCAAGGTTGAGGGCCGAGGTGCTGGATAGGAGGTGTGCAAGGGTGTAAGCTACTAAGCATGTCATCAGGGATGGCACTAGTGGAGGGCCGTGTGGGACTCACGGTGCAAAGCCACGGATCTTGCCGTCAGACCAGCCTGAGACAATGCTCTTCCCATCCTGCGATGGACCAAGAAACACAGCAACACATCCAGACACTGCTATGGCCAGGCAATGCTAAGGCTGACTGGCCAGTGTCGCAACATGGCAGGCATCGCAGGGGTATGCAAGCAGCAGCAGTCTGTCATGCCGTCCTTGCCACACCGTGTCCCCATGCATGCATGCAGTGATTTGTGCTTTGCATGGTGCTGACAGCTACATGCATGCATGAACAGTGGGAGGTGCCGCTGGCAAGGACTGTGTCCGCCCTCACCGTGGCAAACACTATGCAGTTGCACTCGAGGTTGGGCACTGCGATGCGCAGCAGCTCTCTGCATGTGGCCAGGTGCCACACCCTGATGAAGTTGATGCCCGCGGTGGCAAACACCTCGCTGAACTCATGGGGGAAGGATAGGTCGTTGATCTTCTCTGCGTGAGAGGTCTGGAGCAGCTCATCCGTCAACCTGGACAGCAGAGGGGCAGCGCCGAAGGGATGGGGTGGGCGCACACAGGCAGGCAGGCAGGCTTGGGGTGGGCTGGCAAGGCACCGCTGCTGCTGGTGTGGCGCCGTCACCCCAGCAAGCCCCCCGTGGCCCCTCTCAGTCAGGCAGTCATACAGCCAGCAGCCCAGTGGCTGGGCCCAGCATTCCCATACCCTCTAAGCGCATGTAGGCTGTGCAAACTCACTAAAACCGTGCTGGCGACCAGGGCAGCTAGAGCTGTCAGCTAAGCTGTGAGCTGAGCCATAGCCTTGTCACAGGGCCAGGTGACAGTGTGAATGAAAGCGCCCACGCAGTGCATGAGCCAATAGCTCTATCAGGACACCACCATCAGTGTCTGGGTTGTACCGCACCTCCTATCCTCAGGTACATTGTGTACATAGGGCTCAAGGACAGGGTGCTGCAACTGTGCCTGGTCCAAGCTGAGGGCCACTGTGCAATGAGCACAGACCACCATTCGCCACCTCCCCATTGACTGCTCCGCCCAACTGTCTATTGCGTGGTAGAGTGAGTGTAACCCAAAGTATAACCACAGGGACAAGCTAAGGAATACCATCAGCTAGCTAGGCCAGCACTCACTTGCTGGTCAGGGGCTCATAAGTGACCCGGTACATGTTGCAGGCTGCTGTGCCGACAAGGAAGGTGAAGGCCTTGCCGTGTACCTGGTCCAGTGTAATGGTGGTGACCGCACCCTCCAGCTTCAAGCTGGCTACCTTGCCCATCTTTTTCAGCACTTTGGGATTGGCTGCGCTGGGCTCTTGGGCTGTGCGCAGCACCTGCAGGCTGCCATCACCTCCGCCCACCACCAGCTCCCCATTAGGAGCCTCAATGGCGGCTGTGGCGCCCAGCTGGATGGGGTCTTTGCCTGGGCCACTGTTCTTGAAGAGCATGCGCTCAAGGGCAATCTGCAAAGACAACAGTGGGTGTTGTCCAAGACACGTAAATATGCAGTCCAAGACACGTAAATATGCAGTGCATGACCGCTGGGTGCAGACATGCCAGCATGCAACTGTACCTGCAGTACATCCCCTGTGGTTGTGCCACAGAATGCGTAGTTGTCCCTGCTGTCGATACACACTGTCTTGAAGATGCGCTGTAGCTGTCCCAGCTGGGCCTCTTGCGGCCTCAGCTTGTTGTTGGGTTTGTCGTACTCCCAGCTGTGCAGGTTGTAGTTGCCAGCTGTGACTAGTCTGTCGTTGGAGTTGTGAAAGAACTTCACACACATCGTGAAGTTGGTGTGTGTAGGGCTGCCACAGATGGCTGAGCCAGTCTGGACATCCCAGAGGACCTGTAATGCGATGTGGACACATGATAGTTTTTGCAAGGCACTGTTGCCGCATTCAGCGCTGTGCTGTCACCTACGAGGGAGTTGTCATCTGGGCCACCCAGAGAAGCCAGGTACTGTTCATCACAGGAGAAATCCAGGGCTTGGATTTTCACCTGCTCGCATGCGTAGGAGCTCCGCTGAGGGCTGTTGGGGATAGACACTGCTCACGCCTAGCGCACCTTGTGCAGCCCCATCCGGTGCATCAACTGTCTGTTCTGCAGGTCCCAAATAATGATGTCCGCGGTAAAGCCCATGTACGTGACCTGGCCTGTCGCCAGGTACCTGCCGCTCTTCGACAATGCAATGGCTGACACCTAAAATGTTCGAAGATACGAATGTATATCAGGCTCGCTACTGATTGTAGAGGACTGTTGGCATGTCAAGGCGCGCACTTTGTCCGAGTGGCCCTGAAGAAACTCCTGGCAGCGTGGGTCCCGCTTATCCCGCAAGACAACCGTCGAACCTAGCGGATAAATCAGGGTCTTGCCATCCGGGCTTACAAGCAAGCCATTTTCGACGGAGCCTCCGAATCCGATAACGGTGTTCAGCTGCAGAGGTTCTGCCATCACCACACACTGGCGCAGCGGTGAAGGGCAAGTTGCTTCTTCGAGTGTTCAGGCCGCGTGCATGCGCATACATGCGTCTTTCTGAGAACTAGCAAAAGGTTGAGGTGTTCCACGTCAAAGTATTACTGACTGAAGTGCATGCACTATAGGAGCAACTGTGGGCATCAAAATCGAGAGTCGTAGCCAATACAGCCAAGCGGTGTGCATGAAGCTCCTTTTAATGTTGCCCGGGCAGTGCGTTGAGGTATCTCCACTGCAACCAGGGGCTGCGTTATCTGTATTTGTTTCCCGGGCATCTACCTATTTCCCTGTTCCCATTGACGGTGGGGCAATGTACGTTGGCATGAGACACATGCTTCTGGACAGTGCCTAGTGCACACATCACTGTGCTACAGGCTGCTGCGCCTGAGCCTTGGGTGCTCGGGTGCTCGGTTATGCAGCCGTGTGAAGCCGCTTGCTGGATACTCCTTGCCTTGGGCAACAGCCCTTGCTCGGTGTGGACACCAGCACAGCTCCACTGGGCGCCATGGGGCCTCCCCTGCCTGCTGGATATTGATGGGTGTTGCAGTCCCCAGGGGTGGTGTGATAGACCCAGGGGCACCACATGAGGCCCCAAACTGGCGCCTTGAACCGCTGGCTCCAGCCTGACCTGCTGGGGGCTTCTAGCCTACAGGTCTGGTAGGCTTGCTGCAGTTCAACCGGCTCCCACAGGGCTGGGGGCTGTTCATAGCTGAGCTGACCTGGCTGGTGCAATACTCATCCACTGTCACCACCTTGCCAGGCAGCCTGTCTGTTGGCTTCCCGTTGTTGAACCTCTCCACCACCTTGCGACAGGCCTGCAGCATGGCCTTGGCGCCCACCCACCCCACGTGCCAAGGCCAGCGTTGCCAAAGATCACCACCAACTGCTTGCGTGTCCCCCACTGCTGCTGGGACACATCATCTGCCTCTTCCTCCAACTGCATGGCGCACAAAACACACATGGCATCATGGGCAGGACTGGGGCCAGGGCACGCCTACACTCCTACAAATTAAACCCTGCGTTTTTCCCTGCGCTTTTGTCCAACCTTGTCCGATTGGACTGAAATTTTGATAGATGGTGTTTTGCAGAAGATAAAACATATTGTTTTTTGAGAAATATTTTCAAAAAACAGTATGTTTTATTTTCTGCAAAACACCATCTATCAAAATTTCAGTCCGATCGGACAAGGTTGGTCAAAAGCGCAGGGAAAAACGCAGGGTTTAATTTGTAGGAGTGTAGCTGGTCGCATGGGTAGCACGTATCAGCTTCTGGCCCTGCCCCTCCCCCCCTGCCATCTCTGCTCAGCCCAACCAAGGGCTCCCACAATCAGGCCTGCAGGCTGGGAGCGTTCAGCAGGTGAGGTGCCAGCAGCGTGACCAGCCAGTTTGGGGCCTGGCGTGGTGGCCTCATGCCAACTTCCGTTGCTCCCATGTAGCCTGCCAGCCAACCATACAGGCAGCAGCGCCTGGGCCAACCACCCCCCAGTCAGCCAAGCGCAGCAAAAACACTAAGCATTTACATACTTGCCCCTGCCCCTGCCCCTGCCCCTGCCCCTGCCCCTGCCCTCCCAAACCCCTGCCCTCCCAAACCCCTCACCTGATGGGGCCAGCCCCGGGTCGTGGCTCACAGTAAGCACACATAGCTAAACAGCCTAGGGCGACTGGGCCACCACCTGGAGGGAGGTCTGGAGGGCTGGGTGGTGGGAGGCTTGGTGTTGCACCAGTGCACCTGCTGCTGGCAGCAAGGGGCGCCTCACATAGGGGAGCCTACATGGATGACCCTTGCACCCATCAGGTTGCCCTTGCATGCACTGACAAAGGAGTGACTCGTTACCCAAGTAAGTAAGCATATGAGTAATGGGTGTGTCGTTTGCAGCCTGATTAAGCAATGCGCTGACTCAGCTGCTGACAGTGACAAGGCTGCATCCTGTACCTAACTGCCTGAATAGCCACAAGCTGGTGTTTGGTGCGACACCGCTGCAGCCATCAGCCGCTAGGTGGCGTGGCCGCCCTCCCCCTCCAGGGCCCCTGCAAGACATGCTGCAGAAGTCAGGGGCGAGGTTGAAAGGACCTGACAAAATTGGTCACCAACTGTCCGTAGTAACCCTAACCCTAACCCTACCAAAAAGGTAGGGAGGAGTGCGAGTGGCCAGGTACAGCATCTGACATGGCTGAGTGCAGGTCTCCACTGTCGTCATGAACGTTTTCTGCCAGCTGGGCTCGGTCTGCTGTGCTCAAGCTGGCAAACATCGGTCCGTCTAGGGAGGTGAGGAACTGTGATGCACAGGCGCCCAAGTAGTGCCCGTCGGCCCAGGCTCCACTACGCCTACAAAGCCCCCACAAGCAGCGACCAGGAAGACATGGCATGGCTAGTAAGGCCCATAAGCTGGGGGCTTGATGATGGTGGGTTCACACCGTTGGGTACAGACCCACCGCTTAACGCAAGCCTGGCATGGCATGGCCTTGCCCATCAGCAACTTGGGCGCGGAAACTGACGACCTGCTCCATGGCAGTGAGCACAAAAATGTTTGCTTTCAGTGTCTACGTCCTCGTACTCAAGTATGTAGCCTGCAGCAGTGTCTCTGATCCATCACACAGTTACTCCATGCAAGGCCATAGCGGGCCCGGCCAGCCATTCCTCCTGCAGTTACGGACTTCGGCATTACCGCCTTGGCAGGCAGATGACAGCTACTCAGCCTCGCTGCAGCGCTCCTGCTCACCAAAACCCCAGCCGGACCCCCACTGCGTGTCTCCTGATTTGTTTCGCCCCAAGGAGGAGATGCTGATAATGGATGGAAGCCTGCTGCACAATGGAGGATGCCCCTGGGCAGGCAGTGGCCTGGCGGCTGTCCACTAGGGTACGCCCATATAATTCTAGTGGCTCGGATTCCTAGAAAAATGTAGAATTCTAGGCCAGAAGAAAATAATTATAGGCTAGAAGAAAAGCCTATAATTCTAGGCTAGGACCGTCGTTCCCTACTGTCCATCTCCCCCCATAGCCAACTTTCATGTCAAAACATTGAAGTTTGCTCGCGCTAGTTTCTGCGTGTGTAGGGAGTAGGGAGCGATGCGCTGGAAGCGCTCAGCAGGTGAGGTGCCAGCAGCGTGACCAGCCAGTTTGGGCCCTGGTGTGGTAGCCTCATGCCAACTCCCATTGCTCCCATGCAGCCTCCTCGGAGCAGCACAGCCTCGGAGCAGCAGCCTCCGAGCCTGGTCATCGCAGTGGTGGATAATGGAACACAGCCCCAGCATTGTGGCACATTTCATCGAGGCACACTCCCCCCAGCAGAGGGGCAGCGATGCCACCGGTCGACGGTTCCGAGCTGCTTCGTGGCGCGCGCTGTAGCGCATGGGCTTGAACCAAAACTGGGCGTCCTGCCCTGCGGCTACCGGGTGCCGGTTCCCCTTGCCGTTCTCTCGCGCGAGGTGAGCTATACAGCCTTGGCCTGTGTGTCACCTCCAGCCCTGGTTGCCAAGTAGGTCGCCTCGTACTTGGTGTTGGCCAGCAGCCAGATGCATTGAGCACCCACCAGCTCGGCCTGTGCAGGGGGGCGGGCAGGGTCAGGCAGTGCAGGAGGCCGCCCCGCCCCGCCCCGCCCCGCCCCGCCCCGCCCCGCCCCGCCCCGCCCCGCCCCGCCCCGCCCCGCCCCGCCCCGCCCCCGCCCCGCCCCGCCCCGCCCCGCCCCGCCCCGCCCCGCCCCGCCCCGCCCCGCCCCCGCCCCGCCCCGCCCCGCCCCGCCCCGCCCCGCCCCGCCCCGCCCCGCCCCGCCCCGCCCCGCCCCGCCCCGCCCCGCCCCGCCCCGCCCCGCCCCGCCCCGCCCCGCCCCGCCCCGCCCCGCCCCGCCCCGCCCCGCCCCGCCCCGCCCCGCCCCCGCCCCGCCCCGCCCCGCCCCGCCCCGCCCCGCCCCGCCCCGCCCCGCCCCGCCCCGCCCCGCCCCGCCCCGCCCCGCCCCGCCCCGCCCCGCCCCGCCCCGCCCCGCCCCGCCCCGCCCCGCCCCGCCCCGCCCCGCCCCGCCCCGCCCCGCCCCGCCCCGCCCCGCCCCGCCCCGCCCCGCCCCGCCCCGCCCCGCCCCGCCCCGCCCCGCCCCGCCCCGCCCCGCCCCGCCCCGCCTCGCCCCGCCCCGCCTCGCCCCCGCCCCGCCCCAAGGGCACCTAGGACCCGTCTGGCAAGGGGGTGCTGCTCAGGCTGCTGAGGGCAAGGAAGTGACACACAAGACAGCCATTTGTCGAGGGGAAGGACCGTCTGCCAATGGTGTGCTGCCTGCCCAGTCGGCGTCAAGCGCTCTACCTTGAAGTAATCCTCCAGCTGCTGCACCACGCGGCTGCGGTCCCGGCCCGTGCCCTTCAGCTTCAGCGTTAGCACCACCCGCCCCCCTGGGCGCAGGAGGTGAAGCAGGTCCTGCACCACCTGCACAGCAGCCGAGCCAGCTAACACTAACTCCCCCTCCCCCTCCCCCTCCCCCTCCCCCTCCCCCTCCCCCTCCCCCTCCCCCTCCCCCTCCCCCTCCCCCTCCCCCTGCCCCTGCCCCTGCCCCTGCCCCTGCCCCTGCCCCTGCCCCTGCCCCTGCCCTGCCCCTGCCCTGCCCTGCCCCTGCCCCTGCCCCTGCCCCTGCCCCTGCCCCTGCCCCTGCCCCTGCCCCTGCCCCTGCCCCTGCCCCTGCCCCTGCCCCTGCCCCTGCCCCTGCCCCTGCCCTGCCCCTGCCCCTGCCCCTGCCCCTGCCCCTGCCCCTGCCCCTGCCCCTGCCCCTGCCCCTGCCCCTGCCCCTGCCCCTGCCCTGCCCCTGCCCCTGCCCCTGCCCCTGCCCCTGCCCCTGCCCCTGCCCTGCCCCTGCCCCTGCCCCTGCCCCTGCCCCTGCCCCTGCCCCTGCCCCTGCCCCTGCCCCTGCCCCTGCCCCTGCCCCTGCCCCTGCCCGCCCCTGCCCCTGCCCCTGCCCCTGCCCCTGCCCCTGCCCTGCCCCTGCCCCTGCCCCTGCCCCTGCCCCTGCCCCTGCCCCTGCCCCTGCCCCTGCCCCTGCCCCTGCCCCTGCCCCTGCCCCTGCCCCTGCCCCTGCCCCTGCCCCTGCCCCTGCCCCTGCCCCTGCCCCTGCCCTGCCCCTGCCCTGCCCTGCCCCTGCCCCTGCCCCTGCCCCTGCCCCTGCCCCTGCCCCTGCCCCTGCCCCTGCCCCTGCCCCTGCCCCTGCCCCTGCCCCTGCCCCTGCCCCTGCCCCTGCCCCTGCCCCTGCCCCTGCCCCTGCCCCTGGCCCTCCCTCTGCCCCTCCCCAAGCATACCTTCCTGCTCCCAAAGCATACCCTTCCCGAAGCAACCTACCTGCTGCCTAACAACGGCCTGGCCCACCTCCTAGTCTGTGCCTGGCGGCCTGCCACCTGCAGCCCCCTCAGCCCACCTCAGCCCACCCAGCTGGCTCACCTTACAAGACTGCAGGGGGTGGCTGTTCATGTCGCACACCAGCAGGTCAGCCAGCCCATCAGCCGCCAGCCCAGCCGGGTCACCGCCCTCTGCGCAAGAAGCAAGGCAGGACCCAGGTGATGAGCAGGTCAGTGGGTGCATGAGCGTCCTGTTGCAGCCAGACTTCATGAGGAGGACTTGTACTGTGGAGGAGGGGAGGGGGGAGGCTGCACCGCGTCAGATGCATGTGTGCAGGTTGCAAGGCTTGGTGTGCGTGTGGGAGTCAGCTAGAGCACACATCTGGCCCTGGCCCTGGCCCTGGCCCTGGCCCTGGCCCTGGCCCTGGCCCTGGCCCCGGCCCTGGCCCTGGCCCCGGCCCTGGTCCCACCTGCCTGGCTCACTAGACAGCAGGTGCTGCAGCGCCTGTGTGATGCCAGGCTGAGTGGAGTTCATGCGCAGGTGGTGGACGTTAGGCAGCGCCAGCACCTCCGGGGCCAGGTCAGCGGGGTCAACTGCCACCACGCGCCTGCAAGCCGCACGCACACAC
The DNA here is from genome assembly GCA_030144725.1 of Haematococcus lacustris. Taxonomy (NCBI): domain Eukaryota; kingdom Viridiplantae; phylum Chlorophyta; class Chlorophyceae; order Chlamydomonadales; family Haematococcaceae; genus Haematococcus; species Haematococcus lacustris. The sequence continues at coordinate 1,826,589 of JASKMD010000011.1, forward strand.
CACAGGCACTCAGTCACACTGCCTGATAGAGGAAGAAAGAAAGAAAGTAGGAAAGAAAGTAAGACAGACAGACAGAAAGGAAGGCTAGGCCCTTGCAGTCGGACAGACAGACAGACAGTTGGTGTCATGCCGGTGTTGCTTTGTTCGTGACAGCGGCAGGCATCTAGGCAGACTTCCAGGGGCGCCTCACACAGTGTAGGCACTGCCTGGAGCTCTGGGCCGGCAGCAGCGTGCCCGGCCCCCCACCCCACCTGCAGCGTCCAGCCAGGTACGCGGTCCAACTCCCTGGTGCTGCGCCCACATCAATGGCCTGACCCAGCAGCTGCGGCCCCCCCCGCCTGCCCCCCCCCACTGCCCCTCTGGCCTGGCAGCAGGGCCAGGCTGCGCAGCACACCCTGCTGAGCCCCATGCCCCGCTCACATCCAGAGCCTCGTCCAGCTTGTTGACGGCCTGCAGCCGGGCCGAATGCCTCACTGCTCTGACCACCGCCCTGCTGCAGGGCAGCTTGCAATGCTGATGGTGCTGATGGTGATTGCACCCCCAGCACCATCAGCACCAGCACCGCCACCAAAACCACCCATCCCCACCACATCAGTTGCCGGAGGGATTTAGAGGCTTTTTGTCCGAAACTTTCCGACGAAGGGAACCCTGCTGTCACTGCCTGTAAATGCCCTAAATATGCTCTGAAGGGCTCTAAAGTGCTGCAATTGAGCAGACACTAAGAAGGGTGCAATCAGGGAGGTGGGAGCAGAACCTAGAGCTGCAGAGCTACTTGAAATGACAGCAGCAGCAGCATATGCAAAGCACAGGCAGCGGTGATGACAGCAGCAGCAGCAGCAGCAGCAGCAGCAGCAGCAGGACCCACGATCAACCACAACCAACCACCCACTCCGCACCTGGGCCAGATGACCAAGGATGGGCAAGGTGGTGAAGGGGGCTCAGCCTGACCAAGGCTCACTGCCCTGACCACTGCCCTGCTGCACCTGCACCTGCTGCTGAGGCAATGCCAGCAGCAGCAGCACAGCGGCAGCAATACCAACCTCCAACTACCAACTACCAACCCACCTGGGCCACTGCAGCTGGGAAACGCGGAGGCTCATCATGCTGCAGCCGGAACAGCCATTGGGCCGGCACCATGCCCCAGCGCACCTCCACCTGCTGCCCAGGCTGACCTCCAGCGCCTGAGGCTGCCTGGAGGGGCTGCCCGGGGCTGCTGCCCAGCTCCACTGCCATGAGCACATGTGTGAAGGTGTGAGGGTCCAGCTGGAAGCTGAGCGGTAGCTGCTCCTGTGAGGACACCAGCAGTAGCAGCAGTCAGCTCCAGCCTGACCCCACGCAGCTCCCCCCGTCCCCTGACCCTGACCTGGTCACTGGGCAGCTACACCGCCTGCCTGACACACAGGCTGCGCATGCACTCAAGGCGGCTTGAGAATGGGGCTGACCAGGGTGGCTGCGTTGAGGGGTGTTGTGGCTGCATGCCAGGCTGCTGGCAGGCAGGCAGGCAGGCAGGCAGGCAGGCAGGCAGGCAGGCAGGCAGGCAGGCAGGCAGGCAGGCAGGCAGGCAGGCAGGCAGGCAGGCAGGCAGGCAGGCAGGCAGGCAGGCAGGCAGGCAGGCAGGCAGGCAGGCAGGCAGGCAGGCAGGCAGGCAGGCAGGCAGGCAGGCAGGCAGGCAGGCAGGCAGGCAGGCAGGCAGGCAGGCAGGCAGGCAGGCAGGCAGGCAGGCAGGCAGGCAGGCAGGCAGGCAGGCAGGCAGGCAGGCAGGCAGGCAGGCAGGCAGGCAGGCAGGCAGGCAGGCAGGCAGGCAGGCAGGCAGGCAGGCAGGCAGGCAGGCAGGCAGGCAGGCAGGCAGGCAGGCAGGCAGGCAGGCAGGCAGGCAGGCAGGCAGGCAGGCAGGCAGGCAGGCAGGCAGGCAGGCAGGCAGGCAGGCAGGCAGGCAGGCAGGCAGGCAGGCAGGCAGGCAGGCAGGCAGGCAGGCAGGCAGGCAGGCAGGCAGGCAGGCAGGCAGGCAGGCAGGCAGGCAGGCAGGCAGGCAGGCAGGCAGGCAGGCAGGCAGGCAGGCAGGCAGGCAGGCAGGCAGGCAGGCAGGCAGGCAGGCAGGCAGGCAGGCAGGCAGGCAGGCAGGCAGGCAGGCAGGCAGGCAGGCAGGCAGGCAGGCAGGCAGGCAGGCAGGCAGGCAGGCAGGCAGGCAGGCAGGCAGGCAGGCAGGCAGGCAGGCAGGCAGGCAGGCAGGCAGGCAGGCAGGCAGGCAGGCAGGCAGGCAGGCAGGCAGGCAGGCAGGCAGGCAGGCAGGCAGGCAGGCAGGCAGGCAGGCAGGCAGGCAGGCAGGCAGGCAGGCAGGCAGGCAGGCAGGCAGGCAGGCAGGCAGGCAGGCAGGCAGGCAGGCAGGCAGGCAGGCAGGCAGGCAGGCAGGCAGGCAGGCAGGCAGGCAGGCAGGCAGGCAGGCAGGCAGGCAGGCAGGCAGGCAGGCAGGCAGGCAGGCAGGCAGGCAGGCAGGCAGGCAGGCAGGCAGGCAGGCAGGCAGGCAGGCAGGCAGGCAGGCAGGCAGGCAGGCAGGCAGGCAGGCAGGCAGGCAGGCAGGCAGGCAGGCAGGCAGGCAGGCAGGCAGGCAGGCAGGCAGGCAGGCAGGCAGGCAGGCAGGCAGGCAGGCAGGCAGGCAGGCAGGCAGGCAGGCAGGCAGGCAGGCAGGCAGGCAGGCAGGCAGGCAGGCAGGCAGGCAGGCAGGCAGGCAGGCAGGCAGGCAGGCAGGCAGGCAGGCAGGCAGGCAGGCAGGCAGGCAGGCAGGCAGGCAGGCAGGCAGGCAGGCAGGCAGGCAGGCAGGCAGGCAGGCAGGCAGGCAGGCAGGCAGGCAGGCAGGCAGGCAGGCAGGCAGGCAGGCAGGCAGGCAGGCAGGCAGGCAGGCAGGCAGGCAGGCAGGCAGGCAGGCAGGCAGGCAGGCAGGCAGGCAGGCAGGCAGGCAGGCAGGCAGGCAGGCAGGCAGGCAGGCAGGCAGGCAGGCAGGCAGGCAGGCAGGCAGGCAGGCAGGCAGGCAGGCAGGCAGGCAGGCAGGCAGGCAGGCAGGCAGGCAGGCAGGCAGGCAGGCAGGCAGGCAGGCAGGCAGGCAGGCAGGCAGGCAGGCAGGCAGGCAGGCAGGCAGGCAGGCAGGCAGGCAGGCAGGCAGGCAGGCAGGCAGGCAGGCAGGCAGGCAGGCAGGCAGGCAGGCAGGCAGGCAGGCAGGCAGGCAGGCAGGCAGGCAGGCAGGCAGGCAGGCAGGCAGGCAGGCAGGCAGGCAGCAGGCAGGCAGGCAGGCAGGCAGGCAGGCAGGCAGGCAGGCAGGCAGGCAGGCAGGCAGGCAGGCAGGCAGGCAGGCAGGCAGGCAGGCAGGCAGGCAGGCAGGCAGGCAGGCAGGCAGGCAGGCAGGCAGGCAGGCAGGCAGGCAGGCAGGCAGGCAGGCAGGCAGGCAGGCAGGCAGGCAGGCAGGCAGGCAGGCAGGCAGGCAGGCAGGCAGGCAGGCAGGCAGGCAGGCAGGCAGGCAGGCAGGCAGGCAGGCAGGCAGGCAGGCAGGCAGGCAGGCAGGCAGGCAGGCAGGCAGGCAGGCAGGCAGGGCAGGCAGGCAGGCAGGCAGGCAGGCAGGCAGGCAGGCAGGCAGGCAGGCAGGCAGGCAGGCAGGCAGGCAGGCAGGCAGGCAGGCAGGCAGGCAGGCAGGCAGGCAGGCAGGCAGGCAGGCAGGCAGGCAGGCAGGCAGGCAGGCAGGCAGGCAGGCAGGCAGGCAGGCAGGCAGGCAGGCAGGCAGGCAGGCAGGCAGGCAGGCAGGCAGGCAGGCAGGCAGGCAGGCAGGCAGGCAGGCAGGCAGGCAGGCAGGCAGGCAGGCAGGCAGGCAGGCAGGCAGGCAGGCAGGCAGGCAGGCAGGCAGGCAGGCAGGCAGGCAGGCAGGCAGGCAGGCAGGCAGGCAGGCAGGCAGGCAGGCAGGCAGGCAGGCAGGCAGGCAGGCAGGCAGGGCAGGCAGGCAGGCAGGCAGGCAGGCAGGCAGGCAGGCAGGCAGGCAGGCAGGCAGGCAGGCAGGCAGGCAGGCAGGCAGGCAGGCAGGCAGGCAGGCAGGCAGGCAGGCAGGCAGGCAGGCAGGCAGGCAGGCAGGCAGGCAGGCAGGCAGGCAGGCAGGCAGGCAGGCAGGCAGGCAGGCAGGCAGGCAGGCAGGCAGGCAGGCAGGCAGGCAGGCAGGCAGGCAGGCAGGCAGGCAGGCAGGCAGGCAGGCAGGCAGGCAGGCAGGCAGGCAGGCAGGCAGGCAGGCAGGCAGGCAGGCAGGCAGGCAGGCAGGCAGGCAGGCAGGCAGGCAGGCAGGCAGGCAGGCAGGCAGGCAGGCAGGCAGGCAGGCAGGCAGGCAGGCAGGCAGGCAGGCAGGCAGGCAGGCAGGCAGGCAGGCAGGCAGGCAGGCAGGCAGGCAGGCAGGCAGGCAGGCAGGCAGGCAGGCAGGCAGGCAGGCAGGCAGGCAGGCAGGCAGGCAGGCAGGCAGGCAGGCAGGCAGGCAGGCAGGCAGGCAGGCAGGCAGGCAGGCAGGCAGGCAGGCAGGCAGGCAGGCAGGCAGGCAGGCAGGCAGGCAGGCAGGCAGGCAGGCAGGCAGGCAGGCAGGCAGGCAGGCAGGCAGGCAGGCAGGCAGGCAGGCAGGCAGGCAGGCAGGCAGGCAGGCAGGCAGGCAGGCAGGCAGGCAGGCAGGCAGGCAGGCAGGCAGGCAGGCAGGCAGGCAGGCAGGCAGGCAGGCAGGCAGGCAGGCAGGCAGGCAGGCAGGCAGGCAGGCAGGCAGGCAGGCAGGCAGGCAGGCAGGCAGGCAGGCAGGCAGGCAGGCAGGCAGGCAGGCAGGCAGGCAGGCAGGCAGGCAGGCAGGCAGGCAGGCAGGCAGGCAGGCAGGCAGGCAGGCAGGCAGGCAGGCAGGCAGGCAGGCAGGCAGGCAGGCAGGCAGGCAGGCAGGCAGGCAGGCAGGCAGGCAGGCAGGCAGGCAGGCAGGCAGGCAGGCAGGCAGGCAGGCAGGCAGGCAGGCAGGCAGGCAGGCAGGCAGGCAGGCAGGCAGGCAGGCAGGCAGGCAGGCAGGCAGGCAGGCAGGCAGGCAGGCAGGCAGGCAGGCAGGCAGGCAGGCAGGCAGGCAGGCAGGCAGGCAGGCAGGCAGGCAGGCAGGCAGGCAGGCAGGCAGGCAGGCAGGCAGGCAGGCAGGCAGGCAGGCAGGCAGGCAGGCAGGCAGGCAGGCAGGCAGGCAGGCAGGCAGGCAGGCAGGGCAGGCAGGCAGGCAGGCAGGCAGGCAGGCAGGCAGGCAGGCAGGCAGGCAGGCAGGCAGGCAGGCAGGCAGGCAGGCAGGCAGGCAGGCAGGCAGGCAGGCAGGCAGGCAGGCAGGCAGGCAGGCAGGCAGGCAGGCAGGCAGGCAGGCAGGCAGGCAGGCAGGCAGGCAGGCAGGCAGGCAGGCAGGCAGGCAGGCAGGCAGGCAGGCAGGCAGGCAGGCAGGCAGGCAGGCAGGCAGGCAGGCAGGCAGGCAGGCAGGCAGGCAGGCAGGCAGGCAGGCAGGCAGGCAGGCAGGCAGGCAGGCAGGCAGGCAGGCAGGCAGGCAGGCAGGCAGGCAGGCAGGCAGGCAGGCAGGCAGGCAGGCAGGCAGGCAGGCAGGCAGGCAGGCAGGCAGGCAGGCAGGCAGGCAGGCAGGCAGGCAGGCAGGCAGGCAGGCAGGCAGGCAGGCAGGCAGGCAGGCAGGCAGGCAGGCAGGCAGGCAGGCAGGCAGGCAGGCAGGCAGGCAGGCAGGCAGGCAGGCAGGCAGGCAGGCAGGCAGGCAGGCAGGCAGGCAGGCAGGCAGGCAGGCAGGCAGGCAGGCAGGCAGGCAGGCAGGCAGGCAGGCAGGCAGGCAGGCAGGCAGGCAGGCAGGCAGGCAGGCAGGCAGGCAGGCAGGCAGGCAGGCAGGCAGGCAGGCAGGCAGGCAGGCAGGCAGGCAGGCAGGCAGGCAGGCAGGCAGGCAGGCAGGCAGGCAGGCAGGCAGGCAGGCAGGCAGGCAGGCAGGCAGGCAGGCAGGCAGGCAGGCAGGCAGGCAGGCAGGCAGGCAGGCAGGCAGGCAGGCAGGCAGGCAGGCAGGCAGGCAGGCAGGCAGGCAGGCAGGCAGGCAGGCAGGCAGGCAGGCAGGCAGGCAGGCAGGCAGGCAGGCAGGCAGGCAGGCAGGCAGGCAGGCAGGCAGGCAGGCAGGCAGGCAGGCAGGCAGGCAGGCAGGCAGGCAGGCAGGCAGGCAGGCAGGCAGGCAGGCAGGCAGGCAGGCAGGCAGGCAGGCAGGCAGGCAGGCAGGCAGGCAGGCAGGCAGGCAGGCAGGCAGGCAGGCAGGCAGGCAG
>JASKMD010000011.1:1833411-1859052 GCA_030144725.1 Haematococcus lacustris
TGCTGCTGGCTTGGGTAACAGCCCGGCTGCTGCTCCGGCCAGTGTTGCGGAGCGCGCGACGGTGAGGGGCATGAGGTCAGGGAGTTGTGAAAGGCAGGGCAGCCTTGTCCAGCCCCATACCCAACCCAGCAGCACCCTGACCAGCTGCAAGACACCCTACAAAACAGCCCTAGCCCAGTTTTACTAAATTTGCTTGTTCATCAACAGCTGCTCCTGCTTCTGCCTTATTTGCTGGTTTCTAGCTTGATTGAATAGGTTGTAAGGAGAGGTGGCTGCTGCTTTTCCTGTAGGAGCTGCTCCCCTGAACTGCAGCAGCTGTTGCTGGTGGGCACTTGTGTGACAGTTGCCTGGCTCTGTGGCCGTGCCGGCCTGTCCTCAGAGCTGGGCTCCATCCTCGCTGGGGTAAGTCTGGTGCCCTGCCCCTGCCCCTGCCCCTGCCCCTGCCCCTGCCCCTGCCCCTGCCCCTGCCCCTGCCCCTGCCCCTGCCCCTGCCCCTGCCCCTGCCCCTGCCCCTGCCCCTGCCCCTGTTAACCTGTCCATCTGTGACGTCGTGCTGCCCTCGGCCTTTGCAGGTGATGGTCAGCATGGCATGTGGCCAGCCGCAGCGCCCATCCAGCTCTGTAAACCTGGGCGACAGCAGCAACGGCAGCGCCCACAGCCTGGGCCCCACGGCTCAGGAGTGTGCCAAGGGGCTGTGCCAAGGGGGTGTGGGTGGGGTGTGCAAGGCCAGCGGGGCCCCTGGAGCCTGCCTGTCCAATGGCTGTGTTGGTGCAGGCCAGTGTGGCGGCCTGAACTCCAGCCTGGCACCCAAGGACTGGGATAGGCACAGCAGTGTGAAGCTGGACATGGGGCCCCTGATGCAGGCACCAGCAGGCACCATGACACCCCACCCTGGCATCAACAAGGATGGCGGCAGCGGTGGTGGTGTGAAGGAGCAGTTGCACCATGCAGGCCTGTCTTCTGAAGTGGCTCAGGCCCGCCACAGCATACACAGCGTGACGGGGGTGATGGGGGCGCTGTTCCTGGCCTCCATAGGCCTGCTGCTCTCCCCCAGGTGAGAACCCCTGGACAACACACCAGGGGCAGCAGGGGCTGGGGGCGGTGGCCGCCAGCCTGGCCAGCGGAGGGGTGAGCAGCAGCGGTGTTTGGGTGGCGGGTGTTGCTTCAGTCATGGTGGTGGGTGAGGCAGTGATGGTGGTGGTGGAGGCAGTGATGGTGGTGGTGGTGGTGGCTGGGGTGGCATGGTGCACACTGCCCACTCCCTGGGAAGCAAAGCTGGGGACAGCATCAGGCGTACCTGACAGCTGTAGGGGATCGTGGCTCATGCACAGAGCACTCAGCACAAAGTAGCACAGCACACCCGGCCTGGCCATGAGCTGGGGAGCTGTGTGTCGGCACCACCAGCGCAGCCTGACACAGTATGGCACCACCCCAGGCCAGCCCAGGGACATATGCCACCCCAGGCCAGCCCAGGGACCACACCAGCCCAGGGACATATGCTGCCCAGTCAGTGAAGCTGTGTCCAGTGAACAAGCCCCTCCACTCCCCTTGCCCCTGCCCTGTGTGCATGAGGGAGGTGTGGTGCGGCTGTGCGTCAGAGCGGCAGTCCAGAGCTAGAGTAGCGGGTGGTGGTGACGGGTCCCGGTCCCTGATGTCCTCTACCCTGTTGCTACCTGCGGCCACCTGCCTGGCTGCAGCTTCCTGTTCGCCCACCTTCACGTACTGGCCTTGGGGGCCCTGAGCCTGACCTTGCTGAAGAGCAGCCTCATAGCAGTGGTGGTGCGCTGGTTCGGCTTCCCCTGGCGCACGGCCTGGGCGGTGGGCGGGCAGCTGGCCCATGTGGGGGAGTTTGCCTTCATCCTGCTGTCCATCGCAACCCAGCTGCAGATCCTCAGCCCCCAGGTCAGTGGTGGCAGGTCAGGGGGAAGATCATCGCCAGGGCCAGGGGCAGGGCCACACTCACACAAGAAATAGTGTCATTTTGATCATGTTGATTTTACTGAGCACTTTGCAATGCCTTGACATTTCCATCCCAAGTTCAGGCCAGTAAGTTCGGAAAAATATTGGCATGGATGAGGAGATCATCATGGTGTGTCACGGTACTGTACCAAGTGACAGTGCTGTGTCATGTAACAGCACTGTAGTATGGGGTCCCGCTTTAGAGCAGGGCAAGGTCAAGGGGGCAAATCCACGTACACCATCCCATGTGCAGGCAGCTGGCAGTTCAAGGGAAGTGTCAGCCCTCTAGCCCTCTTCAGGGCGCACTCCCCTTGGCCACCCCTTGGCCTTCCAATGCCTTGGGTGCACCCTGTTCAGCACAACCACCCCAACCCATTTACCCTGCTGTGGTGCATCATGATGATGAGCAGGCGTTGCCTTGAGCTGAGCACACACAGCCTCCGCACTTGACTTGCCCTCGCCCGACCTCCACCCTTGCCCACCCTTGCCCGCCCTGGTCTGCCTTGCCCTGCAGGTGTATCAGCTGCTGCTGGGGGTGACGGCACTGTCGCTGCTGGCCACGCCCCCCTTGGCTCAAGCCGCCATCCGGGTGCTCAGGTTGCAGTAGACAAGGTGGGTTTCCAGGGTGCCACAGCGCCGCCCCAACACATCATCAGCCCAGCCTGGGCGCAGCGGCCACTGCAGGCAGCTGGCAGGGGCTGCGCAGGGGCACGCTGCAGCATGGGACGGGGAGGGGCGATCTGAAGACATCTTGGCAGGAGGCCAGTCATGGTGCTGGGGAGAGCGGAGGGAAGGGAAGGAACACTCAGAGACTGGCGCCTTGGAAGACAGAGTGGGTGGGAAGGAGGGGCGGCGCTGCAAGGGAGGAGGGAGGAGGGCATCGACAGATGAGGGTGGCCATGTATGACTGTTCCCTCACCCTACCACAGCTCCCCCCAGGATGGCTTTGCTCGCAGTGCATGCAATATGCCAAGCCCTTTCTAACAGCCTGTCAGGGTCGAGTGCAGAGTTGAGTCGCAAGGTGGTTGCGCGCCCTTGCGCCCCTCAGTCAGGGCGAGCAGTACATGTGCGGTCAAGGCGGCAGGGGTATAGCAGTGCGCTACTTACTGGCACCATTGCCAGCAAGCCCCTGCTCTGCCATGGCAGGTCACATTCTTTGACCATGTCAGCTGATATGCAACCGATTAGATCAATGCCACTTATTGCAATGTACTGGAACCAGCTTTGGCCAGCTGATTATCATGTCTGCCGCCATGTACAAGCCATGCAACAACTGTGCCATTCTACAAGTAGCGTATGTCTGTCAAAGTGGCTAGCAGTACCTTGGGCTTCAGGCAACAGCTGAAGAGCTTGCACCCGCAGTCTCAGGCTTGCGGACGTGGATGGTGCGCGGACGTTTTCTTGAGTGTGCATTTGAGTGGCAGCTTGCTGCTAATGAGCGTAACTGGGGTTGATATGATGTCATTTGTGTTGCCATCATAACAATGACCGCATGTGGTGGAGGCATGCAGTGCGTGCGAGCAGGGCGCGAGAGTGAGAGGGCGAGTCAGTGGGGCATGCCCACTCCTTGGACGGTGATTGCCAAAACATTGTGTCAGTGGACCGGGGTTGAAATGCAAAGCATTGGAGAGAGTGAGCGGTGTCCATGAGAGCTGGGCCGGTGGCCCAGCCGCCAGCATGAAGATAGAATACTGTGACATCCAAGCACCAAGGCATGGCGACAGATGAGCATGCAGCTGCGTAACCGACTGCCCCTTCCCAAGCCAAAGGCGGTCGGCTCCTTGATCTCTACTCTAGGTTAAATCCACAACTTACGAAGAAGAATGAGATGGCTCACACTGCCTTGGCTTTATCAAACCCGGGTCAATGCTAGGCGCACAAGCAAAGGTGCACATGGGCTTGAAACGAAGGCATGGAAACTATCATCATTATCGTGTAAAGTCACGAGTCACTAGAATTGTAGGTTGGCCGGTCGCTCCCTAGACACGACTGGCTCCGGATGCTCCCTGATGGAGCTTGTGTCAGTGTACTTACATATGAATCCTTTCATGAGCGGAAAATAGCTTGACCCGCGCAGCCTGTCATGCAGGTTGCATGATGTAGGTGCCTCACTCCCATCTTTGGACTTCGCTCACCAGCCTACGACATAGAGAAATGCAATTGTCGGGGACCAGCGCACAAACGCAGCGCCAGCTTCGTGAGTCGCGGGCTGTGGGCGCAGCCAGATTGAGCATGTCGAAGCGAGCAGCTGTGCATTGCTGTGCGCTGTGCGTGCAGGCCGGCCACATGTCGCCTCTTGTCGGGCGCCCAGGGCGAAGGCCGTGGTGTGGCTTGCAGCTGGTTTGCATCAGCAGCTAGTGCTGCCGTTCTTAACGCTCTAGCGTGGCTTGGCTCGCATAGGTTGTGCGGGCTGGACCCATGAAGCTAATGATTTCAGGCGCGCCTGCCGCCGGCAAGGGGACGCAGTGTGCCAAGATTATTGACAAGGTCTGCATTATGCAACCGATAGCTTCTTCAACTGTACTCTCAGCTCCGGCCGGCTTGCATAAAACTCAGTGCTTTTGCCTCGACTTACCTTAAGCATGTGCGCTGTGCAGTACAACCTTGTGCACATCTCAGTGGGAGACCTGCTTCGGGACCAAGTCAAGATGGGCACACCAGCTGGCAAGAAAGCTAGGGACTTCATGGATAAAGGCGTGCTGGTGAGTGGGGTTCCAGTTTTGAAGGTGGTGGTTGGGATGCTTGCTAGAGCAAGTACCTCTTGTTGTGGCCTCCATGTGGGTTAACCGTGGGCCACCATTACTATACATGGAGATGTGATTTGAGCAGAAGCACCTCACCGCGCAGGTTCCTGATGAGGTGGTGGTTGAAATGGTCAAAAGCCGTCTGGCCCAAAAGGATGTGGAGCAGCATGGATGGCTGCTGGATGGCTACCCTCGCAGCGCATCACAGGCAGAGGCAATAGAAAAGGAGGGCATCCGGCCAGACTGCTTCCTCCTCATCGATGTGAGCTTATGACCACAGAGGGCTGCGCATGCGGCTTGCAGGTCACCCGGTACCACACCATGACAGCACAGGGCACTTATCAGGCTTCATCACATCAGTGGTGGGCAGCTCAGCTAGTCAGCCTGCAACCGTCCTGTCAGGTCACCCTGTGGGTGCTGGTGAGAGTGACAAGAGTGTGCTGAAGTGTTACGTGGCCAAGGGACTTGTATCCCTGCCCTCCTGCTGCGTCTGTTTGCGCCGCTGCCTCTGCTCTACTGCTTGAATTTGATGACACCAAAGCTGGCAGTCTGAAGACACCTTAGCATTTGTACAGGCACGGGTGATTTGCACACCCCACCTTGCTGTTACTTCCTGGAGGATCCACATTGATCAGGCGGGCTAAGGAGTCCGTGATCACTGAAAAGGATGAGGCTCAGTCAGCCTTGACGCAGCCCCTGGCTCTCGCCACTGCCACAGCATACTGACAGAGTGCAAGCCTCAAGGGAGTAGTCAACACAGGCAGCATGTAGGGCAGTCCTTCAGCACTGCAGCAGCACAGTATTGCGGTGGCAGCGACAAGGAGGATGGCGATGCTCATGCCGACACTAGCTGCAGCCATGTTTGTGTCTTGTAGGTCCCTGACTCCATCCTGGTGGACCGTGTGGTCGGCCGTCGCCTGGACCCAGAGACTGGCGAGATCTACCATGTCAAGTATAAGCCACCGCCAGCAGAGTTGCTGCCGCGGCTGACCATCCGCAGTGATGACACAGAGGAGAAGGTGGATGCAGTGAAGCCAGTTCCCTGTAGCGCCCATCACCCCATTACCTCGACAGCAGGCTGCAGCTGTCCACCTTGTGTGAAGGGGCTGTTGCTGCGCCCTGCCATGCTGACCCCCTTGCAGGCAATGACCAGGTTGAAAACGCATCATGCAAATGTGGACGCCGTCCTGGGCTACTACAAGGATGTCATTGTCAAGGTACACACACAGCCGGGCCTTCGCAGCGCATGAGCTGATGGTCTATGAGCTGATGGTCCATAGGCAGGGGGAGAAGCGTGCTCACCACCAAGACGGGGCCTACCAGTAACTGCTTTGGTCTGTGCTGCCTCCTCTCTCTCTGAGCAGGTGGATGGTAACCGGCCCATGGATGTTGTGTTTGAAGACATCTGCTCTACGGTTGATGCTGTGCTTGCCCGGGTTGACCCGCTGGAGAGCTTTTGCCAGTCAGTCCCCGAGGCTGACGAGTGCAGGTATGCAGCGCCTGTGCTGACTGACCCATAAGTGACCCACGGTAAAGTAGGGCGTGTGGCAGAGATTGAGGTGCTTTTACGCGTCTGCAGGGTCTACACTGACTGACATGTACGTGAAAATGGCTCTGGATTCGGTTTAGGTGGTTCCACGTGACGGCATCATGGGGGAGCTCTTGGGACTGCCAGTCCTTCAAGGCCACGTTGCTGGTGGTTGATCAATGCGCCGGTTGTGGTTGGTTGGTTGATTGGTACGGAGCCCTCAGACCAACACACACCCGAACGGTCTATGCTTCTATATCTATAGTTATCATCAACTCTGACCACCAAGCGGGACCCATCCGTTTCTAGCAGCTGAAATGATGTTCTTGGCAACGGCAATTTCTTGACACACAAGGACAGGTTATTTAAAGAATAATGTAGAGGGAAGGAAAGTCAAGCTGGCCTGCCTGATCTCTTAGAGCTTACACGCACAGCGCACAGCAACGCATAGCTGCTTGATCTCTTTGCGTCCCTATTGTTCCTTTGGGCTACGGTGGGTAGAGTGCCTTTCCATTGAGGCGGCAAGTGGTCGCCACTCACCAGGTTTCACCGCAGTATATATGCCACACAATTTGCTCAACGGATAGGAGTACGTGACTGGTAGACAAGCTACAATCACATCAAAATGAGGACGAAGCAGAAATTTATTTGCAAAAGTTTACCAATCGTCAAGCATGCAGCACTGGCTTGATCAACACGCGGGCTATAAAGAACCTACTGCGCTGCGCTGGGCAAGCTCGTTGTTTAATCCGCCACAGCTACAATGCAAACGCAAAGCCTTGTCAAATATGACAACCCAGTGCTCGTAAGCACCAGCAAGGACAAGAGCAAAGGCAAAGGGACACTGGGCAAGAAGGCGAGACAGTGGACATGTCGCCCGGAGCTAGCATAGCACAACACCTGACACTCGGACGCAGTTGTCCTTAGGGCTTGCCACCGGTGGAGCAGAAATCAGGTTTGACACAGACCGAGGACATTCTGAACTCAATTTTGCCGCCAAGGTATGCCGGCACAGGCCAGTGCGCAAGTGACCCAATGGCCCGCGGCCTGTACAATTGCCTATCGTGTCGCGCAGGGAATGGACAGAGGACGGGCAGTTGTGGGTGCAGTACGTCTCATCGACGCCTGCGACACGCCTAGATGTCATCAATCTGCAAGAGAAGCTGGATCAGCAGCTACAGCAGCGACAGGTGCACATGTCCGTTGGGTTTTGCTTGTGGGGTTTGTGCCCCCAGGGGTGTGGCCTGCCTACCTCTCGCAGCTGGAGGCTGCCACGCCCCAGGCAGCGTGCTGCACTTTCAGTCGAGCCCCAGGCTCCATCAGCTCATGCTCACTGTGACTGCTACTCACCTGCGTGTGCAGGCTCGTGAAACAGGCATCTGCCCTGTCAGGGAAGAGCTATACGCACAATGTTTTGACGAGCTGATTAGGGAGGTCACGATCAACTGTGCAGAGCGTGGCTTACTCCTCTTGAGAGTCCGTGATGAGACACGGATGACCATTGCAGCATATCAGGTGTGTTTGTCACACCGCAAGCCAGCACAAACTGGACCCTAGGATGGCTGTGGGTCAAGGTGAGCAAGGGGGTGCGGCGCATGTTGCGTGCAGACCCTGTACGAGAGCGCGGTGGCCTTTGGTATGCGCAAGGCTCTGCAGACAGAGCAGGGTAAGAACGAGATGGAGGCACGTATTCAAACCTTGGAAGGCGATGTGAAGGATCTGGAGCGCCAGGTGCGACACCGCAGCCTGGACCCACCCCCACCACAAGCCAGACTCAATACTGCTACTGACCCTGTCCCTCCATGCCCTGTCATGCCCCAAGACGTCAGCCAGTTGTGTCCGTCATGATGTGCTTGATCAACTCAGCGAATACGGCAGCATGGCAGCAGCAATAGTGCCCAACAGGGGAGCCTCTTGTCAAGCCAGACGGCTCATTCAACGCTCTAGGTCCTGACAGGGACGCAAGCATGGCAGTGCAGACCAGACGCTTGTGCAGGGTGCAGACAGGCAGGATGCATGCGCTGCTGGCTGACAACTGAGGCAGTCGGATGTTGGACCTGAGCGCCTCAGGCCATCAGCACAGACACCACAGCAACCTCACACATCAGCTGCCACTGAGTCTGCTGCACACATGGCCTGGCCCTGCTCTGCTCAGCATGCTTTGGTATATACCCATGCTCCTCTTGCCTGCCCTGTTTGCTCGCGCACATGCCTGCCCTGCTCGCCTGACCATATGCCTGCTTAGCTGCCTGCCTGCTTGTTCTTTGGTTCAGGTGCAAGAGTGGAAGTTAAAGTGTGAAGCCATTGAGAAGCGTGAGAACGAGCGACGTGACGCAGAAGCAAAGAAGCACAAGGAGGAGGTGCTGTACTTGGAGAACTATGCCACTCAACTAAAGCAGCAGCTTGAGACTTTCCTGGTTCCCGGGAAAGTGACAAAAGCTGCTCATTGACGAGCGTCCCCGTGCAGCACGCTGGCATTCCTGACTTCAGAGTTCCCATGCATACACTGATTGACTGTCTAGCCTGATGCCTGCCACCAGTATTGGCGGGCTCCAGCAAGCCCTTAGACATCACGGCATTGCTGCTGCACCCCTCCGCTTCATTGCTGCTGCCCCAGGCTTTCAATAGCCAAGGCTGCAGTGAAGGCTTTCAATAGTGAAGGCATTCAATAGGCCAGATTGCTGTCGTCAGGCCAACAAAACTCATTCAACAAGGAACAACATGTTGGACTGTGGGTAATCTCACTCAGCT
Organism: Haematococcus lacustris; assembly: GCA_030144725.1. Classification (NCBI taxonomy): domain Eukaryota; kingdom Viridiplantae; phylum Chlorophyta; class Chlorophyceae; order Chlamydomonadales; family Haematococcaceae; genus Haematococcus; species Haematococcus lacustris. The sequence continues at coordinate 1,842,394 of JASKMD010000011.1, forward strand.
ACTACAAACACGTTGTAGCATCCTCGGTCACACCCTTAATGAAAACAAACCCCAAGTCGATGGCACGTTCCTGGGGGCTAATCCCCCCTGACCACTGGGCACTTCATCAAAACTAACAGCTTGAATGCTTGTGAGGCTAACAGCCTGAGCAAACTACTAGGGCTTACGCATTGTTGCGGGCCCGTCCATCAATACCCCGCCGGTACTCAGCAGCCCGGTGCAACCTCTGCCTGACCTTGGGCAGCCGGTCATTGACCAGCTTGTAGCGCTGCTGGTACTCCTTGCCAACGGGGGGCAGAGCCTCCAGGTCATCCCAGCGGCACAGCTCTAGGGGGCGCTGCATGCTCTCCCCAATGCGCTGAAAGTTCAGGCAGGGATTGGTGTCCCGGTCCAGCCACCTGCCCCATGAAGGGGCCTGGGGCCGTTGCACTGGGCCAGGTGGAGGCTGGGCAGGGGGCTGGTCCTGGGCTGGGGGAGGTGCGGGTGGTGGCTCCTGGGCTGGGGCAGGGGGGTCCTGAGCAAGGGGGGCTGGGGGAGGGGGAGGGGGGTTGGGCGGCACCTCATGGCACCACTTCAGGCCCCGCACACACTTAGCGTGACGCACGCTCCAGGCTGGGCGCAATAGCCGGTGGTTGACCTGGCCTGCTGAGGGTACCCAGTCTGCGGGCCTGGGCTGGTCAGGTGGCAGGTGCAGCTCATCGACTCTACTCCCGCCTCCCACTCAGCCGGCAGCCCCAGCAGCCCCCTGTGCCAGACTACCTCTTCCCGCCACCCCTCCTCCCGTAGCACACTGTTTGGTGGCAAACGCCACTTGTGCTCCCGGTCTGGCTGGCTGTAGTCAAGCCTACCTAGCACCAGTCTGAGGAAGTGCTTCTTTGCCTCCTTGCTGAACCCCCCCCCCACCACCCCGACTGCCTTGGCCCACGTGTTGATGAAGCGCTGCGGGTGACGGTAGAACTCTGTGATGCTAGTGGTGATTTTGGTGGCGTTGGCATTGAGGGAGTTGTTGTCACCTTGCAGGTGCACCTGGTCCAGCTCCTGAAGCTTGGCAACTGGCCAGGCACTGCTGGGCTGCTCGAACACGGCCACCTCACCGGGCAGCAGCCTGATGCGGCTGTGGTGGGGGCCACGCATCGGGTGCTCCTGCACACTTGCATTGGTGAGCAGGTCCATGGCAGCCTTGATCTGTGGCAGCAGGCTGGGGTCTTCGACGTCGAACTGAACTGGGGGGGGCAGCTGGGCTGGGGGGGCTGCACTGCGGGGTGAGTGGCGTGTGGGGAGGCGGGGGTGAGAGTAGGGAGGGCAGGCTGGGTCAGGTGGGGGAGGGTGGCATGGGGCTGGACCTGCTGCTGGGAAGCCTGGTGTGGGCTGGCCTAGGAAGGACTGGAGCAGCATGGTCAGCGACATGACCGCTGCCAGGCAACACTGCATGCTGCCCATGGTCATGCGCTGGTTGGCCTGTGCCACCACTGCGTCGACTTCCTCTGGGCTGAAGTCAGGCTGCGCTGCCTCCACAAGGCCGCGAAAGGCTGCCTTGATAACCTGGCGCCGCTCTGCAATTACTACCTTGACAGCCTGCCCCTGCCCCTGGACTTGCTGCCCGCTGCCACTGGCACCTGCATTACATGGGACGGCACAGCACACGCGCAGAACTTGATGGGCGAGGGAAGCGGAATGTCGCGTGGACCACACTGCGTCGCGTCGTGAGGGGGGCCTAGGCTAAGCTCAGTGCTAAGCTTAGTGGCTTACCGGCTGCACTCTGTGCGGGAGAGGCGGGGCGCTTGCGTTTCCTTTTCGGGGGCATATCAGGGATTTAGCAGCACCATCCAAGCGTGCTAGGGTGTGCATCAGGTCGCCATCTAACCGGAGTGCCGGCAACGGGAGTGGGGCGAAAATGAGATCCATTACACGATCCATTACACAATCCATTACACAACCCTATTAACGCATTGATACACAGCAAAAACACGTCCTTAGCTGCTGGTTAGCTGCTGACAGTTGGGACCTGCAGGGGAGATCTCAGCGGAGTCATCAGCGGAGTCATCAGCGGAGACAGCTTACAGTGCGGCGTAGCGGAGCGACCATTCTCTTGACAGACAACATTCTCGAGATTGCTGTCGTCCGGCACAGACTACTGCAAGCATTGGATGTGCTTGAACAAGCAGTGCACATGCTGCTGGGGGTTTACACGCACACCAAGTGCCGCACAGCACAGGAAGGGACACTGGTGGAAACACGTGAACACAATTCCGTGCAACCCTAGATTGTGTAAGATAGGTCTGAGTTGGTCCTTCTGCCGTATAGCACGTCTGAATTATTGGTTGATACGTATTTAGGAGCTGGAGGTGTTGGCTACATCAGGGCAGGAACGCAAGCCAGCAAGTCTACAGCAGGCGTGCCATCTCTTCACACCATTCATTGACAACAGTGCCAAAAGGCGCCCGGCGCGACACACTGCCCTACATCAAGGTTGGCGGCACGCGCCCGTCTTTTGCCAACCAAGGCCCAACGGCCTACTATGGATTGAGCCGCAGGCGGCCAGTCCGGCCTGCGCGACGCCGGCGACACACCTCACTTGCATTTGCACGAGGCGTCAGAGGCAAGCTCTGCCAGCGCCTGCACCGCAAAGTGCACAGGCAGTTAGCCAAGAGGCACACGCAGCGTGTTTAACCAGTACTAACTTGCTCACCTGCATATCGGTCAGACGCAAGGCCTCCAGGGCTTGCACCCGCTGCACCTGTTGGAGCAGGGCTCTCTGCGAGCAGTCACGCACGCCAGTAGCCGCACTCTCGCCTCATTTGCTACTGCGCGCAGCCTTCACGCAGCAGACAAGCTGTCCCGGTATCTGCGGCACGCATCGAGCTGGCCGCGACAGCTGCACACCTGGCCTGCCGCTAGGTCCCCGCGCGAAGAGGCAAGCAACTGGCGGGTGCTCTCCTCCGCAGCCTCGGCTTCAGCGACCGCTTTCCTCAAGGCAGCCTCGCGGGCCTCACCCTCGGACAGCGCATGCTCTAAAACCCGGACATATGTGGCGGCGGGGCCCGACGCCTGGAGCAGTAGGCCGCGCGACACGGTAGCTGGTACCAACGGCAGGCGGGGTGTTGTGTGTGCTTGCATGCACGGGCATGTACTGCCCACTCCCATCCTTCCTTCCCATGACGGCAGCGGAGTCAACACCACATGCTTCTATGCACAAGAGATACACTGGCGATGCTATGTGGTGGTGGGAGCAGGCCGCGCCCCAGGCGAAAGCTCCTCCCTGAATGTACGCCACTTCTCATTTTCAAGTTTTCAAGTCTTCTGCTGCTGCTGCTGCTTTCTAACTGCCAGAACTGAGGATGGACCTGCCTCAGTTCCAGAGAAACCCCCAGGCCAGCGGGGTTAGTGCAGATCAGGCACTGCACACTCCAGTTCATCCCCAGTAGCCTGCAGCAAGGCAGGGAGCCCCAGCCCGCACTGCAGCCCGCCCGCCAGTGCACTGGGTGACAGCACACGCCCCTTATACTAGGCTCATGGTGATGGTGGGTTTACAACCTTATGACCGTCAGCCTCGTGTGGTTGCCTGGCCTTGCCCATGGGTCAGGCTCATGGGCCCAGCCCCCACCCACCTGCCGCAGCAGCAGCGAGCCGGAGTCCAGGGCTGGTGCCGCCAGGGCCGTGCGCACATCTGCCACCGCCACCTGTAGCAGCTCAGTCATGGTGGCTGTCTGAGCGTCCAGCAGCCGGCTGCGCAGGTGCGCCAGGTCTTGACGCTGGCCCTGCAGCCAGCAGCCATCCCTGCACCGCCTCTTGCTGCGGCGGCTGGGACTCAGGTTAACCCTGGAGCTGCCATTGGCTTAGCCTCATGCTTAGCTGTCCATGCAGCACAACGACCCCCTAGCGCACAACCCCCACTACCCACGCTCAATATGAAAGAATAAAAGACTACGCCCTTGCGACACCTTGCAAATCAAACCCACCACGTGGGGTCGAACCCATGACCTCCCACTCGTTGCGGAATCACCCATAACCAACTGAGCCACCAACCGTACGACGGGGCGGGATGCCCATACTCAGTACCCAGTGCCTGCCTCGACTGCCCCCACCTGCTGCCTGTCCTTATTGCCCCCACCCTGCTGCCAGCCCCTACTGCCCCACCTGCACGGCGGCCTCACTTGCTGCCAGCTGCTGTGTGAGGCTTGCCACCTGCTCCACCAGCTTCCCCTGACTGGCCTGCAGCGCCTGCTGGGCCGCCTGGGCAGACACCAGCTGGCTGCGGCATGCACCCAGCCTGCGCCGCACAACAGCAACGCCACGCCTCCACCCCAACTTGTCATTTGGCACAAAGGCGTCATGCGTGCAGCTGCTACTGGAATGAGTGCGCGGATGCATACATCAGGTTAGGGTGGTCAGGGTTGGGGGTCAGGGTCAGGTTTAGGGTCAGGGTCAGCTAAGGGCTTCCAGTCTAGTGTCTTTGTTTACGTGGACATAGTAACACCTGCGGCTGGTAAGCAGTGTTCACAAAGACAAGGCAGAGATGATGTTTATTGGCCTGAGTCCAGCCTTGCTCCTAGCTCGCTGACCCAGGCCATGATGAAGGCCGCAGCCAGGTCTCCCCTACACAGTACATCCTGGGTTTGGCTCAATAAGCACACACTGCCAGGCTGACGTGGGATAAGGGTTTTCACGCCTAAGGGTACCTCTGAGGGTTGCAGAGCAGGGAGCAGCAGTGACTTACTTGGTGCCCGCATCCTTTGCCTGCTGCTGTGCCGCACTTGCTTCTGTCTGCACTTGCAGCCTGGCGGCCTCTAGGTGACGGCAGGCTGCCTGCAGGAGGACCACCTGGTGCCTGGGCAGCAGCGGGGCAGCGGGGCAGCGGGGCGGCAGGGCAGCAGGGCAGCAGGGCAGCGGGGCAGCGGGGCAGCAGGGCAGCGTGGCAGTGTGGCAGCAGGCAGCTAGTTGCATAACAGTAGGGTAGAAGGGCAGCAGTGCGCATGCATGACCTTGCCCATGCCAGCTCTTGCGCAGCCCATGCCGCTGGACCTGTCCACAGCCGGACCTACAGCACCAGCGGCACCCTTGCCTAATGAGGCCATGCAGGGTCACACCCTCTCTCCCGCCCCCACCCCCTATGAGGCCCTACCACTGCTGCGACACAAGCAGCACCCTCCTCTGATGAGGCCAGCCCCCTTGGAGCCACCCCACCCACCCCTCCCCACTCCCCCCGCCCCTGCCCCCTGCCCCCTGCCCCCTGTCCCCACAGAGCCCCTGACCGCCTTTCCAACCCCACCTCAAGCCCTGCAGCTCAGCCTGTGATGCCTGCGGCGCTGGCTGCCCCTGCAGCTGCCCAGGCGGCCGCACCTCCCTGCCAGCCTGCTGCTCGGCCCCTTGCGTGTGGCTGGCCTGCTGCAGCTGCTCCACCTGCTGCTGCAGCTGGGCCAGCTGGCTGCGAGGCACCAGGCTGCTGCGGGCGTCACTCAGCCGGCTCTCCAGCAGGCCGCAGCGCTTCTGGAGCTGCTCCAGGATGCGCAGCTGGTCATGCATCTGGACAGGCAGCACCGCATGCCGGATAGCAACACCTGACGGCACATCCTCCGCCCCTGCCCTGCTGGACCCATTTGCCCTGCTGGACCCATTTGCCCTGCTGGACCCATTTGCCCTGCTGGACCCCTCTGCCCTGCTGGACCCCTCTGCCCTGCTGGACCCCTCTGCCCTGCTGGACCCCTCAGCCCTGCCCTCCAACCCCAGGCTTTCTCATCAGTGCCAGTCTCCTGCCCTCCTGGCCTCCACCTACTCGCCCGGCCACCTGCCTGGCGCTCGATGCCGGCCTGTGCCTCCTCCACCTGCTTGGCAGCTTCCTGCCGCAGCTGGCTGACCAGGGTTAGGGAGGTGGACTGCACCCGGCTGAGGGCCTGAGCATGCTCCTGCTCCTGCAGCCTCACGCGCTCGGCACTCTGCTGCTGCACCAGCTGCAGCTTGGATGCATACAGCTCCTCCATGCGCGCCATCTGATCCCTGCCAGAGGGTGCAGGCGAGAGGGTGCAGGCAAGAGGGTGCAGGCAAGAGGGTGCAGGCAAGAGGGTGCAGGCAAGAGGGTGCAGGCAAGAGGGTGCAGGCAAGAGGGTGCAGGCAAGAGGGTGCAGGCAAGAGGGTGCAGGCAAGAGGGTGCAGGCAAGAGGGTGCAGGCAAGAGGGTGCAGGCAAGAGGGTGCAGGCAAGAGGGTGCAGGCAAGAGGGGCAGGTCGGAGGAAGCATAGAGGCCATGAGGTGCAGGGGTGCAGGGGGGTAGTTGGGACAACGGCGAGTATACAGACTGTCTGACCCCTAGCGCTGCCACCAACCCCCTGCCTGCTCCTGGAAGGCCGTCCCCCTCCTCTGAGCCAGCTACAGACAGCTCACACCACAGGGGAGGCGGGGCCGCATGGGTGGGTAGCAGCGGGGCCCACAGGCTGGGAGGGAAGGCTGGCTGGGGGTGGTGGAGGGGGCAGGGGGCGGGGGGGGCAGGGGGGTGGTGCAGACCTGGTCCAGCCAACCGCCAGCGGCCTACCCTTAGGTGTTGCAGCCTGGGGATGGCCCTGACCCTGGCCCACACCTCAGCTGGCTGCAGTCCAGCTGTCCAGCGCTCACCTCAGCTGGCTGCTGTCGCCCCGCTGCTGTCCAGCTGGCTGTGCGTCAGGGCCTTGCAGGGCCAGGCGCTGGTGCATGTCCAGCACCAGCTCCTCCACCTCTGCCCGGCTGGCTGTCACCCTGCAACACATGAGCCCATGAGCCCATGAGCATGGAGCATGGAGCATGGAGCCACCGCATGCCGCTTAGCCACATTCCGTGGAGAAGGGCTTTGAGGAGGGGAGCCAAAAGGAGGGTCACTGGTGAGATCTGGTGAGCAGGAGATCTGGTGGTGATGATGACGATGATCTCCCTGGAGCTGATCGCCCTCAGTCAACACGGCACGCTGACAGGCACATGACACTGTGATGTGGCTGCTAGGCTGCATCGCAGAGCTATATTGTTGTTGTTGTTGGTGGCCACACTCAGCATTGCATAACAATGCATGGAGGTAGTGGTCACAGTCTGTCACCCACGCCGCATGGCTGGTGAGCATGCATGGCGCCAGCACGTGCTGCGCGCGAAGTGTCATGCAGACCACTGGTACCGCTAGTGTGACCGTGGGTGTGTACTGCTGTCTGGCCCCCAGCTCCTGGTCAGGAGGGCGCCAGGCAGTTGACCTGGCTAATGGGTGCTGCACCACCCCACCCCTGACCCACCACCCCTGACCCACCACCCCTGACCCACCACCCCTGACCCACCACCCCTGACCCACCACCCCTGAACCCTCACCCCTGAACCACCACCCCTGACCCCCCACCCCTGAACCCCCACCCCTGAACCACTACCCCTGACCCAGGCACCCCTGACCCCTGCCCTGCCCCCTGGCACTCACTGCTGCAGCCGAGCCTCCTGAGCCGCCAGCCTGGCCCGCAGCCCCTCAGCCTCTGTCTGCAGGGCGCTGCAGGCCTGCCGGCTGGCGTCCAGCTGACCCTGCAGCTGCACGGCGCTGCGCATGCCATCCTGCACCTGCCGCTCGAGTGCGCTTCGCTCTGCCTGGCCAGCAGCACACGGGGGGAGGTAGGGGGAGGAAGGAGGGGAGGAGGGGAGGGGGAGAGGGGAGGGTAGAGGGAGGAAGGAGGGGAGAAGATCGAGGGGGAGAGACGGGTGAAGTAAATGGAGGAAGGAATGGGTAGGGTGCGGGAGGGTAGGGTGGCCAGGTGGCAATGCATTTGTGCTCTGCCGTGATGTTGGGTTTGGAGCCATGTGGTGCTTGCAAGTAAGCTAAGAGACCTGGTGGATGCCTAATCAGGCAAGTCTCAGGGCCTGCTCTTCTGCCTTGGCGCTGGCCTGTTGAGGTGGCATGTCATGCTCCTTGTTGCTTATCCTTATAAGATCCTTACAAGACCTTAGGCGAGCTTCATAAGACAGCGCATATGGCCCCAAGCAGCTATGACGCTACCTCAGATCAGGCACACGGTGCCCACAATGGTTTGAGGAGTGCTATGGGCATGCCGCAAGGTGGTGGAGAGGTTCGGAGTCCCAAACCAGACGATAGGCACGGGGGTGACAATGTCCATGTCATTTGCAACAGCAGCACTGGCTCAACGCAGCAGTCCTGTGAGCTGATGGTGTGGTCTGTGATTAAACACTCGTTGTAAATGGGTGGTTATCGTGCCTGGCAGGGCTGCACAATGACTACCTGTCGTGTCCTTAGTCTGTGGGGACAACATGTATCTGGTTCCTGACCTGCACTTCCTGCAAGGTCCGACCAAGCAGCTGGTTCTCAGCTTTGAATTCACGCAAGCGCTCCTCCAACTGCGACGTGACCCGTGTCCGTTCTAGAGTGTGTCGGGCTAAGAACAGTGCACGCTGTGCTGCGTACATTACCGTCTTCAGGTCGAGGGCGTCAGAGGGAGCCCGGGGGTGTGGGGCAGGAACGTGAAGCTCGCGCGCACGCGGTGTTCCCATCGCTGTATGCCCTGCCTCAGCTGGCTGTATCCCTAACCTACACTTCTCCACAGCAGTGAGTGACCGGTGTGGGTCCCCAACCCTAGGAGTCGCTGGAGCCCTACCCTACCCTATGCATGCTTCTCTCGCACACACACATCCCCTTTGTAAGGGGCAATATAATTGTTTGCATGTTTGCTTTATGGCATGATACACATGATGCTGCCGCTGGGGCCGCCGCTGTCACTTCCGCAGCAGGCCCTTGTCGCGCACGGGAACCCACATACTGGCCCACACCGCCTGGGTTAGGCATGGCTGGGCGGCCCCTCCAGCTTCTGAGCTCGCGGGGCGGCCCGGCCCGGCTGCAATGCGGCGGATGTTCAGCGCGGCTGACACGTCCCGGTCGTAGAACCTGATGCCTTTGCTTGTTGAGCATATCAAGCCCCGGATCCGGGACCGCGCCGCCATGCTGCGCGCCGGGTGCAGCCACCTGCAAGGCGACATAGGTCAATGCACATTTGTAAGATTGCCAAAGCCATGTCTAGTTTATAGGGATCGTCCCGACCCATCTAACGTTAGACTAGATTAGACGAATAGATTGGCTCGTAATATCTAATCTACCCATCATATCTAACGTTAGATCTACGTAGATTGGACGATCCCTACTAGTTTACACCGTGCATGGCACAATCTAGGTGTGTGAGATGCCATTCTACAGCTATGTAATGACACCTCCTACTATGCAAACACACCTACAGTCTTTCACCTGAAGGCTTCTGCTTGGCCTGCCACCACGTCGTCATGGGCAGAGCTGACCCGGCTGGTACGGAACTCATGCCCGGGCAACTGCTGGCATGCTTCACGTAGCATCTGCTGACTGGCACACCCTGCTGCCAAATACAAGCACATAGCAATGCCGCGTTGGCACTGGCAGGCGGTTGACACCTGTCTACAGTTGTGTCAAAGAATCAAGGTCTGAGGTGCGTTCAGGTGACGGTTGCACAATATGTGTAACAATGTGTTCTAGGGATTTGTAGGTGCTTGTAGTCGTTGTTGCGTTGGTATTGGCTATGACGAGAACAACGAGGGGCACCGGTGTGAACATGCCTACGTAGTACGGTATCAATGATACCCTGCCTGCGCCTGCCTGGTACCGGGGTCGATACCTGGCAGGGTGATGAGCCTCTAGTGAATCAGTTGTATCAGAGATGAAGGAGATGCCACAGTCAAGGATGAAGAGACGGGTAGTAAAATATCAGCGCGTTTCCAATGGACGAAAAGAGAAAAGAGATCGCCCATGTGCATGAATTCAAACGCGTTTCCAATGGACGGAGACAATGGAGAAGAGATGCATGAAAGTCCACTTCCCAGCCGCCGCCGCCATCATCGAACGATCTCACACGAGCCCTTCGAGAATTCTACTACCGGAACCTACTGCACAACATCTGCGTCATGCGAGGTGTGCAACCCATTCATCCTGGTGAGTTGCTGCGTAGGGATGAGGTCTTGTTTGAAGCTGTGGCAGACTTCAACCATAGTTGCATGAGGCCCAGCGGCAATTCCCTCATACAACGTGGACAAGTGCCAGCTGCAGCTCTACAAGAGGGTGGGGACATTCGTGATGTTTTGTTTGCAGCCATGGGTTGTCTTATGTTTCTGATACTCCTGGGTCAAGATGTTGCAACCATAGGCTGACGTAACGAGGACACCATTAACACACCATGGTTCATGTGCAAGACGCACATTTCGTTACTCCCAACCTGCTAAGACCCAAAACTTTCCGCACATGTGAAGAGTTTACCCATTCATCATGATGAGTTGCATTTTCCACACATGTGAAGAGTAAGCTTTGCACGCTCCAAAGTGCAACTGGTGTCCACAACTGCGACACTAAGGATACTGTGTACCAGGCACATACAACGCATCCCTTTGTGTACCCTCCTTGGGCGTGCCAGGGCCACACGCCTGAGACAGAATGGGTTCTCCTTCCACAGCTGCCACCTGTTCCTGCTGTTTTTGTTGCCGTTGGACCGCCTGGTATAGAATGGCGACCTGCTGAAGTTACATCAAATGCACTCCTAAAGCGAAGGGGAGCTGTGGTTGGTATTTTCGCCCACACTCACCACCACCTCCCAATCTATGCTATTGTTGCAGTTGTTGCAGTTGCAGTGTTCCATCATGGTTTGTGCCAATGGTTCTACAGCTGTGTGTTTTGCAGCAAGTGGTGAAGACAAGGGACAGTTGCAAGCAGCCTTCACCAAGCTACGTGAGGAAGAGAAAGAACTGCAAGGCATGATTAGAAAGCTAGAGAAATCAGAGGAAGCACTTGAGCGCCCTCGCCGCTCACGTGCTGCTCAGGATGACCAAGCTGGTCAACAACAGGCTGCGCGTGTGCTGCCTCCAACCCCCGAGAGGTTGGCAGCTACCAGGACACATCCCAGCAAGCCCCAAAGCAACATGTGGTGCAGCAGCAGTCAGTGGTGCAACACCACCAGCTTGTGCAAATGCGGCAGCATTGACTCCCCACCAAGCACCGCAGCTCCCCTTCGCTTTAGGAGTGCATTTGATGTAACTTCAGCAGGTCGCCATTCTATACCAGGCGGTCCAAAGGCAACAAAAACAGCAGGAACAGGTGGCAGCTGTGGAAGGAGAACCCATTCTGTCTCAGGCGTGTGGCCCTGGCACGCCCAAGGAGGGTACACAAAGGGATGCGTTGTATGTGCCTGGTACACAGTATCCTTAGTGTCGCAGTTGTGGACACCAGTTGCACTTTGGAGCGTGCAAAGCTTACTCTTCACATGTGTGGAAAATGCAACTCATCATGATGAATGGGTAAACTCTTCACATGTGCGGAAAGTTTTGGGTCTTAGCAGGTTGGGAGTAACGAAATGTGCGTCTTGCACATGAACCATGGTGTGTTAATGGTGTCCTCGTTACGTCAGCCTATGGTTGCAACATCTTGACCCAGGAGTATCAGAAACATAAGACAACCCATGGCTGCAAACAAAACATCACGAATGTCCCCACCCTCTTGTAGAGCTGCAGCTGGCACTTGTCCACGTTGTATGAGGGAATTGCCGCTGGGCCTCATGCAACTATGGTTGAAGTCTGCCACAGCTTCAAACAAGACCTCATCCCTACGCAGCAACTCACCAGGATGAATGGGTTGCACACCTCGCATGACGCAGATGTTGTGCAGTAGGTTCCGGTAGTAGAATTCTCGAAGGGCTCGTGTGAGATCGTTCGATGATGGCGGTGGCGGCGGCGGGAAAGTGAACTTTCATGCATCTCTTTTCTATTTTCTCCGTCGATTGAAAACGCGTTTGAATTCATGCACATGGTCGATCTATTTTCTCTTTGCTCCGTCCATTGGAAACGCGCTGATATTTTACTACCCGTCTCTTCATCCCTGACTGTGGCATCTCCTTCATCTCTGATACAACTGATTCACTAGAGGCTCATCACCCTGCCAAGTATCGACCCCGGTACCTGGCAGGCGCAGGCGGGGTATCATTGATACCGTATCACGTAGGCATGTTCACACCGGTGCGCCTCGTTGTTCTCGTCATAGCCAATACCAACGCAACAACTTATGGTCAAGACAGTTAAGGTCGTTGGTACTCCAGCTTGCGGCGCCTGAGCACCTGTGCACCTGATGCAGCACCCCATAGGGCTACAGCCCGAGGGTAACCTGCTACTTCGTAGTGGCGCTTGGAACTGCCGGAACGCTGGTAAGCGCACCCCAGATGCAACGCTTCGAGGCTACGCGTCACTTCATAATAACACGCGTGATATGCGTATATACCGGCGCGGTATACCGTTGCTACGAGACCTTTCCAGCTTCCATGTTAGGGGGGTTACATTCAGCCTAGTGGCTGACGGCGGTGTGAGCCATCCCCATCCCCATCAACATGGCTGGCCTGGCAGCCAGCCTGCCCACCATGCGAGGGCTCTATGCAGTTCACAGCAACCCGTCTTGTGCGTTGCAGGGCTGGGTGCACTGCAAGTGCTGAGCGATGCCCTCATACTGGAGCTGCTGGGCCTGCTGGATGCAGTGAGTCTGTGCCAGCTCTCCCAGTGCAGCCGCGCCCTGTACTGCTTCTGTGATGCCGAGGACCTGTGGAAGGCGCTGGTGCTGGAGGTGAGCTGGAGTGCCCTGCCCTCCTGCCATCCCGCTCTCACTCCATAGCTTCCGACGCCCCTCACAGCCTCCCCACTCCCCTGGCGCGCCCCTCCCTGCCCGCCCCCTCACTGGTGGCACCGCCTCTCCCCCTCACTGACATACCTGACTACGCACATCTATATGCACACCGGCAAATGCCATGCAACGTGGTGATGATGACTACCTTTCCCCGGCTACCCAGCCTCCCCAACCCTGCGTTGCACCTCCCCCTAACCCCCCCTGACCCCCCCTGACCCTCCCTGACCCACCCCCTCGGACCCCCCTCGGCCCTGGCTACAGGAGACCCAGGGCAGCTTCTGCTGGTCGGCTTCCTGGCGGGACAGCCTAGCCCTCACCCGCCGCCAACGCTGCCCACCCAGCAGCCGCCCCCCCCCGCCCCCCCAGCCCCTGCACCTGCCCCACAGCAGCTTCCCACCCCTCAGGTCAGCCCCCTAGCCCCATCGGACTCCCCCCCCCGCCCGCCCAGCCAGCAGCAAGCGCTCCTGCCCCAGCCCTGGACCGCACTGCCACACCGCCCAGGGCCTGAGTGAAGGGGAAGGGCCCCAGCTAGCCCCAGCCCCAGCCCCACACCAGGGGGGCTCGCCTCTGCCCTCATGCCATGCGGCTGTCCAGCACAACGGCAAGCGCAAGCGGATGCCCCAGGGCAGCAGCCGCAAGCGAACTGCTGGTGGGCAGGACAGCTGCGAGGTGGCAGCAGCTCCCGCACCCTGCCTGGCTGCTGTCAAAGCCGTGGGTGCACAGTCAGCAGCTCCGCCAGGCCCTACCTCCCCCCGCCCCCACGCCGCCCCCTGCCTCTGTGCCCCCTCTTTCCCCTCTCCCTGCCTCCCGACCATCCATTGTGCGGGCCATCAAGGTGCACGACTTCTACAGCGACCTGCTGTACCAGCCCTGGCACTGCGCCACCGCCCCCCTGCCGCCACACTGGCTGGACAAGGACAACGTGGACAGGTAGGGGGGGGGAGTGGCAGAGAGGGGGTGCCGGCAGCAGGGCCAGCAGCAGCAGCAGCAGCGGCGGTGGCTGCGGCGGCGGCGGCGTGAGCAGCAGCCGGTGGTCCAGCAGCAGCACCGACAGCAGCTGGCTGGGCACATGGGGCCTGGCAACGGAAAGGCAGTAAGGCGCAGCCCGGTAGCCGGTCTGTCAAGCAACCTGGGGGCACAGGATTGGCACAGCGTCGCGGCACAGCGTCGGCTGAGCCACATGAGGGGGAAGGCAATGGAGAGGCGGTAGGGCGGAGCCAGTGAACTGCCGGTCTGTCAATCAAGCTGAAGGCACAGGGCCAGGGGGGCAGGGACCCCGCTGTGGGCCACATGGGAGCTCCATGCGCTGCGTGTGTGTGCAGGCGTCAAGGCCTGACAGCACAGCAGTTCAGGGAGCAGTACGAGGAGACAAACCGCCCTGTGGTGAGACACACCTGCCCCTCTCACCCCCCCCCTGCCCCTTTCACCCCCCCCTGCCCCTCTCACCCCCCCCCTGCCCCTCTCACCCCCCCCTGCGCCACGTGGCCGCCGCCCCCCTGCTGCCTCTGCTGCTGGTGCAGGTGTTGAGTGACGGGTGCAGCAGACTGGCCAGCGCTGCGCAAGTGGACGCCCACCTTCCTGCAGCAGGCCTTCAGGGAGCACGCGGTGATAGCCGGCAGCTTTGATGTCACCATGGCCACGTACCTGGCCTATGCTGCCACCACCTGGTAGGGAGTGGGGGGGAGGGGGAGGAGGGGGGGGGGGGGAGGGGAGGAGGGGGGGGGGGGGGGGAGGGGGAGGGGGAGGAGGGGGGGAAAAGGGGGAGGGGGAGGGGGAGGGGGAGCTGGCATGAGAAGGGGGCAGGGCCGCATGCACCTAGCAGCGGCTACCATGCTGCTGGTTTTGTTGTCTGGTGGCTCTGATGGCTCAGATGAGGCAGCAGGCCTGGTGGGGTGGGGTGGGGTGGGGTGGAGCAGTGGGCAGCTGGGGTGATGTGCCCCACTGGCTGCCCCTCAGGGTGGCTCGAGGTCCTAAGGCGGGGGTGTCAAGCTGGTGGGTGGCCAGGGCTGTGGGGGGGAGCAGTGGGTGGTCAGGCAGCTGGGGTCCTGCACCTCACCCTGCCCAACCTAACCCCTATGGGTTACCCCTATGGGTTATGGTTAACGACCACCTGGCCCTGAGGCTTGGAAGCAAGTCGGGGGCGGCAGGGGGTAGCCAGGCAGGCAGTTGCTGGTGCTGGCCCCCCCCTGCACACCAAGCAGCGGATCCTTGCGTAGTCAGCTGCAGCCACACCTCCCCCATTGCCGGTCACCTCATGCCCTCCCCTCCCTCCCTCCCTCCCCTGGTGGCAGCTACCCGGCAGCTACCTGACAGTGTGAGAGGGTGACAGGGCGGCCCTCACTGCCCCTGACTGCCTGCTGCTCCTGGCCCTGGCCCTGGCCTGCAGGGACGAGATGCCGCTGTACTTGTTTGACAAGCGCTTCATGGAGGCCTGCCCTGCGCTTGGGCAGGACTTTCAGGTGAGGGGTGATTTGGAGGGGGGGACACATGTGGGGGTTACAATGAGGGTCACCAGCAGTGTTTAGGCAAAGGATCTGGGAGCAAAGGAAATGTGGGGATAATGCCGTTGGGCAAAGGGGTGAGGGGAGGAAGGAAATGTAGGGAAAAGGTCAGTGGGGCCAAGGGGTGAGGGGGACGCCTGGCTGGGTGATGCCTTGCAACGGCCTCTGTGCTACGCTTGGCCAGTCACATTCCGTATGTTGCTGCATGGCCTAGCTGCCTTGGCTCAGGGCGTGTGAGCTGTGGCAGCTTGGGGGCGGGTGAGCCACAGGCTGGGCTGGGCTGCCTCCAGAGGCCAGGCTGGCTTGATGTGCTCCATGTGCTCGGTGGGCAGACGCTGTGCTGTGGCTGCATGCGCCTGGCTGCACTCTGCCCAGGTGCCCAGTGTGTTCACCGAGGACCTGATGGCAGTCATGGGCGCTCAGCGGCCTGACTTCAGGTGGGCTCAGGGCACTGACCTGACGTAGCCTGACCCCACCCCACCCCACCCCACCCCACCCCACCCCACCCCACCCCACCCCACCCCACCCCACCCCACCCCACCCCACCCCACCCCACCCCACCCCACCCCACCCCACCCCACCCCACCCCCACCCCCACCCCACCCCACCCCACCCACCCCACCCCACCCACCCCACCCCACCCCACCCCACCCCCCACCCCGCCCCGCCCCGCCCCGCCCCGCCCCGCCCGCCCCGCCCCGCCCCGCCCCGCCCCGCCCCGCCCCGCCCCGCCCCGCCCCGCCCCGCCCCGCCCCGCCCCGCCCCGCCCCGCCCCGCCCCGCCCCGCCCCGCCCCGCCCCGCCCGCCCCGCCCCGCCCCGCCCCCGCCCCGCCCCGCCCCGCCCCGCCCCGCCCCGCCCCGCCCCGCCCCGCCCCGCCCCGCCCCGCCCCGCCCCGCCCCGCCCCGCCCCGCCCCCCCCGCCCCGCCCCGCCCCGCCCCGCCCCGCCCCGCCCCGCCCCGCCCCGCCCCGCCCCGCCCCGCCCCGCCCCGCCCCGCCCCGCCCCGCCCCGCCCCGCCCCCGCCCCGCCCCGCCCCGCCCCGCCCCGCCCCGCCCCGCCCGCCCCGCCCCGCCCCCGCCCCGCCCCGCCCCGCCCCGCCCCACCCCACCCCACCCCACCCCACCCCACCCCACCCGCCCCGCCCCGCCCCGCCCCGCCCCGCCCCGCCCCGCCCCGCCCCGCCCCGCCCCGCCCCGCCCCCGCCCCGCCCCGCCCCGCCCCGCCCCGCCCCGCCCCGCCCCGCCCCGCCCCGCCCCGCCCCGCCCCGCCCCGCCCCGCCCCCGCCCCGCCCCGCCCCGCCCCGCCCCGCCCCGCCCCGCCCCGCCCCGCCCCGCCCCGCCCCACCCCACCCCACCCCACCCCACCCCACCCCACCCACCCGCCCTGTGCCCTGCGCTGCCTGGGCTGCAGGTGGCTCATAGCTGGACCGGCCCGCTCGGGCTCCTCATTCCACATTGACCCCAACGCCACCTCCGCTTGGAACG